>NW_004624765.1:16301866-16315803 GCF_000247695.1 Heterocephalus glaber | reverse complement strand
ATTTAAGGTATACAGTATAATGACATTCATCATTGGAAATTTGCACCTTTACATAATCCATCTTAGTTCTTATTTGTCCCCATTCCCCTGTCCTCCCTTCAACCCCTCCACCCCTTCCTATCTACAAGGACTTTGTTTCCATTTTTTCTTCTCCCTCCATTTCCTGATCCCTTTCCCCTTTGAGAAAGATCTATCTCCCTACCTCTGGTTTATTGTATACTTCTCTAGTGTATACTACCTCAGATATAGTGCAAGTATCCTACAGTGACATATTTCTATTGTTTCTCCACCTGAATTATACAATTGTCATATACTATTCAAGGGAAATTATTTTCAGATAACTATATATTCAGATGCAAATATAAGAGTAATTACAGTGGGAAAAAAAACACTTCTGCAAGAATACCAGTCAACAATAGCCTGTCCAACCTTGAGCTGGCACCCTCCTTGTTAATGATCCTGGTAACCAAGGATTAGGGCTTCAAAATAACCTATGTCACGTCCCTCACTTTACCATTAGACACTGCCCTTGCAGCAACATTCTTGAATATGCATAGATTATATGGCACGAATAATCCTATTAAAATACTACTGCCAAATCAATTTACTAATCTTTGAAGAATCACTCTCTGTTTGAGAGTGTTTGTTAGCTAGGAAAGTGCACGGGTAGAAAAACCTGGAGTACTTCACATCACCTATGAAAATCTTAATTTATAAAGTTCAAGTTTCATTACAACTCCTTTGAGGTTCTCAAATATTACTACTTCTCCATTCACTCCTCCCATCCCTCCATTTTTCTTTTGTTAAATCCAATCTCTGTCATGGTAGTTTTCTACTGCTTCTAGAATAAATTGCCACAAATGTGGTATTTGTTATATCATTCTAGATGTCAGAAGTCTGACACAGTCTCACTGGGCTATTTCAAGGTGTCAATAGGATTGCTCCTTTCTGGGGGTTCTCCTTGATAATCTTTCCTCTTCCAGTCCTCGGTTTATAGCTCATTTTCTCCATCTTCAAAGTCGACCACAGAGCATCTCCCTGACCCTTCTCCCATCATCACATCTCTTCCAGTTGCAGCCTTGGAAGGTTCTCCACTGTAAATAATCCTGTAAATTATCCTGGGCCCACTCCGATAATGCAAGAGAATTTTCCCATTTGAAGAAGCTTAATCACATCGACAAAGTCCCATTTGCCAAGGAAGGAAATAAATAAAGCAGAAGAGTAGAAAGTGTTATTCCATCTATCACATAACAAAACATTTTTCCTCCTCTGAGATAAATCATTAAAACAGATCCAAAAATATCTGAAAAGCTAAAGAAATAAGTATCAAGTAAGAAAAATATCAAGTAAGAAAAATATCAAGTAAGAAAAATTAAGCAAAATTTCAGTGAGCCACACTACACCTTCTTGACTACTTTCTTCCCTAGGAAACTTGGCTAAATGACTAGAAGATAATATCCTCTCGCAGAAACCATGGCACCTATGACCTACCTTCTATGTGAGTTGATGCAAGGTTTAGGAATACAGCAATTAATTAGAGATCACAACAGCTCTTCCATGAAAGCTAAAACTATTGTAATTAACAAAATATGTTAATACTTCTAGAACTTTCCTAAACATGGAAAATCAGTGTTGCCAAACCATGAACTGAGTCCTGCACTAATCTGAATGATAGGTAATTATCTCACGCAGAGGAAAATTCTTCAAAATCTTAAGATATTTCTAATATCAAACTCAGGACTATAAAAGTGACTTGTTTCTATGTGAAGTAAATTTTTGTCACATCTTGTTAATGCCATGTTTATAGCCTTCATACCATTGACATAGTACAACTACACCTCTCTTCTGTAGCACAGAAATGAAGAATGCCTTTTTCTAGTTATTTACAAAATGTTAAGACCACCTTTTTACTTGGGGCATCATGAGACTTATAGAAAAATATATAACATTTCGTGGGAAAATAATCATCTATCTAATTTTCATAATATAAAAATATTGTTCTGTGTTCACTTTGAAACCTTTGCCTTTTTAAACTTTCTTGAAAAATCTATATGCAAATGCTTTTTCAGGAGGCAGCTTTTATAGTTAAATATGACCAAGATTTATTGGTTCTCCTTCCTTTCTGCAAATATCTCCATAATTCTCCATTTACTTGTCTAAAATACTTAAGGAAACAGATTTTTGTTGAACTTTTTGACATTGTTAATGTAAAATTGTAAGCAATCATTTCCAATATACCTCTAACACCCTTTCTGCAAACTCTGCCAGTGGCTCCTCATACCCATTCCTCCAAGAACTGAAAGAAATCCATCTTAGTTATTTTCTCTTTGCTGGGACAAAAATACCTAACATCCACAGGTTGAAGGAGAAAAGGTTTATTTTAGCTCACAATTTGTAGAAGTCTCCATCCATAGTCAGCTGGCTCCAAGGCAAGGTAGCATGACAGAGGGGCATGGCAGAGAGAAACAGTCCATGGCAGAACAGGTAGGAAGCAGCAAGCCTTTCTTTCCCTTTTTATTCCACCCAGGCTATCCACCTATTGTTTGGTGCCACCCACACCCACAGTGGGCTCTCTTATGCTAAACCCAGAACTATGCTAAACTAATCAATGGACTAATCCAGTTATCACACACCCTTAATCCATACTGACACACCCATGATCCAGCCACATCCCCCCAAAAGCCCCACCTATGAGAATCTGGGGAGATATCTAGATACAAGCTATAACAGAAGCTAACGTAAACAGTGAAAATGAATGTCAGAGAGGTACTGAGGAAAAAGGAGTATCAAGAGTCAAAGTCACAGGGGAAAAGGAAGAACATGAAAAGGTCACTCTAAAAACATCAGTGCCTAGAACAGTAGCTGGCGTGTGGTTGACACTCAATAAATGTTTACTGAATGGTAAAGTTCTTTCTGTTCTACTGAATATTTGTTTTCTACAGCCAAGAACAACCTACCATCACAAAGAGAGTATGTTCAGAGATTACGTCCTTTGGAAAGGGGCTGGCAAGGCGGGGGTGGGGAAGCTAGACAATTAAGTTTTTGTCTCGTCTCTACCTCAACCAGATGTATGATTTAAAGAAAGTCATTTCAAATTTCTATATCTGATTTCTTAATGAAGAGTTTGGACTATGGTCTGTAAGATTCCTTCAAATGTGAATTCTCTCATTCCTATTACAAAAGAAGGGATGTCATTATTATGACATTATGACTTTGTCCTGAGCCAGATTTTGCCTTTCTTCCCTCGCACTATCTATTACTGTGATGTCTTATCCCGCCCTACTGCTGGTCCCAGCCCTTTCTTGCTTTCTTCAATCTCAAGGTCAGCCAGGGGAGAACCATTGCCATCAGTAAGACCTTTGCTTAGGGACATACTGAAAAACCACTCTGCTCTCAGCTTCCGTTCCCAAAGATCTGTACATTTTTGGGCAGAGAGGATGCTAATGAAATCAGGAATACTAGGATGATTTAGTTTCTCTCTCTTCTGAGAACAGATGCTGAACTCTAATCATGGCTTAACCTACCTGTCACGTAACTAGAGGATATTAATTATCAAAAGACCAAGAGAAAGAATTACTGTCCATCTCAAATTTTATCTGCACCAAATGTTTCCAAGAGCATTCTCGATTGCCCACAGCAAGTTCTCATAGGTAAACCCAAAAAGAAGTCCATTTACGTCATCTCTTTCCTTTCATTTAACCCTAGAGTCAAAATAGGTTTCTCACAAACAGGCCAAAAATAAAATCATAGATCATTTATAGGCAGCTCAAGAAAGAAAACATTTGTCTAAGCCAGTTTCTGAATATTCAGCTTTAAATAGAATATAGGAAAAGTTCCTGAATGTTTTACCACAAGGTCCATTGATGATGTTAAAACACACAAATACACATGAATATGTTCAAGAATCCTTCCCAAAATTGATTAACCCTATTCTTCAAGTCTGACATGTCCCTGAGATCTAATCAAGTGAACTAATTAGCAAAATACCATTTTAAATAAGAAATTCTCTTTTTTTTTTTGCTTAAATTCTTTTATTGGTACAATTTAGGTATACAATACATTTACATTTATCATGGGGTGCTTGTACCTGTACATGATATATCTTGGTTCTTATTTTTTTCCCCATTTCCTGTGCTCCCTTTACCTCCTCCACCCTTCCCTATTTACAAAGACTTTGTTTCCATTTTTTCCTTTTCTCATAATTTTTCCTTTCCCTTCTTTCCTTTCTCCTTCCCCTCCCATTTCCCCTACCCCTTTGGACCTTTTCTTCCTATTTCAAACTATCGATTATTCATTTTAATCATTTTAATCCTTATTTACATTTTCAGTTTACAGTAGTTTTTCTAGTGTGAGAAATGCTTGTAATGCAAACCAAAGAAGCAAATGTGTAGGCAGAACTCGAGTCTAACATTCTGTCTCATTTTTACTGATCAGGCAGTAACTATTACACTTATTAAATTTATGGCTTCCTTGGGGAGAAAATGCAGAAATGGAAAACAAGTTCTTATCTTACTCTGTGGACCTCACTTTTAAGCAAATTCTAGAAGAAAAGGATTGGGCTCATTAATTTTGAAATCCACTGAAAAGTTAAATTAGTGGTAAAGGATAACTCATGAGTCTAATTTATCAACACAGAATCTAAATATGCAAATTTCAGGAGGCATAAGTCAGTAAGGTTGACTCTCTTCTAAATTAGTCATCAAAAATTTCTTCCAGAACTTAAATTGATCAAAGATAATTTTTTCAAGAAAATATCATGATAAATATCAAATAATTATTTACGAACTTAGAGTCTCTTTAAATTCTACAGAGAAATTATCTATTTCTTTTCTACACAAAAGTTTTCACTGAGTCTTGAAACTAAAGCTGTCTATGACACAGTGACTCACCAAAAAGACTGAGATTCTAATCAGTGGTCCAGATATCCTGAAACTTTGCTTCCTGGAACAACTCAAAGTAAGATTTTGAAACCAACTAGCTTTTGATTCTACAAGACTATCTCTTTTAGATCCTAGTTATATTTTAAGGGGAATAACTGATAAAGTTAAATAAATGCCCTCTGATTAGATAATGAAGGACATTTTGCATTAAACAACAGCATATTGAACCTTGAGTGATTCTATCAAAATAATAGTGATAAATTAAAATCAAGCTACAGAATAAACCAATAGGAGAAGAAAAGTCCAAGAACTAATATTTAGAGTCTATGAATTTCATTCAGACATCAGATATTTTCCTCCATCTAATTTTAGCTTACATCTGAGTTTATTGCAGAAGAATGGAAAGAGAAAGGAAGGGAAGATCTTAGTATCCTTAATATAATATGGACCAAATATAAAATGGCTTAAAATTAATGGCCAAGATACAATTAATTTCATTCAATTGCTTTATTAGTTTCTAAAACCAAACTGAAGTATGGCATATAGAAGTGGAATCTGATAGGGATGACTCTAAGGGGACCCATTTAAAATGGAGAAAGGTGGGAAAAGGAAAGACTGAGGAGCCAGAAAACATTGTGGGCACAATAGATGCTAATAACTGTGAGGAAGATGGATATTAAACATCAATCTTCCCCAAATCTTTCCTGAGACTGGTTCCACATGAAATGAACCCAAGTCTTCCTTCCACTCCACCCACACCTGCCTCCCTTTCCTACAGTTTAATTTAAGAATTGTTTCCCAGTAGCACTTTTTTGAGGAATAAGAGACTGCCACTTACCAAATGCTATCCACAAAATTTAAATCTAGTTATTTTTGATTTTGGTTTTGTTTCAGCTGCATTATAATTGGTCTAATTTTTCTTCATGTAATAGGGAATTAGGAGTACAACTCTCAAATTTCTATTTTTATCTCCTTTCACCCCTATGCATGAAAACTTTCAACTCGAGCTTAGCAAACTTAGCCACAATTCAGGTATCTTCTTTCCTTGACACCATGCTATCCAGAAACTACTAGAAATGACAAACACAAGCACAAATGTTTCTATCAGAAAGAGGACATATTACTACACTGTAGACTTTTCCCATCACTGTCAATGGGTGTGTGTACAAAAGAGACTGACCAGGAATGCCTTTTGAGAAACTCTTGACAAGGAATGACCCTCATCATTGACCACCCCTTATTTTCCTTCCAAATACACAAAATTCCATGTGGAATTTTTAACAATTCTCTGTTCTTAATGACCTAGGACTAGTTTCTGCTTGAAGAATCTTTGGTCTAATTTAAGTCATAGTCTATCCCTATATATATCTGAAGCAGCCTGTATGAAAATACACACAGCAGTCCTCTCGCCTTTCTCACAGATTTTTACAAGCTGACAGTGATCAGATAACAGATGTTTGCATCAGTCCTCAGGACTCCGTGGTGCAGCTAGCTGTTCCAGCCCTGATGCCTACTTGACAGCCTCTGTGGTACTGTATGTGTTTTAGTTACTTTTCTCGTTGCTGAGACAAAATATCCAACATGCAAAGTTAGAGGAGGAAAGGTTTATTTCAGCTCACAATTTGTAGAGGTTTTAGCCCATAGTTGGCTGGCCCCAAGGCAGGGTGGCATGGCACAGGGACATGGCAGAGGAGAAACAGTCCGTAACAAGGTAGGCAGGAAGCAGCAAGCAGATAAACCAATTAGTGGACTAATCCTCTACCACACACCCTTAGTCCCACTATCACACACCCTAAATCCAGCCACCTGCCAAAGTCCCACCTATGAGAGCACATGGCTTTGGAGGGACATCTGGATACAAGCCATAACAATGTGTCTATTATACTCTTAGGACCCAAACAATGCAATGTTGGTTGTGAAATAATTCTTTTTTTTTTTTGTACCAGGGATCGAACTTGGGTCCTTGCGCTTGCGGGGCGGGCACCACCACTGAGCTAAATCCCTGGCCCTTGTGAAATCATTCTTTACATATTCAGACCACTTGCTAGTCCACACATCACCTTCATAGTTTATATGATGGGATCCTACAACAACCTTGGAAAATAGCAATGGTGATTTTATCTTCATTTTAAAAGCAAACAGACTCAGTGAAGCTAAATAAGTTATTTGTAGTGACAGGATTAATCTGTAATAGAGGCAAAATTTGAACTCAGTCCAGCACCCCACACTTTATGGGTCAGTATGCCTTCCAAGGTGTCTCTCGTAACACATGTGAAGAAATCTGCCTAGAAGTCCAGCACACCCACCTGGGAGGCTGGCAGGGCACCAGTAGCTCAACACTCAACACTCAACACCAGTGGCTCAGCACATTGATGAGAAATCAGTAAGTTCAAGATCTTACCGTTGGTTCACTTTCTAAACTCAGGTTTAGTAGAGGTTAACTTCTGGTTTATCCATGTCCTCAGCATTCTAAGTTTATGTCAAGATCATATGATAAAGTCTAGAAAAGCAAATATCTAACCCAAGTTCATTAGAATCTTGGTAGTGTGGTGGTTCAAGGAAAAGAAGAAAGTCCCTGATTGCTACTTTCTTTTCAAAGGACTCACTGGAACCATTCAGGCCCATTATGGGTATTTCCTTTGGATTAACTTAAAGTCAACTGATTAGGGACTTCATTGCATCTGTAAATTCCCTTCACTTTTTCATATTTTGCTAGTGAGGACAAATCACGGGTCAGACCCATACTCAAGTGGAAGGGTGACACAGTCATGGGCTGACTAGGAAGTGTCACAGAATTATAATGACCACATCAGAGCTCAGATCTGTGAGTCAAAGATGTACTTGATAACAGGACTAGGATAACTATGCTGATTTTTATAAAAATATAAAATTACATCCATACTTCATACTGAACACAAAAACAAACTCCAAATAGATTGGCAATGTCAACTTAAAGTCGTAAAACTATGCAAGCATTAGAAAATAACCACAGGCAAATGTAACTTGGAAAGATTTTCTAATTATGACTCAAAATCCACAGACATAAAATTGATGAATCGGATGACATAAAAATAAAACCCTCTGAATGACAAAAGTATTCCATAAACAAAATCAGAAAGCCACTAAAGAAGTGGGATAAACTATTTTCTACGTGGGTCATAGACAAAACACAAACATTTCCAAATATGTGAAGTATAAAGTCTCAAAAATGAATGTTATTTAGGCTTAAAAAAGGAGGAAATCCTGTTCCATGCTACAACATGGATGCACCTGGAGAATGTTATACTGAGTGAAAGAAAGAAGCAAAGGACAAATGCTGCAGGATTCCACTCATGTGAGGTCCCTAGAGGCAACAAAACCATAGAGACAGAGAGAAGTTGTAGCTGCCAGTCTAGGGGAATGAACAGGGGTTGTTTAAAAGGTACAGAGATTCAGTTTTACAAGATGAAAAGATTTATGTGGCCTGGGGATTTAGCTCAGTGGTTTCGCCACCTGCTGCACAAGCACAAGGATCCAAGTTCTATCCCCGGTACCAAAAGAAAACAAAAAAAGGATTTATGGACCTGGATGGTGGTGATGGTTACACAACATTATGAATGTATTTAATACCCCAGAACTGTACATTTAAAAATGGTTAAGATGGTAATTTGTAAGTTAATTTGTAAGTTGTATATTTTACCACAATAAGATAAAAAGAAAAAATGAAAATATAAAAAAAGACGCTTTTGATGAGTTTTATTAAAATGCAGATTCCCAGACCTGGCCCTAGACCTATTGAATCAATAAAAAAGAGCTATCAGTTGAAAACATAAGCTTGTGAACCACTTGAGTACTGTCAACTCTGCATTCCATATTACTTTTTCCATATTTTACTTTTTATTGAATGTATTAATGTTTCAGAGTTCTTGCTCTGCCAAACCATGCCTGAGAAACCAAAGAAAGAAATGGTACAATGGACTGCCTCATCCACCCATCATACAATATATTAAAACTTGATTCATGTGTATTTTTATAATTTCACAATCTTTTTTGAAAAATTATGAAATTTAAATCTGCTGCAGGCCTTCAGATTTCCAGTAAAGTGTGCCATTAAATTTACTTATTACCAATGCTAGTCTTATAAATGTGGATAATATTTTACTTCAAGTTATACGTACTCATTTCTGTGGCTTTCTAGTAGTGTGTTTATCTGTTCTTATAAATAACATTAAATAACCTCATGCTGTTTTCTACTTAGAACTGTAAAATTAGTCAAGCCAGGGAGTAAAATCCATTCACTTCTTTAGCAGATTCTCCACTAGCCACTTACCACATTACATGTAATTTTCTGTTACTCTGCCTCCCTGTCTTAGTTACCTTCCTTGTTGGGACACAACAACCAACACCCACAATTCAAAGAGGAGAGGTTCATTTTGGCTCACAGTCTGTAGATCTTTCAGTGCATAGTCCTCTGGCTCCAAAGCAGCAAGCATGGCAGAGGGTCAGAGCAGAGGAAAAACTGCTCACCTCAGGGCATCCAGGAAGCATAGAGCAAAGGAGGAGGTGGGAGGGAGATAAACCCTTCCAGGACACACCAAAATGACCAGCCTCTTCTGACCCAGCCCACCGCCTACAACAAGTCAGTTAGGAGCCCTGCAATCCAATCAGCTTCCAAAAGCCCCACCTATGAGTAGAGACTCTTGGCAGATATCTAGATATAAATCATAACACTTCCCTAAAAGAGATGGGGCTCTTGCCCATCAAGTTGTGCATGTGATAACGTTAATAAAGTTTTATCGAATGAATAAATGAATGAATGAATGAAGTCCTAGGAAAGGATGTATAACCACGCCTAAAACAGGCCCTGGAAAATCTGAAGTTCACATCTCATAGAAGGATAAAACATACACACAAATATTACCATTGCCATATCAAGTAAGCTGTGATAAATGCAAAGGATAGAAAAAGTGTTATAGGAATTGCACGATGGGAAAACTATCTTTCAAGGGACTACTCAGAAGTATGCATGAAAAAGATTCTGCTGCAGGCAGCAGAATGACATTCCTTTCAAGGAGGGAAAAGCCCATGGGAGCAAAGGAAAACTGGAAAAACACAAAGCTGCTCAGGAGACAAGTTGACTAGAGATGATTTGGAACTGAGATATAAAATAAGGATTGGTGTGAAAGAGACTGATGGCTATTTTTTTTACATCCTTCATCCCCCTCTTCCTTAGTAATAAAGGACTGAAATCAGCTAAACCCTTTACTGTTTCACTGAGGGACCACTTCCCATCCTTTCTCAATGTTAAATGTAACTACAGAGTTGTGTCTGGCTAATGGGATGTTATCTGGATGTTCTGTGAGATTTCCTTCTCTTCTTCCATTATGTGTCTAAAACTTGTTTGTGCAGACTGAATTTGCAGCAGCCACAAAGATAAAGCACAGAACTTGAGGATGGTAAGATCTAGAAACAGCCTTGGTCCCTGAGGACTTAACAGAGTCACATACCAGCCCTGGACTACCTACCTCTTGTCTTGTATTACAGGAGGAAGAAATGATTTCTATATTGTTCTAGACTCTGTTGTATAGGGTTTCAATATTATGTGAAACCAAACCTAGCCCTAACTGATACATTTTTAAAATGTGTAAGTTCAACACACAACAAAAAGAAGCTAAAATATATATAACTCTTATTCCCTTAAATTGTACAACCTCCCCACCTATCACTTTCTTGACTTTCCTAAACCCAAATGACACAGCTCTGCCCCATTTAAGTAATGTTTACCACAAACAGAGCCCCTGAGAAATCATCTTCAATAGCATCATCGAAAGCAATTTTCCAGCATTTGATTTTGGTGTAAATCATTAAGATTTTTGCTTTAGCATGCCGTAATTATGGCTAGGCAGGCTGCAGCATGAAATTAATCAAGACAGAGTAACCAGGTCAGCTTCAAAGGACTTATTGCTTCCAGTAGGAGAGGACAATGTCCAGGATGGGGGGCTGTGACCCTGAATTTGACTGACCAGGCAAAGAGACGTCCACCTCTGAGCAGGTATACTAACACCTAAAGAATGTAAATCAGGCTCAAAGGGGATGGTTGTGCAGCCAAACAAAATCCTTATGTACATTTCCCAACAAAATCTGTGGTCTTATGAGTAAGTGCAGGAAAAAAGGAAGCGTCTGTGGTAGGAGATCCATGAAGTATAATAGAGAAGATGAGGCACATGGAATTCCACTTCATTCACAACCTTGATTGAATGATTCATTTCTGCAAAGGCACTGCTCAAAATGCTGGAGGTGATGAGCAGGGCTTTTGGAAGGTGATTGAATCACGGGAGTAATAAACCCCTCTGCCAAACCATTTTCTACCTTAAAGCCAGCAGACCATGGTCTGTAACTGAGCCAAAACAAACTTCTGTCAGTTGTGGGCATCAAGTATTTTGTTTCAACAATGAAGAAAATGATTTAGACAGAGAGAGAGTGTGTGGTGCACTCTGGGAAGTGGGATCTGGTTTGGACAAAGATCCTTTACCTAGAGAAGGAGAGCTCAGGATGGAAGGGTAGGTGAGGTCTGTATTGTAGAAGGACTCAAACACCAGACAAAGAAGTTGTGCTTTGATTCAGTAAGAAGCCACTTAAGATGTCTATGTAGGCTAATTACTTGCCCTGAGAACTGACTTTATGAAAACAAATCTGATACCAAGGTGTAGGCTGTCTGCCAACAGAAAAACGTGGATCTCAGCAGACACTGGGAAAAATTTGTGAGATGCTAAATACAATTCTCTCTCTTACCTTCAAGCACACACACACACACACACACACACACACACACACACAATTGTCTTTTTATACCTAAAACTATTCCTAAACTGAAGCTTCCTTTGTTTTTGGATTTTAATCATGGCAGGCTCTGCTCCTGCGTGGCCGCCTATGCGAAGGCTGACTCTATTTGAGAAATCATGTGCACAACACTTAAGGGACCCTACTCCTTCTCCAGCAGCTGCCCAACATCACCACAAAACAAACAAGCGTGAATGCTGACAGAAAGCAATAACCCTTCCTACAGCTGTTGAATAAATTGCCTATTAGCAGTCCCAGACCATGCTTCATGTCAGATCATGTAGATTCAGCCCTTATGAATGACTGGAAAAATCTTATCATTAAATGAAGTTCTATAACAAATCCTTAAGTGTTTTCTTATTTCCTAAAGCTGTTCCTCCTTCCAGCTTATTCCTGAACTTTTGGAGAGCTGGCAGAATTAAAGATAAGCAAAAAGTTCATACTCCCTGTACACTGCTCCTCCAGGGAAGGCCCCTAGGGTCCTTGGGATCTATACTTTAGAACCACAATTTAAATGCAGATTTTTAACTCCCATATCGAACAGCCAAGAAGCTTCTGACTTGATTACTGATGTATAAATTTTATACTTAACATTTTTCTTCCACAGCATGAACTCAGCTAAGTGAGAAGGTAGTGAAGTTTTTTTAATGAACTTTCAAGTCATAGTTGAGGTTTCAAAGTTTATTTTCATACATCAACTGTCTAAAGTCTTAAAGGAACCGAGTTCTTCCATTTTTTGTATTGTTGATCTTCATTTTTATTTAAATATAGTGATCTTTTAAGTGAATAAACAACAAAAAATTATACCGCAAATATTCCACATAAATGTAAACATGCTTGTCTGCTTCATAATTATACAAAATGAACTTTAGGCACAAGATTTTAAAAATCATTAAATGAGACAATGAACTCAAGATAGAAATAACAGAAGCAAATAAAACATATATTTCATAACACTTCAGTTGGTCCTGTCTTCCAATCTACCGGTTAAGGCCTGAGTTTCAGAAATCCTACACTCTTTGCCAAATGGGACTATCCACTTTGGCTGTACCTAATATATATATTCACATAACAGACAAATAATTCTCTTTCAAAATAATGTAATAAATACATCACATACACATACATACACACACACATTCTCTCTCTCTCTCTCTCTCTCTCTCCTCTCTCTCTTCTTTATTGCTCTCTCCTGGTTAACCAGTCTCTGAAATAGGGAAATAAGGATTTCAAGTTTTCCCACCACTGAAGGATACCACACATTAAAAAAAAAGGATTCTGCCTCAGAAAAAATGAGTGGCATTATTAAACATCTCTATTTTATTTATATTGTTTCCCCAACACGTTTTACTAAGGCTTGCCATGGCTCCTCAGACATATCAGATTTAGTCTTTGCACTTTACCTAAATAACTCACAGTGCAGCAGACACTGTATAAAGTAAAGGCAATTTAACAGTTTAGTTAGAAACTTCAGCATGGATATATTCAGCTTTGTCCAAATGCCCAGGGTGTTTTCTCTCTGTCTAACCCCTCTATTTCACTGGTTAGTTCTCTCTGCCTCCTCCTCCTCCACAGACTGTCAGCACATGAATGTCTAGTCCTGTGATGACAGTCCCTGTGATTGAGGAGCTCATACCAACTAGGGTTCAAACAAGAAAAAGTTTGTGCTCACAGGGCACTATACATGGGTCAAAACAGAGCAAGAGTCCATGAATATGGAAACTAACCCTGGACCTGGGGCTTCAAGTGGGGTGAAGGGAGCAGGAAAGACAGTGAAGGCACAGACACAGGGAGAAAAAGTCCAGGTTAGCTGGCATAATGTACCCGTGAAGTCATCTGTCTGGCCTCATTCTTGATTTCCAAAAAGAAAAAATTCATACTCTTCTGAGAGACAGAACTATGAAAGGTTTTGTGTAGAAAACAGAAACTAAAGCTGTGATAGAGAATAGCCTGGGTAGGACAGATGACAGAGGAGAGGGGCTGAAGCTCAGAAAGCTTGATTCACTAAGCCTAGTGCCGCAAGTATTTCCTACAGAAACAAACATCTTTTGTAAAATTAAGTCTATTGGTACATTTTAGGTATACAATATAATGACATTCATCATTGGAAATTTCCACCTTTACATAGTCTCTCTTGGTTATTTTTTCCCCATCCCCCGCCCTTCAACCCCTCCATCCCTCCCTATTTACAAAGACTTTGTTTCCATTTTTTCATTTTCTGACATTAATTCCATTCCC
>NW_004624765.1:16273530-16299160 GCF_000247695.1 Heterocephalus glaber | reverse complement strand
TTCCAGGAATGAATTTGGGAGTATTGCTTCCCTTTCAATTTCATTGAAGAGTTTAAACAGTAGTGGCAGTATTTCCTCTCAAAATGTCTTGTAGAATTCAGCAGTGAAGCCATCAGGACTCAGGCTTTTCTTAGTTGGTAAGTTTATAATTACATTTTCAATTTCATTGGTTGATATTGGGTTGTTTAGAATTTTTAGGTCTTCTTCATTCAACTTTGGAAATTCATACTTCTCTAGGAATCTGTCCATTTCTTCTGCATTTTCCATCTTATTTGCATATAGGTTCTCAAAGTAGGTATTGATGATACTCTGGATTTCTGCTGGGTCTGCTGTAATTTCATCCTTTTCATTCCTAATTGCATGGATGTGGGCCTTTTCTTTCCTTTTTCTGATAAGGTTGGCTAAGGGTTTGTCGATTTTGTTTATTCTTTCAAATAGCCAGCTCTTGGCTTCATTGATTTTTTGTATCATTCTTAGTCTCCATTGCATTGATTTGTGCTCTGATCTTTATAATTTCCTCCCTTGTATGAGCTTAGAAACAAACATCTTAACAGACCAAAATCCACAGTTCCATCTACATCAAGGCTTGGGGATTGTGAGTAAATACGTGTTTTAGTTCAAGTTCCTGGAACCTGCTCTAATTTGAGCAAGTTAAGAGCAGTGAAATAATTCCCACATCCAGTAACAATTCACGTCTCCAATTGTGACCTTTACCTTCCCTGAGCCATCATTACCATAGAATTATAAAGCAATTATCAATCAGTTCATTTATAAATAAGTTCCTACCTGTCACTGAATCCATTGAGCTCTCGTGATGGTCAAAGATCCCATCACCAGTACTAGCATGTGCCTACCACCTACACTGGGGCAGAGTGCTGCAGGTGGGCTGCAAGGCAGGGCTCCTCCTTCCATTTTGGCTCACTGGAGTCACCATGTGGATGATAGAATTCTCACCAAAGCCCCCCCATCATGGACTATCCATTTCCTTTGTAGGTCCAGACTGCTTTCCTCCACTAGCTAGGGAGAGGCCATCTGAGTGGAGGAACCAGAGAAAGAAAAATCATTATTAATGTCTTGACACCCACAGAACCAAAGTAGATAGCAATTTCTTAGGACACATTCATGCAAATGACAGAAAAAGGCTGCTCCACACTAATCATGGGACAATTCACCACACATTCACTCAATATGGAATATTTACTAATGTTCCATTTCCAACAACATCTGATTCATTAAGAAACTGCACACTGGAGAAGGTGATCTTGTGATTCTCTTCTAGGTTTATATAAAAATACAAACTAGTCTAGGAGTCAGACACAGTGATACAAAATCATAAGCAGAAAGATCTTATCAAAGAATGTGCTCATTCCATATTGCAGAACTCCTATCTAGATTTTGGTTTTTGGAAATTTACTGCTGGCTCATTTGTTCAGAGAGGTTTCTTTTCTACTCCTACCCCATTCCCATTCTGCTAAAACCCAAAAATGAAGAACACCTAGGATGGGTCCACATGGAATTAAAGCCTCAATTTAACTGAGTCACATGCATCAACACAGTGGCTGCTGGCTTAATCTGCTCCATTCAGTCTAAAGCATTTAGGGACTGTGGGGATCTGAATTCTGGCTGGAAGTACTCTAGTGCTTTTGTCTTTTTGAATCCAGTAAAAATGCTAATGTACACTATAAGTTCCATGTATAAAAATTTCTGATTCCATTAAGTGAAATTCAAGGGAGGGAACAGGGACTGGGAAGAGAAGATGGGTCATAAACCAGCCATGTGCTTCCCTTTCCTGTAAATGAGGGTATTGAGCTAGAGTATCTTCAGAGTCCATCCCAGCTGACATTCAAAGACTCCACTGAAGTTCATTTCTATTCAGGTTTGTCAGGCTGAGTCAGACAAACTTCCTTATTACTTTAGGTCAACAAATTTAAAGTGGTTGTACATATTTCTATGATGTAGTTTGAGATCTCCCTCTTATTCCTTACCCCTCAAAGATTGTTTGATCTCACTGGTACAGACCATTTGAGGTCTACTTATCAAACTAATGGCTGCTGAAATTTAAAACCAAATCACTGACCTGGTAAAGACATGGCCTCTGAGTAACCTAGCCCAAGGCAGAGCTCTCTGTTTTTCATTAAAAATGTTAACCAAATAGAAATATAATTCTGTTATCTCTTCTATAGATCTATTTAAACTTTGCAATAGGAGATTATTCAAAAATTACATGAGAAAAAGCACCTATCACCACTAAGTTAAAGACTTGAATATCAGAGAAGTTCCAAAGCCCCAAACTCCTTATAGGCACTGATCCACAACATTTTCCTATGGCAATAGACTCCATGTGAAAGTAGCCTGGTCTTGCTGCATCATGTATTATACACCAGGAAGTTAATTTTAAAAGATTGGGACCTAATCATCACTGTCACTGCCAGACTCACTCAACTGCACGTCATTTCTAAGGGTATTCATGAGCTAGTTGCTTCCTTGTGGCTGTTCCATTGCTCCTTGTTCCTTGTGGTTGTTCCATTGGCAATGGCAGGCCTGCTGTTGTAGGGTTGCTGGTATGAGGCTGTGGAGGAGAGGCCAGGCCATTGTCCTTGCCTCCACTGCTGGAGCTGTCATCCTCACTTCCTGAGGAGCTCTCCAAGTCTGAGGAGCTTCTCCCACTGCTGCTGCTCATCTGCTTGATAATGTCAACTTCAGCCCTCAGCTCTCTTTTGATGTCATCAAGCTGAGGGTCAGGCGAGGGGGTGTCCTTCAAGGGAGAAGTTTTGGTCCAACTGGAGGCTTTGTTGGAGCTGTGAATGGCATGGGAAGTGGAGGTAGAGGTGGAGGTGGAGGTGGAGGTGGAGGTGGAGGTGGCTGTGAAGGCTGTGGGGCTGAGTGGCCGCTGTGCCCTTCAGGCCTGGATTTTACTGCTCCCTTCAGCTTTTGTCTTCTTGACCTGAATTCTGCTACTGAATTTCTCCAGTACATATTCACCAGTGTCATGATTAATAATAAGCACACGGTCTTTCTGATAAGGTCATTTGTTCCCCTTGAACACAATCATGGGTGGCGTGGATCCAGGAATATATGGCAGTGTAGTTGTGGCTTCATATCCTTTGCCAACCTGAAGCTCTCTTTCACAGGAAGTGTCTATAGATGCTGGCTTAAAATCATAGTGAATGGTGTGGAAGAAGGCCCACAGCTGCTTCTCAAAGTTCTCTCTGAAGTGCAGGCAGTGTTCCTCACTGTCCAGCGGTGGGTTCCCCAACCTGTTCATGGCCCAGGATCAGCACTCTCCCCTTACAGCTGAAGACCCAGCTCCCACACCAGCATCCCAGAGGGAGTGCACCTTGAGCCCAGCCGGGGCCCACCAGGAGCCAGAAACAAGTCCAGTTCTGCCATTTTTAAGAAGCATATTTCACACATCTGTTATTGTGTAGGCTGATAAACCGGCTGGGCCAGTGTGAGTGGAGAAGGCAGCTGGAGACAGGAGATGAAAAGTGAGACTTGTGCTCCAGCTGTGTAGTGTACAACAACTTGGAGTTGGGAGATATCCTATAAATTTGGATCCTTGGTTTTGTGGTTTATAAAAGTGAGGATAATTGCCATGATAAAATGAGCTAGAACCACACAGCACCTGAAACGCAGAAGTCACACAACACACATGAGCACCTCACCCCTATGCTGAGCATGTCCATGTTTGCCACTAATTTTGTGAACTTGTACAAATGGTTCTACCAGTCTGGTCCTCCACCAATCAATTTCTTTGCTTGTAAAAGTGAGAAAGGTTAAATTAAATGATCTAATTCAAGTCCCTTCTTGTCCTGAAAATGATCCTTTGATCTTACACACAATAACCACTGTGGGTACAAATACCGTAAGTAGTGGGCAAGAGGGATACATGGCTGAGTGTCCAGGAAATCATGCAGATAGCAAACAACCTGAGAAAGATCAGGGTAGGGAAGAGAGATAAATAGAAAAGGTCAAGGAGGAAATTAAAATAAAAGATGCAGTATGTACAACTTGAATACTACATAAGATATACCATATTAAAGAGATGCACAAAATTACTCTATTGCAGTGGACCATCTCAGTAACAACCTCTAAACACTAACATCTTCTCTTTTCACTTAAATCCTAAAGTCCTCATAAACAGGAATACAACCACAGGATTTGAGTATAAATCTCTCTCTCTCTCTCTCTCTCTCTCTCTCTCTCTCTCTCTCTCTCCCCTTCTGGTATATGCACAAATACACACACACACGCACACACACACAAATACAGTTCTAACTCTGTTTGATCTTATCCACAAAGACTAGGCAATCTAGAAGACAAAGAGGATGAATGTCATTTGTGTCCCCTCAGCTGCTGCCTGGAGTCTGCTGGTGAAGAACGTAATACATTTTAAGAACTACACACCTTCCTAAGGAAGCAGGAGGCCTTTCTTCACTCGACACAGATTGTTCTTGAACGTTCACCAAGAAGCAAGCAAGATGTAGCATTCTCCCAGAAGAATTCACCAAAGACACCCTTGGAAGCGCAAAGTCTTTGTAATAAGGTTCAAGATTCAAAAGGACAGTAATATATTTCTAAAATTTTTTATCTCGCCAATTAGATTGTAGGATAAAGACATTTTTCTGTTGTTGTTGTTGTTGTTGTTGTTGTTTATGTGCATTTTGTATTTGCCTTTTGTAAAATGATAAATTTCTGATAAAAACTGGATTTTGTGAAAAAAAAGACATTTTGGGCCATAGACATGTCTTCTATAACAGATACAGATTATTTTAAAAGGAGCATATCAGTTATATTGAATTCAATAGAACAATTATACCAATGCCAATTAACTGAAGGCAGCAAGAGTTGCTTTTATTTCTAATCCAATCAAGAAAAAGTTAGAAACATGTTGACTACATGCATTGATATCTTAAAATTTAAAATTATATAAAATTAATTTATTTTCTTAAAAAACACTAAAACTGTATTTCTTGCAATATTATAGAAGTACTTCCTAATAATCTCTCTTCTTCCTGCTAATATTTTCAGACCTACTTTAATAAGTGGTTTTGAAAATAGTGTGCATAGTTTCAATGTTATGTATGTATTGCTTCTGTTTCTATCTTTGGCATTTGTGAATTTTAGTTCTTTGTGATGAAACTCAAGTCGCTGACCTGGAGCTGATTATTCTTCTGGCCTCTCCCTGCCAACATGGGCTTTTCTCCATCTCCTGCCCGCTAAGACTGGAACAAAAGCTTCAGGAGCCTTCCTCCAGCCCAAGCAGAGACTTAGAATCAATACAGCTGGGCACTGGTTCTCTCAGAGTCTGCAAAGTTGAGATTTGTAGATCCTTATATAATATGAAGGCCTTTCCCTTGCTGAAATTTGCACTGATGGCACAGAAGTAAGAATCAATGAAACTGAAGCTGCTTCAGGACCCAAAAAGGCACCAAACTCTGCTATTAGTTGTCCTTTTCTTCACTGCCACAGACTAACAGGGTTTTTGGTTTGGGTCTTAGTCTTAATGTCAGCTTCATTTTAAAATGTCCTTGATGAATGAGCGCAAATTTTTTATTACATTTCAACCATCAGTAACACATCTATGCAGCATTCTATGTGATAAATGGACACCCACATAAACACTTGGGCTATGTGGAACAGTGCCATGCTGTCTCAAGGAAGAGCGCTGCTATGAATGAGTTGAGAGCTGAACTAGTCCTCTTTTCATGGAACATTATTTTGACTTGAAAAATTGACAATGAACTACAGTTATCTAGACTTGGCAGATATTTTTTTCAAAAATAAACAAAGGGATACTGTCATGCCAAGGAAAACAATTGACAGTGTTTGTTGACGATAACATTTGAGTTTTCAGGCAAAAATCAGAATTTCAGAACACTTGTATCCACCACCTAAGGCTTGACAGTTCCCAATTCTTAAAGACATTTCTGAGAAGATGAATAGAGAATTTAGTAGCTATTTTTAATGATATGTATACATATTTAGACAATATGCATGACCCAGTGACTCAATATTTTCCAAATTGCCCATATATGATGTTACAGAATCATGCATCTGTAAATGAGCTGTTCAAAGTATAAGACACATTACTGGATTTTAATGTAATGGAGTAGGAGAAGGTAAGTGATGCAGCTTCAGATGCCACATTGCAAGTTATCGTTAAGAAACTACAATTTCTGAAGTTTTGGTGTAGTATTAAAGAAAAATATCTACCACTCTGTATGAAAAAATATCTTTATATTCTTTCTTCCAACCACATAGCAGCATGAAACCAGATTTTCTTCATATGCGTTAATCAAAGCAGTGCAGACACTCCTCATTTAATGACCGAGTTCCATTCCATTCAGGTCATTCAACAAATTGGTCACTAAAAGAGGAGTTGTACATAGTACATACATTAGAATATTCAGAACAAAGAAATGGTCAAAGGAAACTCCAACTTGATGACTTTGCTTTTATTTACTTAACTCTTACATGCAGTAGTGTAATTTATCACAGAACATAAAAAAACTACAATACTGTACTATACAGTACTATTAACAAAATTTATAGTACTGTATTTAAAAAGTGTATTATACCCCCAAAAAAGACATTTTGGCTCTATAAACAAGATGTACAGAACTGTACAAAAAAAGTTCCATTTTAAGTCTGAGAGGCCAGTATAAGTACGAGCAGTGAGCCTCAGCGCTAAGTCGGAACACTAGTTAAACAGGTAGGTCATTGAATAAAGAATATCTATATATCTCAACAGATTAAATTAAGCTGTAGACTTGAAGACCCAGATGGCTTCTGTTAAACTGGGCATCCAACATGTTTGCAAAAATGTTAAACAATGCCACTCCTCTCATAATTTTTTGGAAAATGTGTTTCATGTAAAATGTGTGTTTTAACATGTAATGAAATTATTATTTTAAATAAATTAGCAACTGCACCCTTTTTTAAGTTTCTGTTTTAATTTCCAATTCAATAAATATTAATAGGTATAAATCATACAAACAAAGTCTCTTGGGATGCTCAATAATCCTTAAAAGTATAAAAGAAAGATCTTAACCCAAGAACTAAGGACCAGCGCCTCAGTGAGCATGAATTCCAAAGGCCATACATTCTCAAAGCCAAAGAATCCTTTCTATGTGCTTCTGCCTGTTTCCCTTTCTCTGTTGGTCTCTGTCCTCTTTTGGCCTGGGAACCCATCCTATAACCCAAACTGCTTGGCTAAGCCCAAAGAACTCTTTCCTAGCTTTCCCAGTCTCTCTCATGAGAAGCTCAATTTAGTTTCCCACAATAGTAGATGGTGCTGATGAAGCAATTCCATCAGAAGGGCACAGTTATACAAAATGAATATTTTTCTGACTTATGCATCTCTATTTTAATTCTTTTTAGAGAGTTAGCCTTCTTGCCCTGTTTGTGAGGCAAAATTAAAGTTGAGGATAATTTAAATATCCAATATTTTATGCCCTTGTGCAGTTGAAGTTATAAAAATTTGCATGGGTAATTTTTACATACGATTTTTTAAATTTTAAGATGTCATCAAGTTTGTGAAACAAAGCCTGGACATAATTGTCCAGAAATTAGTAAGACACTTTTTAAAAGAAAATGTTTTTTTAAAAAAAAAAATTTATATCGTTTCAATTGCTAAGATGGGTTTTGCTTCCTTATTATAAGAACAATAAATGGCCAACTAAGAAATAATAACAAAACATAGAAAATAAAATTATTTTTAAAATGTCCAGGAGTAATCTTACATTCATTCTTTGGTAGTGTTTCCTTTCAATAGATTCCAAATGGACAAGTGTATTATTTTTATAGGGGTTCATTCCAGGCATCTCATTTTTATCTTCTTTTTTTACCTAACAGGATAGTATGGCTATCAAGCTTCCCCCATAGCCAACAAACTGCCACATGGCCCATCCACCTCCCCAACACAATCCATGTCACTATGCCCTTTGATAAATAGACTCCAGCCACACTTGACTGCTTTCTATTTGTTCAACTTGCCAATTTTCCTGCCTTGGGACTTTTGCACTATTTATTACTTCTGCCAGGAAGAACTTCCTTCAGATTTTTGCAATACTGGGTCCTTCCTACCCTACAATGCTTGCTCAAACATCATTTTCTCAGAGATAATGTCTCTGACCACCCAATCTAAACTAATGTTTCCCCAACCACCACTTAAAACCCTATTGTATGACTTCTTTTTTTCTTTCCTCTTCCTTTCTTTCTTACTTCCTTCCTTTGTTTTTTTCATTCTTGTTTCTTCACTTATTTACTTAATCACATCTCCCTCCTACTAGGATGCCATCAGTACCAACACAGAAAGAACACAAGCTCCATAAAGACCAGGGCCTTATTTGCTTCTGTGTCTTCAGAGCCTTGATCAAATGTGGCACTCAGTGAGCCCTCAGCAAGTATTTGTGGGTGAATTAATGGATGGATAGATTCATCATTCCATTTCAATATATTTCTGCAAAACATCATTTTAATGACTCCCTCACCACAGCATTGCATATATAAATTTAACAAATAATTTAAAATATCCCTTTAGAATAGTCAGGCAAGACAGTAAGAAACTAAAATAAAAATAAAACTGTAAATCAAGCCAGGTATGGTGGTACATACCTGTAATCCCAGCATGCTGGGGGGCTGAGGCAGAAAGATTGCTAGTTCAGGCAATTTAGCAACTTCACCTGAGCAATTTAGCAAGCGCCTGTCTGAAAATAAAAACGGCCAGAGATACTGCACAGTGTGAAGGCCCTCAGTTCATTCTCCAGTACCATGGAGAAAAATTAAACTAGAAAAGGCACAAACATGCATAAAATATTGCCACATCGATCACCATTCATCAAAATTATCTAACCTATTCGTTGAGCTGTCTAATCTATTTTCAACCAGACTACTTTTCTGACAAGCAGTTTAGAATCCCCAAGCCAATCAATCACTAGACTCAGGATGAAAATAAAGTGGAGACTCACCTGCTACTATTCTTGCCACAAGCCTGGCATCTCAGTCAGTGAATCTTCAGTCCCTTCCCAGCCTGCCCTTCATCAGTGCCTCTCCTGCACCTACCCTGCCAAGTCCATGTTCTGTGGACACCAACATTAATAACTACTCTGGGGCCTGGGAACAACTGTGAGAGGAAGCTCCTTCCTCTCAGGTGGTGGAAGCCATCAGATTAGCCTGGATGGGTGTGTTCAAGTAACCCAGGGGATTTGGAGGAATCAATCCTATGCGATCCCCTTTCTTCTGAGGAGCTGATGCTGGCACCATCACAGGATTCCATAGGGCTCCTTGCCCCACTTGGCCAAATAAAATACTCAGACAGGAACACTAGGCCAAGCAGGTATGTTGCACACGTGACACGTGCTCTGAGGTGGCTACGAACACCCTGGTTCTAAGGGTGCAACCTAGAACAACCCTGTCCATCTGTGATGGTGGTGATCAGCTAAAGTGTATTAGAAGCCTTCAGTCTGTAGCCAATGAGCAAGCTGGACACCACTGTGGGGCTCACAGTGTCCTGAATACTTACTGGGTTAGTGAAGATTCCACGTGCAAAGTCTTTGAGGAAATTCTCATTGATCCATTCCAGAAAGCTAACAGAAAAAAGTCCTAGGGGCTGGGGATGTAGCCCAGGAGAGCATTTGTCTAGCATGGAGGCTCTGTACAGACTTGGTCCCAGCACTGCAAAAAGTTTTAGAAGAGATCCTGATGAGCAGTGAATCAGCAAACCAATCCATAAGCACAGGGAGACATGTAGACTGGTGTCTGCAGGCTGCAAGAGTCGTGCCTTGGGAAGGACTATAAGCCCTACCAAACTACTGCTGGTTCTTACCATGCAGCTTGGAGAAGGCTCTCTCCAGCTCTACCAAAACCATTAATATAAGTAATGTTTGTAAAATTCAAACCTAATAAAAAATATAGCCACTCAACCTCCCCTGTTCATGGCTCACCCAATCTTCCCCCAGGGGTGCCCTCAGTCATGCCTCTTAGAAGGCCCTCTGTGTCCATTTAACACTATGAAATATTTCTGTTATTCCCATCAACCTCGCTCAAACCTGGCCAGGCCAGTGCCGGCATTCAGCCTCCTACCTACCACACTCCACTGTTTCCTCCAAGCCCACATCCTGACCAGGAATGTGCTGTATTATTGACCCAATCTGCTTGTTTAGTTTGAATTCAAACCATCTTCTCCAAAACAACTGAAAAGACCTCTAGACTCTCTATTAATTCCTTGAAACCTAGTTTTTTCCTTCCAGACTTGCCACTAAACTAAAACATGAACACAACTTGGTTTTTCATTCATTCTTCACCTCTTTGGTTTGCAATGCATCTCCCAGTTCTGTTTTTCTCAGTAACACACAACTACCCACTGCTGTCCTGAACTGAGTAAGAGCTGAAGGAGCTGAAGGATCTGTTTTGATAGCGTAGCCACTCTTCCCCTGTAGATCTACAAGCAGGCTTTGGAGATCCACAGCACCATTCATAATCACAACAACCCAGAAGAGAGACTCTCTTGGAGTTCTCCCCCACATATTACAGTACTGCTGCTTTTAATGTTTCTGGTGTTTAACCCATAGACTCTTCTAAACTTTTGGGAAATATGTAATAACATTTAATTGCAATTCTATAGCTACAATGGATTTTGCTGATTAGAAATGTAGGCTTCTTGATGCAGTAATTTAATCCTCTTTAAAACAACTCCTAGGGCTCTCTGCATCTGTGAATTATACAAACTAAAGCAGGATTTAAGAAATACATGTGTGCTGTGCATAATTATTTAGAAAGGAAATACATCAGGTTGGAACAGTAATATGAATTTATCTCTGAGATAAATGGGGCATTAGTGGTATAAGTCTTGATTATTGGGTACTATTCTTGAATTGTGTCATATGGTAACAACCCACACTAACCACTACCTGTCCCTTTTTAGATCGGAAGACAGATGGAAATAATAAACGTATGAATTCTTCCCTACTCTTCCCATGGTGCTTGGGTTACTTGGTTTCATAAAACCTTGGGTTCTTATTTCCATAAAACCTTGTCTTTCCTTTCAGACATTTATTTAAATTTGTAATTACTTGTACAATTACTTGTCACTAGACTGTAAGGTCAGTGAAGGCAGGACTATGTTTATTTTATCACAGCCAGGGACTTAGCTCAGTGGTGCTGTCGCCTGCTTTGCAAGTACAAGGTCCCAAGTTTGATCCCCGGTACCAAAAAAAGAAAAAAATGACAATGTTTATTTTATCACAATCATACTTCTAGCATAGGATGGCCTAAGATACTAGTTTGTTGCCATCTGGAGAAGCCCTCAGTCACAGACTGGAACAATGTGTCTCTCTACTCTAGCACCTAGTTCTGTGAACAGTTTTGAATGAAAGAACAACCATAAAAATTAGAACACATCATTTCTTTTAAAGAAATAGCGCAGGTAGAATGGTAGAACAGGGCAGTGGTTGTGAGGATAACTAGGGAACTAGACATTCCAAGTTCAAATCCTAGTTCTGTCACTTGGCAGCTGTGTGACCTTACATTACTGAACTCTGTGTCTCCGTCTCCTGCCTTGCCTGTAAAATAGGAAGTCACCTATTCCAACTATAAGGGGCTGTTTGAAAAAAATCAAATGTGTCAATATATGTGGAGCATTGAGAATGGTACCCAGCACATGTTTTTAAACATCTAACACAGCACTTGGCCCATAGTAGAGGTCAAATTTTATTTAAATTGTTATGGAATAAAATAACCCTATGTCAAATTGTGAACTAAGAGAAATTGTTCTTCAATTTGTCTCACTTGTTTTTTCTAACCTTGTGAAAAGCCAGATCAGATGCCTGCCTTCTGGGTAGGTTCTAGCTACTTCAGCCCCCACTGTACAGCACTCTGCTCCTCTGCTGTCATGGAGTACCACATTCTTTGGACTCATTCTTCTTTGATCATTAATATGCATTTTGCATACACCACTGCCTTTGCCCTATTATGGCACTGAGTTCCTGGTTGCTGATGAATTCATTTGTACTAAAATATATCTTCCCTCTTTCCTCCTTTGCCTCTTTCACTCAAAAGTTTAATTTTCAAAGAGAACTCCCAGAAATTTACTGTCTTTTAATCTAGAGGAACTAATCTCTAATGATTAGAATTTGAGGCAATGCAGGAGGAAGGAGAGAATTTGGGAGCAGGGTCATTTCAATGGCGTTTCACAAATCACTATGAAGACAATCAGCAGCTATGTGAATGATTAGTTTTGCTGGTTGCTCCCTCCACAGAGTCTTGATCTGAGACACACATGCATCACTGGTTACCTAATATGTTGTGATACTGATTATATTGGGAAGCCACTAATAAGTGAAGACATCTCTCACCTTTGAGTGGAAGTGTAAGAAAAACAAGTTCACGGAGATGGTTTGGAGAGAATATAAGCTATCATTATGCCACCTATTCCTTAGGGTGAATTTCTGGAGGAGGCAAATTCACAAGAGAGATAGCTGGAGGTGAAGCTCAGAATGAATGAAGACACTTTTATTTGACCTTCATTTTTACCTTGGAATGGAGTCTTAGAAATGCCCATTCAGACACAAAATTGTGAAGTGGCTAGAAATTAACTTATCATTTCCCTTTCATCACTAATCCTATCTATTTTAATAGATTGGTCGTGGGTATTCAAGGCCAGCAAAGCCCACTCTGATGACCTTATCTGTCTTCCTGTATAATATCCCATACTCCCAATTCCCCTCTCTCATCAAAGATTAGCTGTTTCATGTCTTATTCCTTCACAACCTTATTCTAAAGTAAATCTAATACAATAAACTGTATAAGAGTTGATAGATATTGCATAACATGTGACTCTTCAAATTTGTTCTTTTACTGCCTCAATTTGAGTGCAAATTTTGATCATAAGAACAAGCATATGGAGAAATTATTTAATGGTAACTGTGTATTTCATATCCTAACAACACATTAGAATTTTCCACTTAATATCCACTAAGGTCCATAATGAGTCAACTTTCCATGGCAGAAATGTTAGAAAATACTATTTTATTTTGCATTTGATCACTACTCAAGATAAGTCATCTTTAGCTTGGAATTTTAATTTTATTAAAAAAAAAAGAAATGTATTGAGAATTTGAAACCAATACTTAGTGCCCCCCACCATCCTACCGACAGTCCTGATTTAGAAATTTGATACAAACAAAAATACCTCTGGGAACTCCAAGGACAAGTTCTCCACCTTCTACTTTAATAAGTCTGGGTGATTTCTACCCATGAACTTGACCAGAGACTACCATCAATAAAGCCTAGTAAGTATGAAATAACACAGATGCTTAAGTCCAACGTTAACAAGAACCTCAACAATAATAATGTTAGTTAACATACACCAATCAGTAGCCAACAGACTTTAGTCAGAAAGTACCTTCTGGTATACAGCCTGGTTACTTGGATTGTAAGACAAATCCCTCTTCCTTTCATTTAGTGCTTTGTTCTTTGTTTTTTGTTTCTTGTTTTTTGTTTTGGTTTTGGTTTTTTGAGACAGGATCTTGCCATGTTGTTCATGCTGGCCTTGAACTCACTATATAGCCCAAGCTGGCCTCAAATTCATGGAAATCCTGCTGCCTCAGCCTCCCAAGAGCTGGGATTACAGGCATGTGCCACCACACCCAGTGCATACAGTGTTTCAGAGGTACAGTATAAAGAAGCAAAGGGTCCAGAACCTGGTCCAGCCCAGATCAGTGCAGTGAATTCTTCACAGATAATCTCATCTGGAGAGTTCTGAATTACTCCTGAAGCTAAATATCTTCTTTGTCCAACTTTCACAGAAGTTGAAATGTTTATCTGTTTCTGTCACCTGAGCATGAATTTCTCTAAGATTACTTGAAACTACTCCAAAAGTAGTAACACATTAATACAATATCTATCACTGACACTTTTACACTTTGTTGTTGTTAAGAGTATAAAATAAAAAGAAGAACATAGCACATGGATATAGAAGACCTACTGCATAAATACCTTTAAGGAAATAGTAAGTACTTAACTGATGTACAGTAAAACCTTGATTTTCCTTTAGCAAGCCACCCTGAACCAACATTAATGCTTTTGTTGTTTACTTAATGGGTTGAGTACCTTTTATAGCATTTTTTTACATGTTGATATGCTACTTTTGAGGATTTTCCTTTCCTCATTTCATGTACTGTAAAGCCTTGGTTTGCAAGCATAATTCGTTCTGGAAACACACTTATACAAAGCACTTGTATATCAAAGCAAATTTCTCCATAAGAAATAATGGAAACTCAGATGATTCATTCCACTACCCAAAAATATTCCATAAAAATTATTACAATACTGTAATATAATACAAAATAAAGAAAATATAAAATACAAAGAAATACACAAATTAACCTGAGCTTACCTTTGAAAACCTTTGTTTGGTTTTTGAGGGAGACAAGAGAGGTGGGTTATTGGGCCGGGGATTTAGCTCAGTGGTTCCGCCGCCTGCCTCACAAACGCAAGGACCCAAGTTCAATCCCCAGTACCAAAAAAAAAAAAGAGAGAGAGGTGGGTAGGACAACTTTCACCATCACTAACAGAATCACTGCTGTCTATTGGCTCAATGGAATCTTTTTCTTTTCATGCAGCTTTAATAAGGAATCTATCTGATGACACTTGCTTTTGCTTCCTTTTGAGGATTTTGCAGACATATGACATTGTATTGTTATTAAAGAGATTCATTGCTCACACTGCTACAGCCTTATTTGGGTGGTGCTTTTCTACAAAATTTTGAATGCTTTCCCACATTTTACATATTTCCCTAATCTCATCTGAAGTGAGGGATTCCTCTGCCTTTTTTTTTTTTTTTTTTTTTTTTTTGGTACTGGGGATCAAACTCGGGTCCTTGTGCTCACGCAGCAGGCAGCAAAACCACTGAGCTAAATCCCCAGCCCTCCTCTGCCTTTTTCTCCCCCTCCTCTGCAGATGAGATCTTCTCCATAACCTCTTGCTTTGGGAGGTGATCACCCACAATCCAAGGGGGCAGAGAACCATTGGCTCAGTTGTGATCATGTGGTGTTCAGCATCACGTACTACTCATATTGCAAGACATCACTCATTTATCAAGTTGCTCAACTCCAGTAACCCAGAATGGAACTTTATTTGTAAATAGGGTCTTCAAAAAGGTGATTAAATGTAATTGAGGCTGTAACTGAGGCTGAGTCAGCCGCTGATCCATTAGGACGGTGACCCTGTGGAAGAGACATCAGAGATGCATGTGCACAGGGGACAGGACATGTGAGAACGGAGGAAGAAGCCCTCTCCAAGGCCAGGAGAGGCTCTAGAGAAATCAGATCTACCCACAGCTTGATCTTGGACAGTAGCCTCTTCAAGTGTGGGGAAATAAATTTGTTTTGTGTAAGCCATCCGGTTTGTGGTATTTTGTTATGGCAGCCTTAGTAGACTAACACAACAGGACCTCATTTGTATGAAAAAATGGTTTTGCATTGGCTTACTGCTAAGTATAGGCATCATGCATGTTAGGTTCAGTAGCATATTCCAATACCCGGTAGTACTAGTTCCCTCTCTATAGGGAACCTAAATGAAATAGAAAAAAAAAGTAAAGGAAATAACCATATCAAGTATATTTAAAATATTGCCTGGTTAGAAGTGGAGGGGAGCAGGAAGTACGTTTTTCTTTTGCTAGTTGTTATTTCTCATTCCTCTTTTTAAATTAATTTTATTGTTACATTTTAGGAATACAATATAATGACGAGCATCATTGGAAATTTGTACCTTTATATAACATATCTTGGTTCTTATTTTTTCCCCATTCCCCTGCCCTCCCTTCAACCCCTCCATCCCTATTTACAAAGACTTTGTTTCCATTTTTTCATTTTCTCATATTAATTCCATTCCCTTCTTTCCTTTCCCCTACCTCTCCTACTTCCCCTTCCCCTTTGCACCTTCATCAAAAGTTACTTCTCATTCTTAATGTTACATGATTGACTAACTTTCACTCAACTCACCCAGAAAGTGAAGCTTCCAACTTCTACCACAAAAACAATTTGCTGACCTTAAACCACCTAGACATTTTAAGTGGCAATTATATCAATATTTTCTTTGCCTCTTGGATGGTATGTATCATCTTCCTTTCTCACTCTTATCCCCTCTCTCTGTCACCTCCTCTTTATGTCTCCCCTCTCCCTGTGTTTTTCCCCCTCCCTGTGTGTCTTCACTTCTGTAAAAGACAATTCTATGGCAATGAAGAAATGACAACAAACAACCAGAACAAAAAGAGTATGATTGTGGGAAGCCATAGAAAACCCTTGCGTTGACTAGTCCGTATTCCTTTGGGTCAACCAATTTAGCACACACCAAGAATTCCAGCTATTACCACCAGTATTTTCACTGCTTGGGTGGCATTTTACGATTCCCAAAATCTAGAGCCCCATTTGCATACAGGGCTGGATAATTAACGCCCCTACACACCACCACCACACTCTCCAGCTACTTTCAACCAATGACCAGCAGGAGTTGGCTTATAGATTCAGGACCAATCTACCTAGTAGATTAAGGGCCAGTTGCCCACATCAGTAACTTGCTAAATAAGCTCTCTTCAGGCTTTTCTTCCGCCTTCATTTTCCCACTCCCTTTTCACATCCCAAATAAATTACTTACACTTGAATAATTAACTCAAGGGGTGATTCTGGGTAAAGCCAAATTCAACAAGACAAAACAGCTGGCTTAGAATCATGACTCTACCACTTACAAAGTTAGGCCACAGTCATTTCTGTCAGTCACAGTTTCTCTATTTCTAAGTGGAAATTTTTAATATCTACTTTATGGGTTTAAAATAGAATATTTATGAAGAACTGAGTATTGTGTCTGGCATGTAGCATATACCCAACAAGTTTAGATTCTCTCTCTTCAGTTAAAGGCTGTATCATTTAGATTTCCTTTGTGGCAGACCACACCCAACTCAGTAGCCTAAAACAATTTTACTTAGCTTACAATTCCAAGTCAGCAATTTGAGCTGGAATAAATTGGATAATCTTTCTCCTGGCCTGAACTGGGCTCGCTCATGCAAACATGAGCAACAAGCGGTCAGCTGGATGATTATTCATCTGAGGGCCAACAAACTTTTTTGGGGTGACCACTGACATCTCCTATCAGCTAAAAGGCTAAAGTAGGCTTCATTTGGCAACTCAAGTTCTCAAGAGCAGCAGGAGGAAGACACAGGTATTTTGCTAGTCTCCTTGTGTCATTTCTACTACTGTCACTGTGGCCAGAACAAATCAAATAGCCTGGCTCAGATGTAAAGAGAAGAGAAACACCAGTCCTTAATGAGAGGAGCTGTCGGGTCATATTTTGAGATTGTGAGTACAGAAAGTGCAGGGATTTGTGGCCATTTTTGCCGATTACCACAGAGAATGTGTCGTTTATACAACTGAGGGCTTCCCTGCAATATCTGGGATGGCTGAAAATTGCTGATTGGATCTCCCAGTGGTTTGTGTCTTGCTAGTTCATTGGAGGCCAGATGGGCTCCTATTATCCACAAGGGAATCCCTCAACATTACTTGGCAGTTTAGGAAACAAAATATAAATATACTTTTTCTCTCTGGTTAAAGTTAGAGATTTTTGTTGGAAGACAATAAATATAAAAGATTTTTACAACCCAGATATACATTTGCTACAGTAAATTGCTCAGATGTGTTATCATTTTTTCAGCCATCATTGGTAGAGTCATAATACACTCTGAAATGGATTTCTGTGTTTCTGAGTGCAGGTATTCACACAAACACATTTTCCAAGAGTCTGTCTCAAGATGAAACTATCATCAGTTGGGGGAGCCATTTTCAGCTGAGCAGCAGCTTCCTTTTTCCAAATGCCAATTAATTTCAAGCCCAACGATGACATAAGGAAGCTAGCAATAATTGCTGCTTCCCCACGAGAGCAAATCACCTTTCTAAGTCAATTCCAGGTCATAATTACTTCTTAATTTCAGTAATAATTACCTTTATAAAATTCCTTATAAAGCCCTTTCTAAAACTCTGCTTTATAAAATCTTTTCTAATAAAAAAAGAAAATATTATAAATAACTTCAGGGGGGGAAACAGTGCCCTGAATTTGATAAATTACAGGCAGCATTCCTGGCCACTTAACAAAATTTGGTCTGCTCAATAAAGCCCAGAGAGTCTTGGGGCAGAGCCATGAGATTAAAAGAATTCCCATGCTACTGTAATTACATTTATTTCCTATTAAACTACAACATACATTAGATATCACATTAGACTCTTTGTACAATTAGGATAAACCAATAAGAGTAAAGATCCTGCCTTTCAGGAAGTTGCTATCCAGGAGAAGCCCCGGGATGGTGGTGATGGCACTCACGTCTCTCCACCCCACACACAGGGGGTACCCAAAAGCAGCTTGGGCATGATGCATAAACAGGTTCTAAGAGGTGTGACCAGGCCCTCCACATACAACAATGGCCAAGGTAAATTATCTGAAGTGTAACTCTCCTGTGCACACAGTCAGAAGAACAACTCAGTGCCCTGCTAATCATACCACAGCTCTTGCTGGGCCACCTCTCCAAGCCAGGCTGAAGTTTTTGTTGCACACTCTGAATATAGAGTCCACCTATGTGACTCCTCTGCAGGAGCAAAGGGGATGTTCTAGGCATAAGAGAATTCTGGGTTGTGCTAACAGAAATCCAGAGACAGACTGACTGTACAGTGAGATTGGATCACCATAAAACGAGAGGACAATGAGACTCATCCAAACCAGCATATTCTCAGCCATACCAGGACAAATTTTAATGAGTTTGAGTAACCTCCATATGGAAGCCCTAAGAATTTACCTGATGATACAGGAGGACGCTTTTCACAGACTATGATCTAACCAATGATAAAGCACAGCAACTGGCATATTATGGGGCCTCTTTAGCACCCAGCAGGGATACCACAAGCTAAACACAGTAGCACTGCTCTCCACTTCCAGTAAGTGACTATAGCTCACATACTGTCCTTATAACAGGGAAAAATCAAGAAAACCCTTGGAAATTTCTTTACATTTCTAGCTATTGATCCTCTATGCATGAGAATCACTATTAGAAGAAAGGATTTATATTCCTATCTAATGCAAAAGCTTCAGGAGGCTATATTTATGGTTTGGAAGAAGGGCTCAAAATCCTCTGAGAATTCTACCCTTCATGAGATCTAGTAGGGCCTTTCCCAAACAGTAATACACCGCTTAATGACAGGGATAAATTCTGAGAAATGTAACAATTTCATCATTGCGCAAACATCATAAAACATGCTTACACAAACTGAGCAGGCTATGGCATCACTGGGTGATATAATCTTATGGGTGATATAATCTATAGCCATTGCATGTGCCCATCCATCATCAAACTGTCGCTGTGACCGTGGATGACTGTGTTTTAGCCTCTGGTTCATGTGTGACTCCTACCTCTTTCCTCCTTCCTCATTGCATCCTCTGGGGCTCAGCTCTTAACAACAGGCACATAAATAGCCCCATTAAGTATTCCCATAGCCTACCCTCAGCCTGGAGCACTGACCTCAGGGGGTTCTCTCAACAGAGAAGGCTACACTGTGCTTTTATACCCTGCTCACTCTCCGGACAAGAGAAGGATTAGAATTTTAGTCCTCCTTTTATTATTATAGAATTTCTTTTCAGCTAGACACTTCATGGAACGAAAAAAACAGTCTCTCCTGTCCTAAGTGAATGCTTACACTGCAGATGATGGTTGGCAGATCCCACAGAGGCTCATAAGTATTAAAAGTATTAGAGTTTCATCTCATCTGAAAGGAGGGCTGACTCACACTGTCTGTTTGCTGAGTTTCTTTTCTATTGTGAAGTTGCCAAATGTTACCATTTAAAAGCAGTTTTGCTGACCTGACGCAAATGACTACGAAATCTTTTCCGCTCACACTCACTTCATCACTGCCAACCACCAAGAATTCTGCTCCTGCCACTCACATTCACACCTGCCACTGGAGACAATTCATTCTGCAGCCCTTCTCTCTCCTGCTCTCCGACATCCAGTCTCTTTTAAATTCTTAAGGAACAGCCCCAGCTACTGTGTACTTCCCCACCCCAGCCCCAGCAGTTACTAACCTCTTGACCTCATGCCAGACCTACAGCAATGGCCTCTCTACCCAATCCTCCTTGGTCTCACTCGCCCTAACCTGTCCCACCCATCCATCAGGTTCATCTTAAAAGTGTGTTTCCCATGTCGGTGGGAATGCAAATTAGTATAGTCACTATGGAATCAGTATGGAGGCTCCTCAAAAAGCTAAAAATAGAACTACCACATGACCCAGATATACCACTCCTCGGTATACACCCAAAGGAAGTAAGGTTGGCATACTATAAGGATACCCGTGTGTCTGTGTTTATTGGCACAATAGCCAGGATATGGAATGATAGGTGACCATCAGGGATAATGAAATGTAGTGTGTGTGTGTGTGTGTGTGTGTGTGTGTGTGTGTGTGTTGGAATATTACTTAGCTATAAAGAAGAATAGAACTGTGTCATTTGCAAGAAAGTAGATGAAGCTGGTCATCATCACGTTAAGCAAAATAAGCCAGACTCCAGACACATACTGCTTATTTTTCATAATATGCGGTCTCTTAAAAAACAAAAGCTGGCATGAAAGTATAAGGGAGATTACTACTGGATAAGAGAAAAGCAATAAGGGAGAGGGGTGATGGTTGTAAAGGAGGATAGTAGGGGGAGACTATGATCAAAATATATACATGTATGAAAATACCACATTGAAGCCCAATATTTTGTAAAATTAATAGAAACTAATAACATACTTTAAAATGTTATTAATTATTTTCAAAATGTGCTCCCTATGATATTCCTGTATTAAGTCATCAGAGAGTTCCTCTTGCCTTTGAGAGAATATCCAAGAGCTTCAGTTCTCCCCGAATCACTTTGATTTCAGCCAGCAACGTGCATTTCTGGCATCTAACCTTCAGAATGATAAAATAATTTTCTGTTCTTTTTTCCACATTCAGCTGCAGTCCAACCTGCCTTCCCCAAGAAGTCTTCCCCAAATATCTTTGCCATTGGGACTCTCCCCTCCTCCCCACTCTTGAGCATTTGCCATCAGTATTGACAATCTGGAACATGGTATACTCTGTCTTAAAGCATTAGTCCTTTTGTGTGCAGGTATTCTGCCCCCTCCACTAGATTTGAAGCCTCTAAACAGAGGTTGTATATAACTTGTGTGCCCCTTTTCTCTCCTCAGCACCTGCTATGCCCCTCCAAGTATTTTATTTTTCTTCCCCATTTGATGGTTTCCCAGTGCAGGTCAAATTAAGTACAAACTCTTAATCGTGACAGTCTGGGCCTCCCACAATCAGAACCTAGATGTTGACTTCCTCTCTTACCTTATTACACTGTCATTTCCTCCAAATCTTCTTCCTGAACTCTCCACCTGGGTGTTCTGCTTATGTCACTGTCTTCAGCTATGTTTATGCTGACCTGCTGACCGCTACGGTGCCACTTGCCACAGACTGAACACCAGAAATGTAGCTAGTTCCAAAGGAGATGGTGCTGGGCATGTAAAATTACACTGAGTCTTGAAGGCTAGACTTGAAAAACAACAATGTAAAGTACCTCAATTACTCAACATATTGAAAGTATCTTTGAATATCTGTGATTAAATAAAATACATTGATTTCACTTATTTCTTTTTTCTATGTTAATATAGCTACTAGAAAATGTAAAGTATATTTGGCACACATTATATTTCTTTGGGCTATAGCTAATCTAGAAGATTCTCTCCTCGCTGCCTTTCCTAGACTCAACTTGATCTTCATCCTTCCAGATTTTATCCAGCCTCAAAGTCCCAATCGAAATACTGCTTGCAAAGATCCTTTTCTGATTCTTCATCCTCAGGACCGGGAATAAATTTTCCTCTCTGACTACTCCCCTCACGGACAACATTTTATTTCTGTCTTCTTGCGGCCCAAGCCATGTGCTGCTCTGAACCAACAGGTTCCAATGGGCTTTTCTCCACATGGTTTTCATCAACTAGCACAGCTCACTCTATATGGTAAAACTCTATTTGGCACTGTGGAGAGCTGAATACTGATGCCCCAAGAAGCCCTCATTGCAACCCCCAAAACCTGTGAATATACACGGAGTAATGAAAAACTACAATGAATATTTAAATTTATTACAGTAAAAGACACACTGCCAAAATTCTCCCTCTCACTTAGAACACACTTATCGTATTACTCTTGCCACTTTCTGAAGCAGTTCTGGAAGTTCTCTCACAAATGTCTTTATGAGGTGTGTTCAAAAATACAGTTAAATGCTCCTGCCAAGGTGCCACCCAACAGAAAGGCAGGTGTGTAAAAACATGATGCTGTTTCCATCTTATCCATCTGATGTGGCACCTTGAGATGGAACTGGTGCCTTATAAAAGATCTGGAGAGAATAGTGAGCCCTTTTGCACTTCCATCCTTTCTGCCACACGAGGACAGAATGTTACTTCCCTCCGTGATTAAGCAACAGGGTGCCATCGGGGAAGCAGAAGCAGAGGCCTCACCAGACATTGAAGCTCTCCATGCCTTGACAGTGGACTGCCAAGCTTTCAGAACTGTGAGAAGTAACTTCCTATCATTTATAAATTACTAAGTCTCAGGGGTCTTGTTATAGCAGCATAAATGGACTAAGACCAGTCTTTTTTAATGAGGGAAGAAAGCAGAAAAATCAGGAAACTTGTGATGACAGAAGTAGTTTACAATGATGCTATTGCTGGCTTTGAGTATAAACGGGCCACCAGCCAAAGAATGCAGATGGCTCTAGAAGCTGGAAAAGGCAAGAAATTGAGCCTCCTTTAACTCCCAGGAGGAAGCAGCCCTACTCACAACTTGACTTTACGTCAGTGAAACCCTTTTTTTGGCTTTCTGACCTCCAGAACTATATGATAACAGTTCAATGTTATTTTAGGCTGATTAAACACATCCTAATCAGTTGTAAGGAAGAAGAGCTACAACTTGACATTCATCAGCCAGTCCATCTGACACCTCTAGTGGGTAGTAACTATTCTTATTCCACAGGTGAGGAAATTGAGCCTTAGGAAAGGAACTCAAGGTCACACACACACACACACACACACACACACACACACACAGAGCTGGAAAGTGGTGGAGCCAAATATCAAACAACTCAGGACCAAAATATCAAACTCAAGATTCTAACTCACTTGTAAACTGCAAAACATACAGGTTCTGCTGCACCTCCCCAAACCAGAGCAATCAGCCAGCGTCCGGGAGCTCTCGTACAGGTCTCCCTTCAATGCTTGCACATTCTAAAGAAATCTTTTTTTAAAAAATCTCTTTGTAGGCCATGGGAATGAGGACAAGAAAGTATGGGAAGTGATTGCTTCCAGGTACAAGTTGACTCTTTTGCTATGTAAACATAAGGCAATAGATCCCAGTCTTGAGAAAACAGAATGTTCCCTCCATGTATCACTTACGATTGAGAGTTTAGCCCACAGCAAGATTTCCCTGCTGCCCTTCACTCATTTCTATACTACCTCTCATAGCACTCAGAATCTCTCCCTTGAAATAGTGTCGCTGTCACAGTTCTCTATTTTCTTAATGTGGCTATTTAATTAAAATCTCTTTCCTCCGCCTCCATGAAATTAGGGATTATGTCTATCTCAGTTTACATTCTATCCATAAAGGATCATTCTTGCTTCCTGTCTCTCCTAAACCTCACACACGGAAACTTAACAGAAAATCCAATCAGTTGTACCACCAATTTTGTACCCTGAGTCTTACCCTACCCCCTCACCACTGTCATCCATGTTTAACCCCTCATGGTCTCTTCTTTGTGTTATTGTTGAAGCATCCTGCTCATACTCTTGCCATCCAAAAGATTTCCCTGGCATCTACACCAGATTACACCTGAGACAAAACCCAAGCCCTTTAATCTGTTTCCAAAGTCCTACAAAATCTGACTCCTATTTCCTTTCCAACTTCATATTGTGCTGACCACATTTCAAAGCCTTCATTTTTTCACCCATATAATAGGTCAAGTTCACTATCAAATATTTCTTTATAGAGTTTCTGCTTAGCACATCCTCCTGCGGGATATTTTCCTTACTTGTTTCTGGTTGATTGTCTTCTCCCTGCATTTACATTAGCTTTATTAGAACAGTGACATTGTATCTCTGTCTCCACTGTATCCCAGAGGTGAAGAGAAAGTACTCATCAAATGTGCATGGGATAAATATATGAATGAGTGACTTCCAGGGCCCGGCACCTTGTATGCTAGTTTTCAGCAAATATTTGTTGAATGAATGAATGTACAGAAATTTGGTTTAAAATGATTAAAAGTTTATGCATCTTCTATTCTGTTTAGTATCAGAGTTAATTATTTAAATTTTTAAAATTCTAAACTCAAAGCATTAACTTGATATAGTCAAACAAAAATCTAGCAAAACTTACAACAAATCTGAGACCCAAGAGTACTCAGTACAACTCCACTTTGAGCAATAAAATGAAAGCATATTGGCTCTGGCTCCCAACTTTATGTACTTTCTGAGGTCTGCCTTGAAATTACAAGCCTAAACAAACTTAAAAATGCCTCCTAATATAAAAACTACCCAAATTTCCTGGGTCGTTCCTGCTAGGATAAGAATAGGATTATTTAATAAAAGTCACAAAATCATAAATATTTAAGAGACTTTGCCCCCTAGTTTTATTGAGAGGACTACTTGACAAAATTTCCCACCTTACCTTCAACTTTGTACAGCGGTTCCTTTGCAGGTGTCTCCCACACAGTACATAAGCCGACCTATGTTGTAGTCGCACAGAACCATCATTTCCCTGCTATTTCACTTTGAGTCACTCTAGTAGTCTATATTAACTGCTGCTAACAAGAAAACACCAAAGTCACTGCTTGTGAAGGCCCATGGGGCAGCCACCCTCTCCAGGAGGCCACATTCCATGATACAGCAGCCATGGATTTCCTCTGCCAACTACAAAGCTCATTTCCCATCTCTGCTGAAACTGTGGCACCAATCTGCTAAGGACTTCATTGCAGCCTCAATAAATCTCCCAGATATCTGAGACCTTCCTAGGCCAGATTAAAGTTTTATTGTGTACAACACATGATCACAACACCATCCTTTATGGCCCATTATTCTTGAACCAAACTTACAACTTCAGTTTTGTCTTATAAAAACCTATCTCCTGAGGTACTGAACAGCCAAGCATATGAATAAATCATTAATACACTTATGATCCTTGGAGCATCCTAAGATGAATGATACAGTGACCTTATAAATGGAACAAACAAACTGCATGAAAACCAAGTAAGTTGAGTTTTTAGTTGCCATCCATAGGAAGCAATGCTGGGGACCATCTAAAGCAATAGATCATAAAAAGTTGCAGCCCCTGCTGCTGGGAGAAAGAAGCCATCATCTTATAGGAAGTTGAGTTCCGGTACTTTCTCCATTTACTCATAGTTTCATCTGTCTGTCCAGCACATACATCTTGCTCCCACTTGTGGTTACTGGCCACTTTGAGTATTAGAAAGAACAAAAAAGAAAGACAGAAAAGAAGAAAAGAAGAAAAAGAAAGAAAGAAAGAAAGAAAGA
>NW_004624765.1:16261819-16273430 GCF_000247695.1 Heterocephalus glaber | reverse complement strand
AGAGAGAAAGAGAAAGAAAGAAAGAAAGAAAGAAAGAAAGAAAGAAAGAAAGAAAGAAAGAAAGAAAGAAAGAAAGAAAGGAGAAAGAGGGTTAATCTCCCCTCTGGTGAAAAGATTCAAAAAATTAATTTTTCAAATAATCACAGGATGAGCTTACCTAACCCAAAATTTGAAATCTGAAATTCTCCAAAATCTAAAATATTCTGAAATATGAGACATTCTGAATGCCAACAGGACACCCTAATTTCAGATTTTCATATTATAGACAATCAATTGGTAAAGTCTATGCAAATATTCAAAAATTCAAAAATCTCCGCAACTAGAAACACTTCTGATTCAAAAAGGGTTAGTGATAATTTTTTGGGTTAGTGATAATCTATATTTATACTTGTTTTCTCATTTTAAATGACTTCAGTACTAGCACTATATTTTAAAAGCCTTTTGTGATTTTCCATTACATCTAACTTCATCCCGGCCCATACTATCGTCTCTCAATACATACTCGGTGGTCCAATGATTTGGTAAAGGTCTTCTGTCATATTTTAGAAAGATTTTGCATGGAATTTTATGAATCCCACTGGCCACCCAAAGGAAAGACATACAGGAAATGAACTGGGGAATGTTGGGTTTTATAAAATTTATCACCCAGTAGTTCTTCTTTTGTTCTTAGATGGATTTCACCTCACATTAATGATTTGTTGGAGAATAAAGAAGAAACACTTTTCTGCCTTATAGTTTTCACCTCTCTTGCCTCTAGTAGAAGTTAATTTTTGAGTGGACACACCGCTCATGTGGGAAAGCCTCAATGTCCAGGGAGTGACTAAAGATGAGAACAGAGCTTGAGTGGATGCCCACTCAACTACATTTCCCCAAGAGCAGGCACTCAAAATCCTTCTGGTTTATGTTTTGTATCCAAAGATACAATGTTTTCATATCTATCTTAAAGTTTGTTTCTAATTTATGCAGACTCATAGAACTTTAAAATTATAAAAGACCATGGAAGTCATCTAATTTGTCCCTTTTTGCATACATGGTAAGTAATTTCTTTTTGGACAAGGTTATACATTCCATTTCTAGAAAAGTCTAGTTACTTCTTCCTTAAAGTTTTACATAACCACCCTATATGTGCACGATAGCTATATGGGATAAGATTTATTGCATTTTAAGTACTTGGTCCTTTGAGTATTAAAGATGTTATTGTTACCCTGGATTCTTCTCTTTTCCAGATAAAAGATCCCCAGTCCTTTAAATCATGCCCCCTTCAACAAGATTTTCAGACTTTTTTCCCATATAGGTTTCCTTTCTCTATGTAAAAGTTTAGTCCAGGCTTCTGCCAGAGTTTTTCTAACTCTTTACATTGAAAATTTTAAAAGAGTTATGCAATGAGCTCTCACACCCTCTTCCTAGATTCAATAGTTATTAACTTTTTACTTTTACTGATTTCTTTTTTTCTATATACAAACACATATATGCACAGGCAAAACTTTAATTCATTACGTTTACTGGTACATTTTAGGTATACAATATGATGACATTCATCATTGGGAATTTGTACCTGTTGTGCCCAGATTTCGAGGTCCCCAAAGACCACCAAGGAGCCAATTCTGATGTAAACACACGAGGGTCGTTTATTCAAGCTCGAGCAGGGACTCCCAACCGTCACCGCCGCAGCGGGTCAAGATTGAGAGCCCTGACTCCAAATCAGCAGGGGTTTTTATAGTAGTTACAGCAAGGTTCTAGATTGGCAATTAAACCTGATTGGTTGTGCCTTGCGCACCCAAGCTGCAAACGGTTACACCTGGGACATTGGGGCAGCTGTTGCCAGGGGAAGGCTGAACACTTATCACAAGCAGGTGGGCAAAGTACATCTTGTGGTTTTAGGTCTCACAGTACCCTCACATGACATATCTTGATTCCTATTTTTTCCCTATTCCCTTGCCCTCCCTTCAACCCCTCCACCCCTCCCTATTTACAAAGACTTTGTTTCCATTTTTTCCTTTCCCTTCTTTCCTTTCCCCTACCCCTCACACATCCCCTTCCCCTTCCCCTTTGAACTTTTTCTTCCTATTTCACATTATCTATTATACATTTTGATCCTTATTTACACTTTCAGTTTCTCACACCAGAGAAACTATTCAGTATTTACATATGTGTGTCCTATTTATTTCACTTAGCAGGAAGAGAGGCTAGGTAGAACTCTTGAAGACAATGGCATAGAAAAAGACTTCATGAACAAAACCTCAGTCGCATGTGAACTAGCATAAAGAATCAACTGGGATCTCATTTTACTAAAAAGCCTCTGCACAGCAAGAGAAACCAGCAACAGAGTAATGAGACAACCCACATTGTGGGGAAAAAATTTTACCAGCTGTTCCTCAGACAAAGGTTCACTATCTAGAATATATAAAGAACTTATAAAAATTGGACCTCCCGAATTTAAAGACCCAATCCAGAAATGGGCATCTGAAATGAACAGACATTTCTCAGACAAAGAAGCAGAAACAGTAAATAAACATTTTTTAAAAGGTAAAGGCATTATGATAGTTCATGCCATAATATTTCAGCATGGCTCTCTTAAGAGTACAGATATTCTCCCACAATATTATAATCAAACTGAAGAAGTCTCAAAAATTCTGTTATATTATCTGATGTCCAATCTGTATCCAATTTCCTCTTATTGTTTTCAGTCATTTTATAAGTTGTAACAAATCCCTTGACATTTATAAGCTTCAGTTTCCTAATTTATAATATGAGGTTAACAAAATTACAATGTAAAGTAGTTGTAAAGTTTCAAAATGTCATTCATTCATTCAAAAAAGATTTATAGAGCACCTGCTGTAGGAACCAGGTTCTGCTCCATAGACTAACAAAATGGTGATGAGATAGGTATAGTCATTGCCATCACTTCATCAAGGGAAATCTGACAATCTTAAGAGGTCAAGAGAGGATTTCTCATAATTCAGATTAGCAGCTGGGTGGTGAGTCAGAGAAGTCAGCTAAGATATATGAAGTCCTCAAAAGATATATGTTTTATTTGAATTCAAAATTAAGTGATATGTATTACTAATCTTTCAGCCACAGCTCCTCTTTGAGCATGAGAGTGTGCTGATTGGAAATCAGTATCAACTTCCTTGCAAAAATCAGACCCAGATGCAGCATCTTCGACTCACAGAATGTAACCGAAACACAGCTGGTAGAAGACAACACCACCTCCCTCACCTTCACCACCCATAAGGCAAGAGACTAGAGAAATCTTCCCTTGAAAAACTAAACCATTCCTAAGAAACAACTGGCATGCAGTCGGTAGTCTCTTGATGTCTCTCAGCCACATGGTTAGCTCTGTAATAAAGTCCACAATCAAAAACCTCACCAACACATAGACACACACACACACATTCCAACCAGCTTTCAATCCAGTACTTCACTGTACATATGAATAGACAATATGGGATGATAAGTGCCTGTAAAGACACTTTAGTGAGAAAAATGACTTCTATTCCAAAGACTCCACCGCCCAAAAAAGGATCTTGATGAAATGCAGACAATGAGGAAACATTCAAGCCTAAACAAAAAAAAAATTGCAATTAAAATTATCACAGAGCTTACATGATGCATCCATTAAAAAAAGCACAGGATGATTTTTTCCTTAAATCAAACAACAAAGAGGAGCTCTTAGAATTTAGAAATATGACAATGGGATAGAATACTCATACTTAATAAAAGGAATGGGAAAATCAGCCAAGGAAATCCACCCAACAAGAAAACCAAAAAGGAAAGAGTTAAGAAACAGGAGAGAACATAGAAAATTAGAAAACTGACAAAGGAGGTCCCATATCTGACTATTTGAGTTCTAAAAACAGATAATTAGATGAGTATAAATTATAATAGAAATAATGTTAATAAAAGGTTTGCAAAATTAAGAGCATAAGACTCAAGTTTCAAAAGGCCCATCAAACACCCATCACGATAAATTTTCTTTTCTTTTTTTTTTTTTTTGGTACTGGAGATCGAACTCGGGTCCTTGCACTTGCGTAGCAGCCGGCGAAACCACTGAGCTAAATCCCCGGCCCACGATAAACCTTAAAACCTACAAATTACATTATCATGGAGTCAGGGAATAGCAGATATAAAGAGAAGTCATAATTGCATTCAACAGCACAGTATGTGATTTTCTTCAAAACAATACTGGATAAGAGAGAAAGCAGACCAATACTTATAAAATTCTGCCAGAAAATTATTTTAACCTTTATTTCTCCTATCAAACAAACTGGGCATGCTTGTATAAAAGGACAATAACATGTATGACTATGCAAGGCCAAAAATTATTTCTAATGAGTGTTTGTTAAGGAAGCCACTCTGGAGCAGCAAAAAGAGGAGAAGATACATTGAGGAGGAAATCGAGAGAAGGCTTGGAATCCACAAAACAGAAGATGCTATTTCTATATCACCTATGTGGAGATATGAGTTGTTTTCCTATGCAAGTCAGCCGTCAAAGGAAATCTCGATAATCTGTGTACCAAGCCTAGTCATTAGCTTGTTTAGGTCACAGAAGGCAAATAAATGGCAACTGTGGGAGCAGTGGGGTAGGGACAAAAGAGTGAGTGCAACAGGATTTTGAATGTCTGCACCATCCTTTTCTAGATGGTTGGCAGACATGTTGAACCATTTAGAAAAAAATACAGAATGATACTTTGAAATTTTTAAAATGTAAATCCAGCACAATTATTAATTATGAGATTAAAAGTATACCGCAGAAAATCCTAGAAGAGCACTTGGTTCAACTATAAACCAAGCTTAAAAACTCATCATAATGAAAATTCTAACTACTGGCTTAACCAAACACTGTCATATAATTCTAAGAAACAGGAGAGGGGAGTGTAAAATGGAGTGAGAGGAAGGGTCCTCAATCCTCATGACAGGAAGTCAGGAACTATTAACTAAAATCAATCCAAAAAAGACAGTAAAGACATATTGTTTAGATATGTAGAAAAAAAAGTATCAAAAGAATCAGCTAAAGTTGTCAAAAGTTGCTGCCTCTGAGAGCCACCTACAAGGGTGCCCAGTGTATTATGTATTAATCAGAATTATCTGCAGTTGCCAGTGACAGAAACTCAAACTAATTTAAGCAGAAAGAAGAAAGCATTTGCTTATGTAGCTTAAAAAGTCATGGATTAAGATAGGTGAAAATAGTACTCATCCACTCTTCTGGGTCTCTTCTTGTTCCAAATGAATTTTTGGATTGTTTTCTCAAGGTTCGTGAATGAAGTATGCTGCTGGGATCTCAATTGGAATTGCATTGAATCTATATAGCAGTTTTGGAAGTATGGCCATTTTCACTATATTAATACTTCCTACCCAGAAGCAGATGTCTGTCCATTTTCTGATATCATCTTCAATCTCTCTTTTCAGAGTGCTATAGTTTTCAGAGAAGAGGTCTTTGATTTCTTTCGTTAGGTTGATTCCTAGGTATTTCAGTTTTTTTGGATGCTATTGTGAAAGGAATTATTTGCCTGATTTCTCTCTCAGTGAGTCTGTCATTCATGTAGAGGAAAGCCCATCAACTGGAGACTGGATAAAGAAAATGTGTTTTTTAATAACATAGAGTACTACTCAGCCATAAAAAATGAGAAATTAGAGACATTTATAGCTAAATGGATGCACATTGAGGCGATACTCTTAAGTGAAATAAATAGGACACACATGTATAAATACCGAATAGTTTCTCTGGTGTGAGAAACTGAAAGTGTAAATAAGGACTAAATGTATAATAGGTCATGTGAAATAGGAAGAAAAGGGGCAAAGGGGAAGGAAGTGGGAGGGCTAGGAGAAAGGATAGAAGGGAATGGGATTAATATGAGAAAATGGAAAAATAGGTACAAAATCTTTGTAAATAGGGAGGAATGGAGGGGTTGAAGGGAGGGCTGGGCAAGGGTGAAAAATAAGAACCAACAGAGACTATGTAAAGGTGCAAATTTCCAATGATGAATGTCATTATATTGTATACCTAAAATATACCAAGGATTAGAATGAATAATTGATAAAGTAAAATAAGGAAAAAAAGGTCCAAAGGGGTAGGGGTAGTGGGAGGGGCAGGGGAAAGGAAAGAAGGGAAAGGAAAAATGATGAGAAATGGAACAAATGGAAATAAAGTCTTTGTAAATAAGGAACGGTGGAGGGGGTGAAGGGAGGGCTAGGAATGGGGAAAAAATGAGAACCAAGATACATCATGTAAAGGTACAATTCCCAATGAGAAATGTAAATGTGTTGTATACCTAAAATGTACCAATAAAAGAATTTAAGAAAAAAATAAATAAATAATAATGCTCATCGGAAGTCTGCAAGAAATTGTCTTATTCTCCATCTCTCAGTCCTGTTTCCTTCCCCAGATTGGTTTAATTTCCAAGAAAGCTTTCTCTACATGGGACCAAGATGGCCTCCTCAGCTCAGACTCTCAGGCCTTTTGCACCTAGGACTCTAAGAATGAAACAAAGCCTCAGTCTTTATTCATCCAGCAAAAACCCCAGAATCGACTCTCACTAATTTGGATTTGGCCCTATTTCCAACCTTGAAGCATCTCTTTGGTCAGGGGAATCAATGCTATAATTAGCCAGGTCTGTGTCACATTCCCACCGCTGGAGCTAGGAAGACATGTCAGCTCCATGAACATGGAGAACATGGTCCAGGGAGAGGAGTTTTCCAAGAGGCAGCTGGGGTGTAGGGTGTGGTTAATTTTATGTATCAACTTGGATAGGTCACTGTATCCAGATAGTTGCTCAAATAATATTCTAAATGCTTCTGTCAATGTACTTTTATTTAAATCAGTAGACTGTGAATAAAGCAACTTCTTCATATTATGGGTGATCCTCACCAAGTCAGTTGAAGAACTAAAAGAAAAACTGATGATCTCAGAGGGACTTTTGCATGCAGACTGGCTTCAGACCAGTCACTTCAGCTGTCACAAAAATCTTCCCTAAATGAACTTGTTGGCCTCCCACTCCACAATCACATGAGCCAATTTACACTCTCTCTCTCTCTCTCCCCCCCCAACCCACATAGATAGATGCATAAGTTTAAAAAGTCTATTTATTGATATGTGCATTGTTATAGCAGATATCAAAAATAAGGCTATCTTCTGCACCTTCAGTGGACATGCATGCTCATAAATTCTCAGTAATGCTCCTAACTCTTGTGGAAGGGTATAGGCATGATTCATCCAAACTGATTTAACAAGTATCTCTGAAACACAGTTTTCTATTTTATTCGAAACAAGAAAGATAAAGTCTATTTAGAGATTTCATCCAACAAGGGTATTGACAGAAATAAACTAGAAAGTGATTCATGCCTGACCAAAAGTCCATAAATAGCAAATAACAGCTGATGGTGCCACCAAGCTGATGTCACTGAAGGAATCCCCAGCTCTGAATGAGGCTCAGTGATGACCCCTAAGCGCACTTAACTTGCTCTGAGGATTCTCAGAGCTGGTGAGTAACACTCACACAGACTTTCCGGAACTGTTGACTGTTCTGATTTTCCTACTGGCAAAAACCTAGTAATTGTTTGAGTTTCTTTTACTTGAAAGTAGGATTCCTTTACTAAACCATGGTCAACATTCTTTGCAACTGAGAGAACTAGTATCAACATTTTGGATAGTATGGAGCCAGATTGTTTCCAGGTCTTTGTACAGAGACCATGTATTCTAAATAAAACAATCTTTAAGAGCCAGGCCATTTCCATCGATGACAAAAGGGCTGCACCATGAAGCTTGCTGCAAAGATTTCCCAAAGCTAGGAAGGTAAACAACATGCCTCACTCACCATACATAGCAACAATAATAATAAATTTAATATTATACACAGACTGTCTTTTACCAAGCACACAATTCTTTTTAAATAAAAAGTGCCTATTTCAGAAATTTTAAGCTACTGTTCTTCTTGTCTCACCACTAGGCCATACTGCAGAAAGTTGGCATCCAGGGACATGCCAATGCCACAACATTTGAGTGAGCCAGCTGCTCATAAACCTGCCCCCAGGGAAGCAGAGAGTAAACATCACGTATTTCAAATGACTCTGGAGTGAAGCACACTTCTTATAAAGAAAGCATAAATAAAGCACTGAGATGCAGACAAAGCAAGTAATGAAGGCCTAGTACAACAAATGTGTCTAATTTAAAAGTAATTTTCCTATACTAAAAAAAGTGCAAGAGCCAGGAATGTAACCCACCAGTGCCACGCCTGCCTGGCAAGTGCAATGTCCTGAGTTTGATCTCTGATACCAAAATAAAATAAAATAACATAAATTTTAAAAGTGCAAAGGACTCACCCTAAATTAAATTTCACTGTTTACAAAAAGTCATAGCTATAAAATGATCAAAATAGATAAAATTATAAATTAAAAAGTGAAAAAGAAAGATAGAATTTTAAACTTTAAAAGGTGAAAGTTCTCTACTCAAAAAGGAAAGAAAGAAATCATATGGTAAGGTTTCAAGGATCCATGAAAAGAACAAATAGGAAAAACAAGGTGTATATATAGCATTCAGTATTAATCACAGTTGTGGGCACCCACTGGGGGTCTTGGAAAAGGTTCCCCATGCACAAACAAGGACCATTATGTATCTAAACAGATGCAGGAGGTCCACAGATCTGTACACACATTCCCAACTTTGAGTCACAACTCAATGAATCACACAATGGATAGCACGTACCTACAAAGCCAACTAACTTCTTGGTAGACTTCTTACGGAGGAAAATCAAAATTCACAGTGATCTTCCTAAAACTCTTAGTTCCCTGAAGGCTGGTTCTCCAGCATGAAACACAGAGGCTGAAAGACGCTGGTTGTGGAACTGAACAGAATTGCAAGTGTATGGAAAGTGTATGCTAACAATGCAATTTGTCTGTCTATTTCATTCCAAACACCTCACTAGCTTGATTCTCTCTCTCAACATACATCCTAGAATGTATCTTATCTCAAACTATAGAACCCAAATCTCTCAGTCTTCCAGTGCCTAAGTTAAGAGCAGCAAGGACAGGATGGTGAACCACAGTCACAGGCAGCAGTGGGTATGCACAGGACACTAGGCATCCATCCCACTTGGCAGTGTTTTACAAAGGTCTGAGGACTTCCTTCTTTGGAATCGCTGGAATCGCCAGGTCACAGTGAGGTTCCTATACCACATCACAGCCCTCACAAGTCAGAATCTCAGAGGTGCAGCCCAGGAACCTGCATTTTGAACAAGCCCCTTCCCACCCCACACCCCAGCTGTCTGCTATGTTCACGTAGCACAAGAGATATACTGACTTTGAGGGAAAACGGAGTGAGGACACACTGGGGTCCATCCGCCAAGAAGCTGTACCCTAGGCAGAAGCCAGGATGTAATAAGAAGACAGAGGGCAAATATAGTAGCAATAGCAGGGGCACAAACATAAGAAAGGTAATGTGATTCTCAGTGTATTTTCTGGTCTCAGATAGAACTTCCCTAAAAGAGCTACAATCCTCTCTCTCCTATAGTACGTCTCTGTGGCTACTGAAGGCATGGTCCTCAGACAGATCACAGCTCCTTGCTAATTAAATTGTAAATCTTGTTTCAACTGTCTGGGAAAATCAAGGACACTAACATGCAGGATCTCTAAACTAGAGGACAGCAGCTGTCTTAATCTTGAAAGAACACAGCACCCCAACAGAATCTACATTGGTATGAAAGCGAAGAGTCCTTGGTAGGTGGAGATGGGAGTCGTTACCTTGATGGAATGCAGTTACATGTTACTGGAACAATGTGTACTGAACAAACGCTTAAAGTTTCAACAACAGCCTAAGAGCCTTCTTTCCAAATTTAAAGCCTACTCAAAGGGTCACATTGCTATTTATCTTCAATCTTGTGCTTGAGTCTATATTTCTTTTAAATACCTGAGTCCCTCACACTTTCTGAATTCTAACATTGGTGTTTCTCAATCCACTGATTTCAATAGAGAATAATAATCTAGAGTCACATATCTAAAAGGTTCTTGAAAGTCAACTTGCCATGGCTTTCAATGAAGCAAAAACACAGGCACAAATGTGTTTCCAAAACATACCTCTGCCTGCCATAACAGTTCATGCTATGGATTCAAATACAACGGACACAAGACTACTTTTCTTATACACACTCACCTGAATGTCAATCTCCTACGTTGAAGAAAGAGTATTACAAGTGTTAGTCTTGGTAACAAATATTAGTTAAATACTAAAGTTGGTGTGAGGAACCTTCTTTCACCTAGCTTCCAGTTTCCACTGGACATAATCATTCGTAAACTCAACCTCCTTCACACACTCATTTATATCCCATGGTAGATGGGATGGTCTATATGACTAGCATATTTGCAAAGGAAATAGAGTATGCATTCTTCAGCCTCATCTTCCCATTTCTCTGCCTACTTGCAGAGAACTCTGGTCTCATTTGTCTCATCAGGGCTACAGGGAAACCCATCGCTTTCTATTCTTTCCCGTAATTGGATAGGTAAGTCTGCCTAATTCTGATCTAAGGAGATTGCCATATGCCTAAGCCACAGTCCCCAAACTACCATTTATTACTAACAAAGAACATATTTGGAACTCCCTCTGCCTTACTCTTTAGCCTTACTGCCTTATTCTTACTCTCTTATTGGGTCAGAATTCTATGGGAAGGAAAATAGAGTAGTGTACTGGCTTCTAGTACAACCTTTGGCTTCTACTTTCATAAGAAAGAGTTCATATAAACCCACTAGTCAGAAAGACAGAGGATTCTTCTCAGCCTCTATTGACCCAGACTGAAAGAAAGAATAGCTTCCCAACATGACAATTTTACAGGTATTTCACAGTGGTTATTGGCTTTAAAAAGTGCACCAGTTACAGAGGACTTATGTAGATGTATAAATGAGGATTATTATTGGATTGCAGGTACCGCTGCTCTGTGATCCACCCATTTTGGGTTCTGAAGGAACTGAATATCGGTACTCTGTTGGCCATTTCTGCAATGTTTGACATTTTCACATCTCCATACTTTTGCACATCCCCTCTGGTAGGTCCTCTTCCAAGGCCAGCACTGTTCTGCTGGAAAATGTCTATTTATCCTTCAAGATTTAGTTCAAAATTTACCTCATCCCAATGTTTTCAGACAGTTAAATACTCCTTAGTGCTATTATAGCACCTTATTATGCTATTACTTTCTATCATTGCTCTTCCCATGTCTTCTCTTTCCTCTTATCCCCTGCCCCATTACACTGAGAACCCTAGAAAGCAGTACTCTTTACAATCTGTGTGACTCCCAGCCCCTGACGTAGTGCCTGGCATATAGTGATGCACAACAAATAGATGAAGAGAGAGGGTCAAATGGAAGAAGAAAAGAGAGAGTCACAGAGAGGTGCAAATATACAGAGCCCGATAGGAGAGAGAGATAGAGACAAAGACACACAAAGAGAAACCTCAAAAGGAAAGCCCTGAAGATTCCATCTTACTCTGTAAAGACAATCATTAACAAATCAAACAATAACAAATGCTGGTGTGGGAATAGATGGTCTCTACCTCAAACTGATAGAAGCCATCTACGAAAAACCAACAGCCAATATCATATTAAATGGTCAAAAACTGAAATCCTTCACA
>NW_004624765.1:16243812-16258229 GCF_000247695.1 Heterocephalus glaber | reverse complement strand
GAACTAAAATTAGAAATACCAGCTATATAGCTATCCCCATTCTAGGACTCTTCCCCAAAGATCTTAAAACATTATACTATAATGATACATGTATACCAGTGTTTATAGCAACACAATAAATAATAGCTAATCCTGGAAGCACCCTGGACACCCATCAACAGAAGACTGGATAAAGAAAATACGTTATCTATATATAATGGAATACTATTTGGCTATAAAGAAGGACAAACTTCAGGCAATGGATGTCTGAAAATGGATGCACCTGAAAAATATAAGGTTGAGTGAAATAATCAGTCACTCGAGCTTAAATACTGTATGGTATCTCTCATTTGAGTGAGGCAAAGTACAAAGAGAATAATAAAGAATGGAAAAAATGAAACAAAGCAATGAATTCTTGCAAAAGGGAAGTGGTCCGGTCCAAGGGACCAAAGGCAAGGGGTGAGGGGGAGGGGAAGGGGAAATAAGTATCATAAAGATGTGCCTTGTACAGGAACCTAACAATCTCAGTGAATGTAAACATTATATGCCATAACATGAGCTAAGATTAATAGTATCAATAATTATGAAAATTGGAATAGAGTAATTAGAGGAGGGAGAGGGGAGGGCAGGGGAAGGGGATCAAAGTAGAAACGAACTATAATATGTACACTGCTCAAGATGATTATTAACTGCATGTACTGCAAACATGTACTAATAAAAAATGGGGAAAAAAGGAAAAACGTTAAAGTTATAAAGTTGTAGCAGCTTTTCTAGACACTAAAGATGGCCAAGAATGGAAGGGTACAAGGCAGCACAGCTGGGGACAAAGGCAGAGAAAGTGACAGGAGAAGCAGTGCACTTGCTCTAGAAAACTTCACCTAGCATCTCAGTAGACCTGCAGAGCCGCATTCTGCCCGCTGGTCAAAGTGTAGGAAGAAAGCGTTTATATCCTGCAAGTACTCACAAATCCTCCCATGTGTAGACGCTTTCTATATCAACTGTGTTATGAGTAAATGACACATCTGCTTCCTAATAGCATTTCCCAAACCTTCTTATTGTTTCATTATTTAAATAAATAAGAGAAAAGTTTAAATGGATTCATTTTTAATTTTGACCTCTAAGTCACATTGTTTGCTTTCCTGGTGTGGGGCTTATAGGAGATAATTTAAAGCTTCAAATTTGCATCCTAAGGTACTTTTTCTATAGGCATGCCATAAATCTGCAAGATGAACTGTGATTCATTCCTGTAGGTGTTAGTATGTGATTATGTAAGCATTGCCAATAATGAAAAAATTACTAGAAATATGGCAAAGTACAATTAAAGCAGAAATATCTATAAAAGTGTTACATCCCTATATTATAATAAAACATAGATTATGTCTAGAGAAGTTATTTATAGCAGCAACATATTTTTCAAGTGATCGTTCACCTGATTATCCTGTATCAAGTAGGAAAAAAACGTAAAACAAAACATACTCATATAAATAGAAATATCTAATTAGAGATTCTTATTACACTATTTTCTCCCAATGATTTGGATTATTTCTCTACAAAGACATAGTACCCCAGGTAAGGAATTCCATGATATATACAAAGCGTTCCTCTACCGATAGTTTGTTCATAGTAGGTAATCAAGTCCCAGTGGTCAATATATAAATAATTCTTTGTTTAGCACTGAGGACTAGGACACATGAAAGGGGTTTTATGTTCCTTTGTTGGTTGTTTTTGAAGTTCTTTGGAGTGCTCTGCACACTTTCTGGTACTCAGAGAATGCTTCAGTGATGGTAGATTTTTATAAAATAGTTAAGGACAGAGGATTAATTTCAGAGTAGAGGAAGAGTCTTAATTCTTACTTTTAGGGATAAAAGGAATTGAACCCACATGCCCTGGCCCTAAATATGTCCTCTTCATCAAAGATGCTTGGCTTATAAAATTCAAAAGTGGAAAAGAAATAAATTCTCTGGAGTCTTTATGAAAACATTGTAGAGCAGTGATTCTTGGCTTAGGGCTCTTGAATGGGTTTTAGCCAATCCATTGACCCATAAATATGAATACAAAGTAAATGTTTGCATGTATATAGCTTTGTTTTTAATGCAATGATAACAGTTTGCATTAGATACTCACAGGGATTTGTGGCCCAAATAAAATTAAGAACCACTCCTATTGAATAATCTTAGCACAAGTACTGATTTTTAATAAAAATCATAGGAGAACTTTTTCTTTCATGAAATAAAGTGTTCAGCAAGAGCTTTGCACCTAGAGTGAATATCACATCTCATAATACAAAAGGGTTAATGATAAATAAATGAAAAGAGAACCTAGAAACAAAAGAAATACCTTATAACCAGAGGCACAAAATAGCAATATGCCCTATGGAACAAACACATTTTAATGAATAATACCCAACACATGCTTGCTTCAACACCTGGGCTTGAAATATATTAGAAATAAATGTCAGAGCAATTAATAACCTTCTCCCTCCAGTCCATATTCATTGGGAGAAAATAAACAGAGGTTTAGTAACTGCAAAAATCAGGAAGCAGTTTTTTAGTTCTGCAGTAAATTGTAAAGAAGATATATTTCTCCTTTAATGAAATATGTTACCACCTGCCAAAAGATAATAGAAGAGAAATTTTTTGCCAGTCCTAGAATATTGTTTCATAAGGCCAACGTCACAGGTCTGGTGTTGGGTTTCAGAGACTCTAAAGAAACCACATTTTACAAATGTATTAATCTTCTTCACTAAAATTTTATCACTGCTTTCCATGCTAGTCAAATAATGAAACTATATCTTAATTTAAAAATTACTGACATATTATTTTTATATAAACTAATTTCTTCGAATGTCTTACTCAATCCTAAAACAAATTGAGCCAAGCACTATACCAAGTGCTGTAGGTAGACAAGTACAAGACAGACATCACTCCTAAAAACATTTTGGTATCTCAAACAAAAAAAGATAAAGAGGGGAAAGACAATTAAGAATTCAAATGGTTGCATGTTATGTTTCATGCTATTATGGAAACACACACGAGGATCAAGTTTAGAATAACAAAGAGAACTCTACATTAGATGGCCAAAGGAAGATCTTTCTAAAGAAATATCACATAATCTGAGTCTAAAAGACTTTTTGAAAAGAACAATGGTCATATATGTAAATTCTAAAAACTGAAGATTAATACACTTCTAAACGGCACATGAGTCAAAGAATAAGTCACAAAAGAAATTTTAAAAGTATTTTCAGCTAAATAAAATTGAAAATTAGTTGTACTTACCAAAAATTTTGGATGAAGCAAAGTTAGAACTTAGAGAAAAATTTGTTACAATAGAATGTCATGTAAAAAAAAGAAGATCCAAAATCAATAATCTAAACTCCTATCTTAGGAAACTATAGACGAAAAAGAAATCTATGCCTAAAGCAAGCTCAAGAAAATAAATAATAAAATTAGAGCAAAAATCAGTGGAACTGTAAAAGGGAAATCCATAAAGAAAATCAATAAAGTAAAGAGCTGGGGCTTTAAAAAATAATCACTAAAATTTCAAAATGTATGGCTACAATGAGAAGTAGTACAGAATGAAATAAAGAGTAAATGGGAAAATAACAGGTTCAAAGGCTATGAAACTGGAAAAAGCATAGCATTTTTTAGAAAGGAAAAAGGAAAATGAGTGGGTCCCATTCATTAAAAGGGGAAAAGGCTATATGCATGGTTGGAGAAGAAGGGGTGACAGGTTGCAAGTCCCGAAAGCCATGGTCAGGAGTTCAGGCTTTGTGTTAGCTGCAGTGACAAGTCATACAAGAGATTTAAACCCGGAGGTGACCTGTGGCAATTTCTATTCCAAGACTATTGCCTTTAATACCAGGTGTGAAGAGTGAATCAATGTGGGAAGACTGAAAGACGTTGATTTGTAATGGTACCAGTGGAGTTAGAGAAAAACAACATGATTAAGGCATTATTTGTGAAAGAGAATACACAGAATCTTCTGATAGAGTAGAAACAAGGAAGAAGAGAAAGTAAGGGATCTAGTATTATTCCTAGGATTCATTTAGAAGTCTAGTAGAGGAGGAGAGCCAAGCAAGGGATGCCATAATGGGAGACTAGTGAAGTAGATAAAGCAAGGGGAGAGAGGACCTTGAAAGAAGAAGTGAATATATGTGTGTCAGATGCTACAGAAGAAAAATTAAATTGGATAAGAACAGAGAAATGGCCATTAGAGTTAGCAACATGGAAATCATCTTTTACTTGGACTTTGACAAGAGCAGTTTCAGTAAATTAATGATTATTGTAGAAGTCATACTATAACAGCTCAGAAAGTAGATGATAAAGGAGACCAAACCATGTGTTAATCTACCATTTATGTTATCAGTAAAGCCTCTGGTCAACTGTAGGCTATTAGTAACTAAGTTTAGGGGGAGTTAAAAGTTATACATTGATTTTTTTTTACTGTGTAGGAGGTCAGTACCACTAACCTCTATGTTAATCAAGTGTCAATTGTATATTTTAAGAATCTAAAATAATGTGTGTTCATTCATTTCCATTACACACCACTTTCTTCTCCTTTTCTGCTGTTGGTTAACTAACCTGGCTATTGTTTATCCAAGAAATATGGATGAACTATTGTATATGTTGACATCATTTTTGGTACAACTTGGATAGATCATGATTTATATATGTACTTGGTTTTCTCATCATTAAATTCATAGAAACATTGGAATGGATAATAATAATAATAATGAGAGGGAAAATGACTTATCATTTAGGGTTTATGAGACGCACAGTTCATTCCCTCAAGTCAAATAACAACCAGCCTCCCTCATCCAGATGACTGAAGCAGAAAACTACTAAGTACTTCCTTGGCCAACAAAGGCCACAGCTCCTTCACCATCACTTTCACAGGAAAAGAGATAGAGCAGATCACATAATGAGCGTCCTGTCACATTAGGCCCATGAGCCTCTCAGTGTAGGATTCTGCCTTCTGGGGAATGGTTTCAAGTGGTGGTGTTTGGGACAGCCAGGAGTCACAAAGCTACTTTCCTTTGTCCCAAACAAGTGATGCTTCTTTGTTCTAACATGCCATGATTTGGTGAGCAAAGCTTTATTGCAGTGAGGGAGATAAGACAATGCTACCCCAACACATTTCTCTAGCATAGCAACTATTTTAACTTAAAGGCACTTTTAAAAAAGAAAGAAAAGAAAAAGGAAGAACAAGGCCATCACCCTGAACTTTTTTCTTTTCTTAAAAGCAAGAGATGAAATTCCACCTGACAGACACTCTCCCTACACTGAAAGGAGAGTCATGTTCTTATCATTAAGGACAGAGGTTGAGGCCTAGGGAAATCTGTACAAATAAACCTCGTTAAAGTAACCCTCTACTTCCCAGTTACTTCTCTACCCAATTATCTACTCTAGCCCACGCCCCTTTTCATTATCACTTTTCATAATTTACTATATTTTTGTCCAATTTAGCATATAAGCATATAAGCAACTAATTCTACTTCTTTGCATCTCTATTTCCTTAGGAGGGCTACCATGACACATAAAACTTGAATTAAATATGTTTGCATACTTCTCTTCTGCTAATTTAATCTCAGTCCCAGATAGGACCCCAAGAATATGGGAAATGGAATTTGGTCTTCCTTACACTAGCTACAGCCACAGGCAGATAGAAGAGGATATCCTAGAACCAGACAACAACAGCTACTCCCCACTGGGGTCTGGAGTTGCCTCTTCAAGTGTAGAAGAGAAAACTTCTTGCCTATTGAGTAACAGTAAATAAATGAGGCTCACAATTAAATGGTCTAATCACAGCAGGCAAACCATTTGGAATCCAAATGTGGTAACTCACCCAGGGCACCAGGAAGCTCACAGCATTTAGTACTCTGATGTGGAGGAACCCACCCTGAAAAGCCCCATTGACTTTCCAAAGGCTGTGGTTGTGTTTCTTTAATAGAATATTTAATGAACTGAAAAATAAATCCATTATTATTGTTTAGAAAAGTAAAGAGAAGACATAGAAACCTTTCTATGTGGGTTTTAAATGTGTTTGCCTTGTTTCTCATTTCCTTCTATTACTTTCAGATCCAAGATTGCACTAATTTCTAATTTTACTATCCTTACAGATGCATCCTTGTTGATTTAATTTCCACTTCCCTGGTGCTGCTCTCACTTATCTATGTGGCTACTGTGTTAAAACCAGCCACTTTCTACTTGGTTCACCCTTTTCTTTCTTTCACTTATGTTCTTAATTCATTTGTGTTACTACATTTACTGAGTCCCTACCACATCCCAGATCCTGCTAAATATGCTCATCTGTGTTACTAACCCACTGGGAACACTGCAATCACTTCAGACAGACACTAACATTATTTAAGAACAAACAGAAAATTCAGTTTTATTCTTCCCCAGAACCCTAGCTGGCTTCTGAGTTCCCCTGGAGGCATCTTTAGAACAGCGTTCAGATCTGCCCCTCCTGTGTTGTCATCCCCACTGTTCCAGGAAAACCTCCACAGTTGGAGGATTGTGAAGGTTGGAATTGGTCAAATGTGGTCCAAATTCACAATCACATACCACATACAAAATAGAAACAAGCTTTATAAATTCTCCAAGAAGCCTCCATGTGCTCACTGACCAAACAGAACAATCACATCTAGCTCATGGAATCAAATGAGTCATTACAGATTAACTTATGCAAACAAGCAATCAATAAACACTACTTCTCCAATACATACTCCTTACTTACGTATTTCCCTTAACTACTTTCTGTTGAATATCCAGTCATTGCGTATTTAATGGGTACCTATCACATGTCAGGCATTGTACTAGGCCACAGTGGGAAGAAAACAACCACACAGGAAGCTTGTCTTCTGGAGCTTATTTTTCTGGTGGAACACAAACTTCAAGCAAAAACAGTTAGACATTTTTCTACTTCTAAAGCAAGCAAATGTCATCTCCAAAACTTCTAAATAAGAAGGGTTGGATGGAATGGAGACTTGCATTGAGGCTATATTTGCAAAGGAAGTCAGCTTTTTACCAAGAATCTATGCAAGTGGGAGGGAAGTGGTGATGGAAGTTATGTCCCCAATAAAAATCACCCAACTCTTCTGCAGAAAATACCTCCTTCTGCCTACTTGAGTGGCAAAACCCACTGCAGGCTTCTCTTTTGCACTACTTTCCAATCTCCTTCCAAACTGGCTTCCCAGAGGTAACTACATAATTCCCTGTGGATGAAGGTTCTCTGCTCCAGCTCTGGATGACAAGACTCCTAAACTGGTTTCCTTCAACTAGCTTAACATTGGATTCTTTTCCTTCTACTCATATTTCTGTTGCCTACTTAGCTACTCTTTTCTTCATTTAGTATCTGTGACAAGCTGTCTTTCTGCTTTATTTTCTTTGTGTTGAATTTATTTGCTTGTAATTGAATTAAAGCTATGGGTATATAATAAATGTTTAGAGCATTTTTAGGCCACTAAATATATTTCACTCCTAACCTCATTAAACTCTTACAACTGTAAGATGTAGGTATTATTACTTCTCCTATTGGGAAAGTTGAATAAACAAATCTTAAAAGGATTAATATGTAGGAAGAATCTTCAACTCCAAATATTCTTCCCATTACCACAAGACTGAAGAATTATCACAAATGGGCCAGGGATTTAGCTCAGTGGCACCGTGCCTGCCTTGCAAGCACAAGGTCCTGAGTTCAATTCCCAGTAACACACACACACACACACACACACACACACAAAAGAATTATCACAAATACTTGCAAACACATTCACAAACTTCATAGGATATAAAAATAATTCATGCAATTGGCTGACCAATACATGCACTGGAATTGCCTTTTCTTTTGTTGAGATACTTTGTCTTAAGCACTTGGTCATCTTCTAATCCACAGTGGGCAGCTGAGTTTAAATGTTGAAAAGCAACATGTCAACTACTTTATTCCTGTTAAGGGGCAATTTAGTCATGTTTTCTTAAGCATCCATAGACCAGAGGACATTTCAAAAGTAACAGAGTTTTGGCCCGGGGATTTAGCTCAGTGGTTCTGGCACCTGCCTCGCAAGCGCCAGGTCCCGAGTTCGATCCCCGGCACACACACACACACAAAAGTAACAGAGTTCAATTATTACTGTATACATCAATTCTTTGTGTCTGCATTGTATTTATTACTGACAAGCCCTTTTTCCCTGGTGTCAGCACTATGTATTTAATATAGCTTTAGAAGAGTACTATATTCTCTTCTGACTCATACATCACTAACAAATACTAGCAAAGATCCAATTCTCAATTACAAGAACTAAATAGTCCTTCATTTTAGCATACAGAAAGCCCATCTATTTCAACAACTATTCTCTTTCCTGGTGTATTTCATCAGGATGAGCCAGTCATTAGCAGATCTTACAGGTTCCTCTAACATGATGTTATTAGCTGATATTTTTCTTTCAGATCCTCAATTTCTTGCCTTACATCATAAAACCAATAGTGACCAGTTTTAAAGCAGATTCTTTAAAATTTTTATTTGTATTTATTCTGTGCTACACTTATTGCCATGCCATAATTTTTTGTTTCTTTGGTTTCTTCCAGGATAACTTTTTCTTCTGTGCAACCTCTTCTGGTTCCTTTTCAGTAAGGACCATCTCTGTGTGGCAGGGAGAAGTGTCCTATAACTTAATTTGAGCATGGGCTCCACAAGGATACCAGTACAACTTGGGAACTCTTTTCATCTGTATATATTCAATGACCAGAGAGAGAATGTACATCTAAACCCTTAAGTTCAGCATGACTCTCTGAATTTTCAAGCATGTGCAGTAAAAATTCAGCACTCCTTTCAGGCCTCTGATCCTGTGTCCAGCCCCACTGTTTGCCCTGGGCACACCTACCAACTCCACTGTTATAATGCCAGGATGGCACACGTTGTAAATTCAAATTTTTTTAAATGTTATAACTTTGCAATTAGCACATCATTGTCACGTGAGAACTTAGCAGACTTGATCAAGAAAATTCACATTGTTTCATCAGCCAGTTTTCCTGGGGCAACAGCTTATTGCTTTATTCTCTCCTATCCTAATAAACATCCAACAAGAGAGGACCTCCTAAACATCACAATACAAATGTCTGTCTTAGTTAGCTCAAAGTGTCATAATAGAACACCATTTATGACAGGCATTTGTGTCTTACAACTTAAACAGGTATTTATGTCTCCCAACTCAGAGCCCAGAAGTCTGAGATCAGGTTGCCAGCATGATTGGGTTCTCGTGAGACTTCCTTTCTTGCCTTCTTGACAAGATAGGGTCGGGTGGAGAGTAAACTCTTATTGGGACACAAATTCCACTATGAAGAACCCCACAATACTTCTAAACCTAATTATCCCTCAAAAGTGACATCTCAAATATTAAGAGTGGGGCTTAAACCTGCAAACTTGGAGTTAGGGAAGGGGGGCAGACATCCAGATCATAACAATGCCCTCATCATCTATGCCACAATCTGCCTAAAAGGCTTTCAACTGCTGGCAGTAATATCCTAAGCCTGTAGACAGCCCTAAATGTAACCCTGTGTTTATTTTGCTCATCAAAATGCCAACAAAAAATAGTATAAAAAAAGGAGATCAGATGGAAGTAATAAAAAGAGTAGATGGAATATGAATCCAGAGGCCTGGATCTTACAGAGTTTCAGCCACAAATTCTGTGATCTTACCCTGCATCCTTTCCCTGGGCTAAATCTTGCCTACCAGAAAAAAGAGTGATGCAAGATATCTCCAAAGTACCACCATTTTTATTAATAAGTAAAGGTTTAACAATTGAATGAATGGTGTGTACCCTAGGATTATTAAGAAAACATAACATAAAGATCATTTAGAAAAACTTCACAAAGAATTCAATGTGGACAAAGCAAGTGACTGAAGTAGTCATATCGCTCAATTATCTCTTTATTACCTAGGTGAGCTCAATAAAACTTTTCCATCTAGAAAACATTACCTCCTCAACCTATGAAGTAGGAATGTGTATCTGCAATTAAAACAATTCTTGGCATTGCTTAGGTGCCTACTCTCTATTAGGCATTTTCTAGACTCTGTTCATATGATTTTTAACAATCCTACAAAGCAGACCTTGTTAATTCTTTCTTCTCTGTGCTTCAACCACACCAGCCTTCTAACAGCAAGTAGAATACACTGAGCTCATTCCCACATTCCCTGATCATGTCCTTGGTGTCCTATTGTCTCTGGGACTCCATCCAGTGCCACCTCTCCTCTGCGAGTTTTTTCTCTGGTTTCCTGGCTAAAGCACCAATTCTGCCTTCACCCTCAGTCATTTTCTATCCCCTTGTCTTGTGCTCTTCATGTGACTTATCACTATGTATATTCTTCTTCTCTTTCCATTCCCCATCCCTTCTATAATCTATGCTCCATGTAGGCAAGTACTTAACTAGCTCACACATGTCCACAGCACTTAAAACAGTACTTACTTAGTTAATGTATGTTTAGCCAGGGAAATCTAAAATAGAAAAATAAGCATGCTCAGAATGAAATGGAAAAGCATGTTATCTCCTTTGAAGGAAATACAAGCCCACAATTTTAGGGCCTACATTTCCATGTAGGTTTGCAAATAAGTTAAAATTTTCTAAGCAAATACAATGAGACTGTTCTTCAATTGGAGTATAAATGACAGTACAGCATGTGATAAGGAACAAAAGTTTCACAACAGTTCAAATAGAGGAGAGTGGTGGGAGAATCAGCACACGACTTATGATGACTTCAACATACCAAATTCAATGACCCTGAATCATAGCATCTAGCTCTTTTGGTCCAATAACCAACCATGTCTGAAAATAGTCCTAGGATCTCACTCTAGGTTGCCTGGATTACAAGCTCCAGGTCAGCTGAAACTGTCCCAGACTCAGCTCGTTGCCCAGCCTCCTCCAGTAAGAAGGTCTGTGCCCAATCTAAGCCCATTGAGCCCCCAGGATTTCTAGGAAACTGATTTCCCAGATAACTCTTTTTAATGATAGATCCAAAAACAGATACCCTATGTTTGAGTAGTGTATTTGTCTCATATTTGATATGGCCACTTTCTTCTGTTTTGATTCTATAGAGGTAAGGCAATAAGGAGCAAAGAAACTTCACTGAACATACATCCACATATGTCAGAAAATCCCGCTAACCCCAACACGCCTGCCTCCACAGACAACCATGGCCTTTCCTTTTGCTAACACCTCCCTCGTAAGCGTCCCGCTGGCATTGTGAAATGACCTCTGAGTCCTGTGGAGGAAGACACCAATCGAGGTGGGACCTATCTTGAGCGACAGGTGATAGCCACAGAAGACTTACCCAGAGCAGCCACCATATTCATATGATGAAAAGTGATCTATTTTTCCAAAAGCCGGAATTCCATAAATGTCAACTTGGATTCTACTGGGTTTATAGGTTTTAGATATTTAATTTATAAATTTGATTTGGATTGAAGCTATATAAAAGCTACAAACACAAAGTCTTGACATCTGGTTCTACATTTATTCATATTTAATCAACATTTAACAAGACAACTTAAATCAATACTAGAGGTTAGAAGACTTTGTTCTATTTGTGAGTTGTAGGCTGCTCTCAAGCCAGGTTAGTAACTCCAAGACTTTGATAAACACATGTTGTTTATCCATGATAAGAACTACTAAGAATTTGTATCTGAGTAAAAATAAATTCTATTGTATTATCGTGGCTATTGTCCAAGGAGCATTCAGATCACTAAGGTCTGAGGAAGACTATAATAGAGGGGGTACTCACTGCCCCCCGTATTGGAAATCGTACTTTGGACTGACTTCCCCTCTGCAGGCACAAGTTGTACTGAGTCACTTGTACTCCTTTGGTGCTCCTAGAGACTGACAGAAGAATACTTTTACATAAAACTCTTCTTCAGTCCAAACTGCTTGAACAAGTTCTGACCTTATCAGCATTACAGGTTCACTTGGATATGAGAAAGGAACAGAAATGCTACTGCTACTTCATTACTGGAGGACTGAAAGTGTTCCCTGAGTTTCTTATAACATCAAGCCTTGCCGGTTCCATTCCATAGCATCAAATTTAGGTTCACCTAAGAAACTTGGAACAGTGATAGTTATATCAGATGCCACAACCAAGAAGCATACAAACATGAAGGAGAGAGTCTCTGGACACCATCAGTTTCTTTCCTTTATTGGTACTTGATTACCAAATCTACCTTCCTTGGTCCGATGTCTGTTTTTCCCCTTCACAATCAAGGAGCTCTGGACAAGTAAGTCCCTGGAAATGAAGCCAGAGGACTGCATCTCTGGTCAAGTTAATTTGGATTCTTCTCGCATGTGTTTTTCCATAAATCATTTGAGCTTTTAAGATTTCCAACAAGCATAATTTATAAATTCATTTGTTACTGTGTTCTCAATAAAATTTTAATTCTATAGTTTGATGAGCTGGTTTATAGCAATGTTCTGAAGATATCAAATTTCACTATTGATCCTCTCTTGGTGTGCTGCATTCACCCTGTCTCCTGCCTATGTGTGCAATGGCCCAGATAATTGAGTTAAAAGTCCTGGAGAGGACAATATTCATTCTCACTTGCAACAAATGCAGCAGTTGGTTTGTATATATAAAGCAGCAGCCAACTATGATAATATATTAATTGGCAAAACGTATGTCAAATGGTATTTAACAGGCCAATTATTGTTTCATTTAAAAATACAAATATTTATCAAATGTGCTCATGTTTACATGGACTTTTAATCAAACATCTGTTTTGCACTCTTTCAGGAAAGGGTTTGCGTAATTGATTTCCTTTTTTGTAGTGAATTAGACTAAACAGGCCAGTAGAAAGCTCACGGGAACTGTTCAGATACCTGTGGTTAAAAAAAACAGAACTACACTTTTTGATGTTTATTAAAAACATTTCTCATAGGGATTTGGGGGAGAATTATTTAAAGAGCTGCAGCAGTGCAATTGTTCTGGAAATGACACTTTATTAAAGGCAGAAAGAAAGAACAAGATGTTTCTGAAGAAACTGAATTTAAAGAAAATCTTAAAATGCACTGTAATGTTACAATTCATGAAATTAAGACCCTACTCAAGCTTTAGTCCTGACTGAAAATATGATGATGGCTTCTGGTCACCATGCTTCGTCCTCTCCCAGCCCTTCCCGAGCTCCTCTCTCTGCTCAAGACTCTGTGCCCTGAAGCTTCCAGCCAACACCACCACACCTTCATGAAAAGCACAGGTGTGTCAAAAAGCACGTGTGTTTCTGAGTATCCTCTCTCTTTGTGCACAATAAAATTCATGAACAAAATTAAGTGTGGTATTTTATGACTAAGGAAGGGGAAAAGACAAAGCCTTCACTGCCAAACAGAAAGAAAAAAGAAGAAAGTCACCCAGTCAGCCAGGCCTGGGATCTGGCATTCCCCACACAACAACATTACTGCTTGTTAATAACGACATAAGCAATCCAGCAGATCCAACAGATATATGTAGGAGATTCCCCATGCTAAGTATAGAAACTCTATATCCTATTTAAGTGTTCATGGATTTATACAAAAATACACCACATATTAAGTCTGAATATAAATCTCAATTAATTCCAAAGGGTAGAAGCTATCCAAGTAGCATTCTCTAATCATGGTGTAATGAAAATAGAATAAATAACAATAAAAATGTCAGGCATGGTGGTGCATATTAATAATACCAACACTCAGGAGATTGAGTCAGGAGGATCACCATGAGTTCAAGACCACCCTAGGCTGAATAATGAGTTCAAGACCAGGCTGAAATACATAGCAAGACCATGTCTCCAAAAAAAATTTTTTTAATCAAAAATCCTTATCACCTAGAAGTACTTGAAATCTCTCTTAAACAACCTTTGTGTGAACAAGAATCAAAGCAAACATAACAATCAGATCAGTAGAAAATAGTGATAATGAAAATTTTAAATGATGAAGGCAACATTCAGAGGGAAATTCCGAACCATAATTATTAAACAAAAAACACAAAAATTCATTGAATTTTTAAATTCATGAAATTTAGGAGGTACTATATATGAACATAAATAAAATAGAAGAAATCAATAAAGATAATGGCAAAATGAATTAGAAAAGAAAAATGATAGAACCAATAAATATATTGAAGAGCTAGTTTTTAGAATGAAACAGAAACCTAAAATATATAAAATTTTTAAAATGAGGCAGGAGAATTGCAAATTTGAGCAGAGTCTGTACAATTTATACTTAGCAAGATCTGTTACAAAATTAAAAAGTAAATAAAAAATTAGGGATGTAGCTCAATGTGAAGACCCTGGATTCAATCCCCAGTAGCACAGAAAAAAGGTATAGAGAAGAGAAAGCACAAATACACAAAAATTGCATATTTCCAGTATTGGGAAAATAGCTACAAATAACCAAAGAGTAAATTTTAAAAATTATACAATACTT
>NW_004624765.1:16178327-16243697 GCF_000247695.1 Heterocephalus glaber | reverse complement strand
CCTCCCTTCACACCCTCCACCCTACCCTATTTACAAAGACTTTATTTCCATTTTTTCCATTTCTCATCATTTTTCCTTTCCCTTCTTTCCTTTCATAATTTTTATAGGTCAAATATAGTTAAATATTTGTAATTTCCATATGACTTACCCTATCTTTTAAAATTTAGATTAAATATATGACATTCAAGAATATGACAAAATATAATTTAAACTGACCTAAATGTATCTCAAAAAACTAGTGATATGCTAAATGGTAAAATGTTATGAATATTTGTATTAAAGTCAGAAGGGAGCAAGAGCTTGATGTTCCTAGATATTCACTAGGAAGAATTTCTATAAGTGCTAGCCAATACCATTAGTAATCATGACAATAGTTAACATTTATTGAATGCTATGGCTAGGCACTATTATAAATGCATTATATGTACTGTCTCATTTTATATCCCCATACCCCTGTGAAATAAGTACTATTTGTATTCCCAGGTTGTAGGTAGAGAAAGCAAAACTTGCCTGAGGCTGCAGAGGCAAAAAGTGGCAGAATGGGGCCAGGGATTTAACTCAGTGGTTCCGCCGCCTGCCTCATAAAGTCCCAAGGTTCCAAGCTCGATCCCCGGTACAAAAAAAAAAAAGTGGCAGAATGAAGATTTGAACTCAGTCAGTCTCACTTTCCTACTATGCTTATGAGATAAAGAAAAAGAGGATGAAAGTCAGAAAGGCAGAGACAAACTTGTGTAAGATTTGACATTTGAATATGCAAATAAACCAACCAAAATCTATTCTAAACTGTAAGAAATAATTAGAATATTCAGTAAGATGACTAAACTACATTAATGTATCAAGGCCAGTTGTCCTGAGTATAAAAATCAGAGGGACAAATACTGCTACATCTCCATATATGTACATAGAGGGGGAGGAAAGGAAGAGAGTTTTTTAGAAAGATTCTGCTCATATCTAGTTTAATCTTTTTGTTCACTACCATTTAAATAAATAGATATATCATATATCCTGAAGATCATTTTCTAACAAACAATACATAGTATATTATTACATTAACAACATAAAGAGGTTTTTTGGGGGGTATATAGAAATAAATTTAACCAAAACCCAGCAAATCCTTCTCAAAGAAAATGTTGTATACCTGCTGAGATCCATAAAAATTTCAAAAAAGTAGAAAACTATACCTTATTCTTGGATAATATGCTTAAAATGTTAATTCCATTTAATCTAGAAATTTAGCAAGTGTGAAATAAAAGTAACTGGAAAGGCTTTTTAATCTTCTGAAATTGCTATTTTTCCCCTTTTCTGTAATTTCATTGTCTAATCCTTTCAGAATAAAATCTAATAATGATGAGAGTTGTATTACTGTCTCACTTTTGATTTTTAACTGAAATATTTTTCACTACTGCTAATTATGCTGACACTGCACGACACCCACACACATACTGTAATGTTTTAGTTACATGAAATAAATTCAACTCATTCTTATTATTTTTCTGAACGTCTTAAAAAGAGTCAACTTGACTTATCCCTCTTTCCCCTTTTTTTCTGTGGCTTCTACTGCCACTGTGAGAACCCCTGCCTCTCCTCCATCTGTTGTCCACCCCTCTTTTATCTGACATCTAAAATATGAAGACATCCCAAAGCCTTGCACTACAAACTCTCAGGCAGAAGTACAATATGGCAGGAGGGAGCTATAAGAATCGAGGGGTTAGTTCTGAGCTAAGAGTGCATGTTTGTGTGCATGGTGAAAAGTGGTAATGATTTGCATTCCTAAAGAACTAATGGAAAGAAAAACTAATATCTTGTCCTGCCTCTATAAAAAAAGTAGTACTATGCCAATAATTTGCATGAATTATCACTTACATAATTATTGTGCATCACTAAGATTATTTTCTGCCACTTGAATATACATGTATATATTAGTAAATATAACAGATTAACCTGTGCATTTTAAGGTGATGCTTAGTATTGCTTATATAACTCATATTACATATTCATGAATTGTGCTCCAGACACAATCCCCTACTAAGAACTTAAAGAACTAGTAGGCAATGTTAATTAAATGTGTCCACAATAATTTATAATACTGCTGTCCAAATATAGAACAAGTTATAGGCTTGCAATATCATTCAGTTTTGATGTATGAGGTTCAGTTTTGAGGTCCACTGTCTGATAGATAAAATATCCAACTAGTATCAACTGCATCCTGTTCTAGACTCTTTACAAAATGGTTTAAGATATTCTCTCAAAAAGGTGTAACCTGGTCTACGAATAAGAGTGATTAATGGAAATACTTTTCAGTACAGTGTCTGCAGCTAGACACTGTCTGTAATATGCATTCTCCCAGCAGGGGGCTCTCTCACCATTACAAGAACAGATGGGAAAAGTTTTAAACTGTCCCCTCTTGTTCTTTCGTTCATTTAATCATTGGCCAACTCCTCAGAGTTCACACTTACTGCCAAACTCGTTATTTTCTGATGAGATGATAAGGGAGGCTTTTGTTCCCATGGAACTCAGACTCTGGCGAAGTGTTTTCTAGCCACCCCCACTAGAGATAACCATTGTTTTCTAAGCAAAAGCTGTTCTTACTGTACATTCATTTGGGGCAGGGGGTAATATTGGTTGCTGGGAATACTCTGAAAATGCCTAGATACACATTGCATTTGGTTCTGTTCTCTGGGAGCCCAAAAATGCACTCCTTCATACAACTGGAAGAGAACACTTCCTCTGTTCCTTTGCCTCCTGAGATCCAGCCAGCGCTGCACTCTGAGAAGAAATGACTAGTTTAAAAAGAGAAGCGATTTGTGCTAATAATTTCAAATTTCTAGGCTTGGAATCTATTCTTCTAGACCACTGAGGAAATCAGAAAGAATGTTCAAGATGTAGAGTCTAAAACTATCATTTAATGCCATGGTAGTACAAGAAATTCCAGAAAATCAGAATTTTTCAGATTATAATTTTGTTTTCCTTACAAATGAAAATGACATCATGTGTCTTATGGGGGAAGACCATGCTTACAAACTGAATTATCTACTTTCATAAATTTTAAAATGGAAATGAGACAACTGGTGCTTTTAAGAACCACTACAACATTTGGACATAGTCAAGAGAGGAAACTTGGTGGCAACTTCCTATCTTTCTTCTCAACACTTCAGGCCAGATGCAGCTCAAGGGCCAAGGAATGTGCATTATCGATCTAGTACCCAGCCATCTCATCTTGCCTAGAGAAGAGGCAGGACTTGTCTATGTCACACAGTGAATTCTCAGAGCACATTTTTGGTTTGGTTTGGTTTGGTTTTTCTTTTCTGAATGTTTTTAAACACTGTGAAGTCATAGCATCTTATATTTAAAATTAATCTTGGAAAGTCAAGTAATCCAATCTTCTACCCAAAGTGGAAGCCACTTCCACAGACTCGCTGGAAGGAAGTCATCTGGGTGTCAACCACCTTCCACTCTCCAATGGCACTCCACTGCATTCTGAAGTTCTTGTCATTATAAAAATCAGGCCCAAAGATAACTTCTTATTTTTTCTAGTTCTTCTGTGTGGATCAATAACATCAGCTGCACTGCAATTATTTAAGAACAGTCATCATAAGTCCTACTGTACTCTTCTCTAAGATAAATATCCTGAAATTTTCAATCATTTTCCAAACACTATTCATGGTTTCTCTTGATATTCTCAAACCAAATTCCATCCAGATCCCAAATGGGATGCCAAATGTGGAATGACTGAAGATGAATCTGTCAATCATTGAGTAGAGTGGGAGGTATGAAGACACATGTTCATTGTTCAGAAAACAAATTTTATCCATGGATTTAAAAAAAAGAATATTCTACTGGTAAGCAACTAAAAGAAAAATTGCCTCTCATGTCACTTCAATCCATGGGAGTTTTTTCAGCTTAGCCAGTTCTCTAAGAAAGAAAATCACAAATCTTAGAAAATCAAGACATTTCATCCATATGACAGCAATACAAATCAACCTAGAGGTTCCAAATATCACCACCCAAAGTTCCAGGTACATTCTAGGCTCCAGATTAACTGGTGCAAGTGGATCAGTAAATACTTAAAGGTTCAGTACTTTCTTGGAGAGTCACCACTGTCGTGAGACATGTACATTCCAGTGTCTAAAAAAAAAAAAAAAAAAAACCTATAAATTCAAATAATAAACATACCAAGAAACCCACCAGAGTCCACAACGCAAATTATCTCAATTAATAAACAATATGTGGATGTTTATGCAAGCCAATGATTTAAAAAATACTTACTGCAATAATTTCCAGTTCCAAAAAATAACTTTAATTAATAGCTATAGTAAAAACTAATTAATTGTCCTCAAGCCTGCTGAAAGTATGACACTTTAAGCAGCTCACCAGTCACTCGAAATAGCCCCATACTGGAGGCCACGAAGTCAAGATTTACAGATGCTCAGAATTAGACTCTAGCCCCTAACAACCACCATGGATAATCTTCTGCACCTTCTCAGCCAGACACCAGCCACATGCTTATAACATATCATATCATATCATGATATGTTTGAATTAGTGTTCTCAGAAAAATTAAGTCATTTTGCTACCATGTATGTCAATTTGAACTTGGGCATATTCAATTTACTGAAATTCTGTCTTAACAGAAAAGCCATTAAAATATTGCATGCACACTTGAAGTACTTTCTTTAGAAGCAGAGAACATTGAGGTAATAGTTAATAATATACCTAATGCAACCTGTTAGGTGTTTTACATAATTTCCCTTTGCCTTCATAACAAATTTTTTCATATAGGTACTTTATTCATCCACACTTTGAAGATGAGGAAACTGAGTTTTAGGGACGTAAAGACCACTTAACTAGGTGATGACAAAACTAAGATCTGAACCTACATGTGCCTCCAATGTTTACGTCAAGTGTCATACTTCACAGTGTGCTATTCATTAGGAAGAAAGGATTGAGATTATCCTATGCCTTTTCCCTGAAAGGGTAAAAAGTACCTGGGCTGGGAGGGACTCTTCCGCTTTTGACAGTTCCTCTGAACACCAAAACAAATACCTATACCTACTTCCTAAACACTTATTTTCAAAAATCAAAAGTATCTTCTTAAACTCAACCTTGGAAACCATCAACTGGAGACTGGATAAAGAAAATGTGGGGTTTTTAATAAAATGGAGTATTACTCAGCCATAAAGAAGGAGAAACTAGAGACATTTATAGCTAAATGAATGCACATTGAGGTGATACTCTTAAGTGAAATAAATAGGACACACATGTGTAAATACCGAATAGTTTCTGTAGTGTGAGAAACTTAAAGTGTAAATAAGGACTAAAAGGTATAATAGACAATGTGAAATAGGAAGAAAAGGTACAAAGGGGAAGGGGAAATGGAAGGGGTAGGGTAAAAGAAAGAAGGGAATGGAATTAATATGAGGAAAAGAAAAATGGAAACAAAGTCTTTGTAGATAGGGAGGAGTACAGGGGTTGAAGGGAGGGCAGGGGAATGGGGAAAAAATTAAAACCAAGATGGATTACATAAAGGTGCAAATTTCCCATGATGAATGTCATTATATTGTATACCTTAAATGTACCAATATAATTAATTTTAAAAATTGAAATCCATTAGCTCTCTCACATAGAGGCAGTTTGGTGTATAGAGTTAAAAGTCAGAAAGTTGGATTCTAATTTGATTTCACCAGCTACTATTGCGGGTTTTACTCCCTGGAACTTTACTCCCTCAACTCTAGAATGAAATAACATAATCAACTTTCTAAATTTGTTTTAAACATTAAATAAGAATAATATATAAAAGTATTTTGCAAAACTTTTTAAAAAATCATTATTATCATACTTTGTTTATATTACATTACGCTTTCATGATAAGGTATAGCCACCTGCATGAAATATTTTCATATTTCCATCTTTTAATGGCTAAGCAACAACTAGATTTCAGCATTAAAGGAATTTTCAAACATTAGTTTTCATGGTTTGCCCACCATACAATAACACTGCTTAAACTAGATTGGTTCTACCTCTTTATTTTACTTGTTCTAACAATGGTACAAAGAACAATGAATTTAGCTAAGGCTGATTTCAGATTAACCTCTCTAACATAAAACACTCAATTTTTATAATGCATGTGAAGCAGGTAATAAGCACAGAAATATGTAATTGCTTTTTAAAGAAATATTTGTTTTCAATTTAGGTTCCAGAGTAATGTAGAAGACTAAATCATATTATTTTAAATGGCCTTATTCAGGTAAAACTCTCAGTATCAGTAATAGATTAGGAAAAGAAAGCATAAATAGAGAAAGGAAAATTAGTTTTTAGAATGACTAGACCTTAAACTCTATTGTTGTTCTACAAACCATAATGAAGGCAACAGTCTATTACTGAAATAAGATTATCAACCACATTTTATAGTATTTTATATGTAATTAGATGCATTCTTATATTTTAATGTAAGTTTTAATTCAAGATTTTCTTTTATATAACCAAGAAATAAAATTTATATATATATATTCAAATTCATGCTAACTTAAAATTGAATTTCTTTCATCCTGTCTCTTTTATCTTCATGTCTAAAAGAAATTCATGTTTAGGAAATACTCTGTAACTTATACCTGCCTGGCCCTCCATATCTGATTCACCTGAGTGCGTGCCCCACCCCCTATCCTCTGCCTTTACTCTCCTGAACTATCATTTTCTTACTCTAAATTCTCTGCTGTTATTTACTACCAGTTCCTGTCCTAGTCTAATTGCATCCCAGCTGTTTTTATTTGGTTTGTTTGTATGCTGTTTTTAAGACAAGATCTTCCCATGTAGTCCATGCTGGCCTTGAACTCACTAGGTAGCCCAGGCTGGCCTCAAACTCACAATCTTCCTGCCTCAGCCTCCAGAAGGCTGAGGTGCACCACCATACCTGGTTTGCATTTCAACTGTTTACCTTATACTTCCAGTTATCTACAGAGCAGACTTCTCCCTTCATGAAACTTATGAAAGCCCAGACAGATAGTGAGGCAGGAGATTAGGGAATTGTGGGCTGGCTGGAAAACAGGATGTAACCTGAGCTGAGAGGCTGCTAAATAGGATGTAGCCTGTCAATCACAGGCAGGATTCCTAGGCAGAATCCTTTTAATCAGCTGGCCCCAGAAGGGTGTAAAAGAGGATCGCCAGACTTTGTTGCCCCTGTGATCTTCCCAATCTGCTGTCCTCCTATTTCTGCAGTGGCCCATCCTGCTCACAGGATATATCTCTTCTTATTCTTCTTTCTTCACTCTTTACTTTTCTTCCTTTACTTTAAATTGAAAATGTGTTTCCCTGTTCATAGCTTGTCCTGGCCAATTCTTTGGGTGTGATAAAAAGAGCCTGGAATCACCAGATACCACATCATCTGGCAACAATAGGATATCAGTAATCTTCATCCTCAAAAGGAAAAAACCTGGCTTTGAGTGCTCCCTATCAAAAGCAGAGACATCAAGTGGCCTCAGAGCAGTCATGTGTGCCCATGTACATTTATTCAGAGATGGCATAGACAGGTGATAAAATCACACTCTCTAGAACAGCATCATATTCCCAACTCAGCCACTGAGTAGCTGTGTGAACTCGGTAGACTTAGTCTTTCTGTGACTATTTCTATACCTATCAAATATGGAAAATCAATGTGCCTATTTCATAGAGTAATTGTAAGAAGGAATTCAGTTAATATATGTAAAGTAATTAAAAAGTTTCCTACTGCTATTATTATCATTTGTTTATTATTCATTCATTAAATATTTACTGATATCTATTTGTGCTGTTGTGCTGAATATTATAATATACCAGTGAGCAAAATAAGCAACAAATAAATGGCCTTTGTGGAATTTACAGAAAGACAAACATTAATCCAGTAATTTCACAAATATATACTAATAAATGTGATATAAATGCCAAAGAGATGACAACCCTTAGAAACCTTGAGCTTGTCTACCAGATTTTTTAATGCCTGCAGTTCCTCTATCTTTCCCAGGTGATAGGAAAAACTCAGCTTGGTTATTGGAGTCAGTAAACCATCCCCGACTTGCCAGTCTGATGCCTTTGTGTCCTGTTTCCAAGAGAAGTTATGGTTCCCACCACCCCCATCTTGTTTCTGAACCATACAGACCACATCTCCTCCTTCAACGTCACAACGTTGCCCCTTTGAAACACTGCCTCTGCCCTGACTGCTGGAAATCAGCTCTTCCCTGTGACTTTGTCACTTGGGTGACAGGTGAGTCTTATTTGACATTTTAGCTTTCTCTTCCCCTGGTTGCCTCTGTTCTTCTCTTGGACATACATGTTAGAACACTTGGATGTGGCAAATGCTTCAAATGTACTCTCTACAGCTAGTAGCCTTGTGAGCTTTCCCAAGTTGCTAAAACTTTCTCAACTTTTGCCATCTCTTCTGTAAAATAGGGAAGAAAAATCTACACCACAGATGTGAGTGGCTTAGGTAAGATAAAAATATTTTTAAGAATTTATAGTGTCTTAAAACTCATTAAATAAGCTCATTCATTTAACAATAATTATCCCCAGCCACTGAACATATTTATCCAATTATTGCTCCCCAAGCACTCAATATATGGGATTTTTTTTAAAAAAGAGATAATTTGTTTCTTCATTTGTAAGGATTGTATCCTATTGGGCAAGGCAGCTAAGAAATAAAATAATATAAGCTGAAATTAAAATATATAGGAAATAATAAAAGTTGCTGAGACAGAAAATAAGAGAAAATTTACTATTGGTTTAAGAAAAGGATAGGGGGTAGAGCCAGAGAAAAGAACATGTACAAAGTCTCCTAGGTGGGACAGATTAGCTTTTTACAGCCTGATGAGCCATGGGTAAAGAGACATAGGGTAATGTTTGAGAGATGAACTTTCTAGGCCTCCATAGTAAGGTTGGGGGTTTGCTTGCTAATCTTCTATTCTTTCCCTCCTACCACCTCCTCTAGACCGTGACTGTGTATTTTGAATACCAGAAGCTGCCTTGGCACAAAAGTCTCATCAGTCTCCATTTCAAGAATTAATCTTGCCACTGCTACCCATATTCTTTATGAATCCAAGACAGGCAAGATAGAGATGGACTCTACATAATGTTCTTTGTCTTCTTCCTTCTCCTCCAGTGTTGGCAGCCTTAGGATTCAGTTGTCTCTGTGTGCTTTGCCCTGCAATCCCAAGGCTTTACACGCATATATACACCAATGACTTCCACTTTCTATCTCCAGCTGTGACTTCACTGGGATCCAGATACAAATGTAATGACCCACTTACCTCATTACTTGGGTATCTAAGGAGCATCTGAAATTTGACATAACTAGAAGAGAACCCTCATTTGTCCCCTGTAAACCTGTTCTTTCCCAAATCTTCCCTGTCTTCCCAAATCAACACCCAATCTTTTGTTCAAATCAAAGTCCCACATGTAATCCTGGATTCCTCCCTTCCTCATGCCCTGCCCCATCCAGTCAAGTCATCAACAACACATTGAAAGCAGGTTCCTTATCTGTCCACTTTTCTATCTCAATAGCCACTGTCTACCACCTGCACTACGGGAATAGTCTCCTAAACAATCTACCTGCTTCCTCAGAAAGTAATTGTTGTTGATCATTACCCCAACAATCAATTCTCCACACACCAAACAATGTAATTCATTGGGAATGAAAGTAGAGATCAGCCAAGTGTGGTGGCACATGCCTGTAATCCCAGCACTCTGAAGGCTGAGGCAGGAGGACCACCCAAGTTCGAGGCCTGCCTGGGTTACATAGTGAGTTCAAGGCCAGCCTGAACTACTTAGTGAGACCCTGTCTCAAAGAAAGAGAGAGAGAGAGAGAGAGCGCAAGCAAGCAGAGATCACTTCCTGTTTACCCCTTTGTTTAGAACTTCCAGTGGTTTTCTATTGTTCACAGAAAACAATCCATGAACTGACACTGCATGCACTCCCTGGCCCTTGGCTTCCCCCTCGAGCCCCCCTGCCATTTTGCTCCTCCTGACTCAGCTCCAGCTGGCCACACCATCTTCAGACACACCTATGTAAGACTTTACACCATTCATCTTCGTGCATCTTCTTCCCTCTGCTGAGCACACACTGTCCCCAGGTCTTTGTGGATCTGGCTTTTTCTTCTCCCTCGGGTCTTGCTTTCAGATACTTTCCCCTCAGAGAAGTCTTCTTGAGGTCCTCATTTTAAAGCTTCTCAACCCACAATTCTCTGTAGTAGCACTGACCAAGAGAACTTTCTGTGACAATGGAAATGTCCTAAAATCAGTGCTGTTTGTCATAGGAGCCTCAAGCCAAGACATCTGGTGACTGAGCTCTTGAAATGTGGCCAGTCTGGCTGAGGAACAGAATTTTTCATTCTATTTAATTTGAACTAATTTTAAATTTTAAATATCCCATGGATAGATAGGAGCTACCCCATGGGACAGAACAGTTCTGGAGGATCATCATATTTTATTCTCCTTAGAACCCTAATAACTACCAGAGGTTACCATGTTCTTTCCTTGCAGAAGGCCTATGAGGGCAGAGAGTTGGTCTATCTAGAAAAAATGCTTAACACACGAAAGATATTATACGGGTTACCTATTTCTGCATAATAAATTACTACAAATTTAGCAGTTTAGAACAACCCACATTTCTTACCTTGCAGTTTCTATGGTCCAGAGCTAGGGGGCTGCTCAGCCTCCATATGCCTTATAACTCTGCAGCCAAGTGTCATCTGAATGCTCAACTGGAAAGGATCCACTTCCAGCTTCACATGGTCATTGACAGAGCTCAGATCTTCAAGGACTTGAATAAGGGTCTCCTTCCAGTTGGCCATGGGTCAAATGCAGTCTTTAGCTCCTTGCCACACCAATATGGCAGCTCATTTAATGCCAGTTTGCTTTATCAAAATGTGTGCTCCAAGAAAGAAATGGCTTGTTAATAAGAGAAGTTACAGTGTTATGCAGACTAACCATGGAAGATAATCCCCTCCCTTTTGCTGCATTCTATTAGAAATAAGTCAAGAGGTCAGTTCATATTTAAGGGGACAGGATTACTCAAGGGTACAAATGCCACAAAGCAGAGATTATGAGTGGTTTTTTGAAAAATCTGCCTACTATTAATACCTACTGGATGGATGGAGACCTTACTCCATCCTAGCCAAGTAGTGGCACCCATACAGTACATTTCCTCCTCACTGTGGAAAATTTAACCTCTTGTGCGCAAAGTGATCAGGGAAGAAATAGAGGATCTTTCCCTGCTGAAATCGAAAACATCAAAAGAACAATGAAAAAACTATTCTAATAAAGTAGGCAGATACTTGGTAACTGTTAAGAACATGGTCCCTGAAGTCAAAATACTCTAATTTATAACCCAAATCTGCATTTTTACCAATTGTGTACTCCTTAACAAATTCAGTGAATGTAGAACCATGCATAGCACAAAACAAACCTTCAAGGAGTGTTAACTATTATTGTTAGTATTACTCTTACTGTGACTGAATCCAGTGTTGAAAACAAATTCTCTGATAATATTGTTGTTAATATAATTTTCATAAGCTATTTATTATATTACTCTGGGTTCTTAGTTGTAAGCAATAAAAACTAAATCTAGTTGATGTGAGCAAAAAATAGAACATCTGAGAAACATGGTGGAAGGCTCCCAGAGGCACCAGAAGGACCATGGAACTGACAGGAACTGTGCAGCTGATGACAACACCCAATTCCACTGCTACCACCATCCCCTCTGAACCTTGTGTGCTTTGGCTTGCTCTACCAATACCCCTGGTCCCAGCTGCTGCATCCGGCCAGCTGCCCTGAGGAACTCAGTCTTCCTCCAGCTGCTGCTACTTCAAAACGCAGTCATCACAGCCCCCATCACTGATTCTGAGTTCTCAGCTGGCTCCAACAGCCTGATGGGGGCTACATCTCAAAGAAACATCAGAATAGCAAGAATATGGCATTTTCCTCTTCCATGGTTGAAGGAAGGCTTGCCTCCTTCCAAGACTCATTAGAAGAGGAATTTCCAAAACAAAACCTGAAATGGCAATTGTCCACTAGAGTGGCCAGTAATGATTTCTCCTTCATGAACATGACTTTTTAATCTATGTATTAAAAATTCAGTGAGTTCCTGCAGAGAAATTCTCTCAAAGATTTCTATCCCTCATTATATTCCTTCCTAGGTAATTTTGGAACTAGAATAAAAGAATGGTCAAAATACTAGTTATTTGACTTGTTTATTTGGTAATCTCATATTTTCACTAATAGATTTTCTTCACCAGCAAGTAATTAAGTGCATATTATACTTCTCCACCAAGCCTATGTCTTTTAAGCACTTGCCGTCTTTTTAAGTTTCAGATAAGCATATATATTTATGGGGCACAGTATGATCTCAGTACATGTATACATTGTGTAATAATATAATCAGAGTGTTTAGCACATCTATCACTTCCAACATTTCTCATTTCTTCATAATAAAAACATTCCAAATTCTCTTTTCTAGTTATTTTGAAATACACGTTATCCCCATTTGTGACCTCCTTGGATGAGGTTCAAAAGATTATTGCTCCTGATGTTTTTATTTTATGTTATTTTTCTAGGAGACATGTGAGAGTCTCTCACCAGCATGGGTGGCTCTGCCCTTGTGAGTGGCACCAGTGAGCAGTTCCTCCACGCACTAAGAGAAGGGGCCCCTGACACCAAGGTTAAGGCCAAATAGGCCTCAAAAAAAAACAGTACCATTTTACATGACTACTAAGACATATGTTTGGTTTATAAGCTAGAGACTCAAGAAATTTCTGCTTTGGGCAATATTCTCCAACCAGCATTTCAAGAATCTGAATGGTTTTCTTCAAACTCTTTTTCCTTGAGACTATAATTTCCCCTCTTATTTTTTTCCTGATGCTATACACCTGTAAGTTGTCAAATAAAGTTACAATTAATAAGTTTATGACATCATTTTAGAAAATACAATCAGCCCTCCACATCTGTGGGTTATACATCCACAGATTAAACCAATGCCAGATTGAAAATATTCTGAGAAAAGTGTCCATACTAAACACGTATAGACTTTTTTCTTGCCCTTATTCCATACCATTTAACAACTATTTCCATGGCATGCACATTATATCAGATATTATAACTAAGCTGGAGATTATTTAAAGTAAACAAAAGAGAGTGCTTAGGATATAAGTATATACTATGCCATTTTACATGAGGAACTTAAACATTCACGGATTCTGGCTATCTGTGGGGTGTCCTGAAAATAATCCCCTATGTACACTGAAGAGCAACTGTACTTTACAATAATGTTGAGCTAGAACTCAATGGTAAACTATGAAGCACACAATTTTTATACAATTTTGGCAATGTGTGAAGACATTTTTGGTTGAGACAGCTGGGAACAGGGAGAGGCAATGCTATTGGCATCTAATGGGCAGAGGTGAAGGGAGTTGCTAAAGAATTAACAACACACCAGACAGCTCCTGATAACTAGAAATTATCCCAGTCAAAATGCCAATAATGCTGAGGTTGAGAACGCCTTTCAGTTCTCCTTCTTCATTCAGAGCCCTTGCCCTTCTAGGCCTAGCAACATCTCTTCTGGCTCCTGGGTCTTTAAAGAGGCAAGATTCTTAGCCCATGTCTCATCCTCAAGGCTGGACTGTGGAAGAGAAGGAATGCTCTCATCACTTATTCTAAAAATTCTGAAATACTTCCACTCAATTAAATGCATGGGAACCTGGTACTTCAGTAAACTCCGCTCCTTTTCTCACCACACCATGCATTTCTGCCCCACTTCTCTTACACAATATAGTCCTAAAGCCAAGGTAGACATTCAGTTCTTCCACTTAAAGTCTATACGGCCTTGGAAAGTATAGGCTCCCACTCTACTTCATTTCCACATCTTCAAACTAAAATCATAAAAAGCAACTTCACAAGACAGGTTTGATATTCAAATAAAATAAAGCAAAAATATCTGATAATGTATAAAACAATAAATGTGTTTTTGCCATTATTTTTTCCTCCTCAATCTTTTCCGCACCCCATTCTCCCATGGTTCGTGTATCTATTTAGGCTTCCATAACAAAGATGTCACATAGTATACTAGGTAACCATTTGCTTTTAACTCTAGAATCAGCATTAGAACATGAATATCAATTACCCATATAGACAGTGAATAGAAGGGCAGAGAAAGGGCCCTCCTGAAATCTACCTGAAAAAATTACAGGTGATTTGCAAGTTTGTTTGTTTGTTTTGCATAGTGCCTAGAGATAAAAATAAAATAAATCCATATAAAATATTAAATATTCTCACAAGAGATTCATTGTTGAACAAAAATTTTACATCAAATAGATCAAAGAAAGAACAAACTAAAAAGAACAAATTTCTATAATCTTTTAAACAGAAATATGCTCCAAGTCATATACAATCAGCATAAATGTGTTGTACACATCAATACATATTTTTGTTAGTCTCAGCATTTATGGACATTTTTAATGATGACTTGGATAGTTTGTTTTATAAAAATACAACCCATGGAAGCTTGAATTGTTGTCTTACTTGTCTTTAATAAATGTCTCAAAGCTTGCAGAAATATTTAAACTCTTTTCACTACATAGTGAAACTCAAACTCTTTCATTCCTATATCTAAAGATTTGAAGATTTCCCAAAGAACTTTATTTCTTGCATTGAGTTTATCCTCCAGCATTGGGTGGGAAAATAGACTACAAAAGGAAAGCTCTATAGCAATGAGTGGCATAAAGGATAAATATCCTCCTTTGGCATCAAGTCTTGGAAGTATTGATGAGTTGACAGTTTAAGAAGTAGGTTGTGGACATTCTACTCTACCTGAGTTCCTCTGGAACCAGAGTCAGTGACATGAAACACTGCTTCAGAGACTGTGAAATGAATTAGTCCATTTGGATCAAAGTGAATTATAGTGTTAAGTCCCTCGTTATACACATTAGTGTCTATTTGTCTGTTTCCTAGTAAACCATCTATCAATTTTATAGAATATGCTTCCTTTACCCTATGTTCTTTTGTAAGTAAATGAAAAGCAAGACATGTCAGAATCATTATGGGCAAAAAGGTTACAGATGCAGACATTTTGATGTATGTAATTTAAATCAAATATCTATTTCTCTCCAGCTACAGGCATCTTTCTAGAAGTTATTCCTGACGCTTTTGATCAGATTTTACTCTGTCTCCATATTGTTACTGTAATCAGCATAGACAATTTGTTGATGCCATTCACAGAAGCAGGCTGTTATCTAATAATGGTCTGATGAGATTTCAACTCTCCTGTTAAGAGTCTTTAATTGAGCCACATGGTAAATAATGCTAACTAAACGCCGTCTCTTAATCCATCCAATCGGATGTAGTTCCTAGGGGTTCATTTTGGCAAATGTTGTCACCTGTACCGCCTTGATGCTTGCCTCTTCTGTTATAGTTTTATGAATGCAAAGTGAATATTTCAGAGATAATTCCTCCCTACCTAGTTATGTGTCCTCAAATTCAGCTTCTGTCAAAGGTGAATTGTAGAACTTGGCATCAAACTCCACATAGATGTGGATTAATAAAAGGAAATGCAGCTTACTTTCCAAATGACTATTTTTCTCTATAAGAATACTGTACATTTGTTTCCTCATCTTGAAATTGTATAACTATAAGGGTCTTAGCTGTTCAGGATGCTGTACCTTAAAATCTGTAAAACTGAATGAGAATTTGAGAGAAACAAGAGTAATGGAAAAGTGATTTTTATACTCATGTTGATTTCTTGTGTGGTTTTACTTCCATCTCAGCAATTCTTCTTCTCATCGTTGAAGTTTGTCAGTAATACTTGAAAATCATGATTTTTCCCCCCATGAAAATCCCTACAACACATTCAGCAGGTCCCCATCATTGTCAGGACCTACCCTGACCTTTCACTTACATATTTCACTGGCCAAGCCCACCTTCGCAATTGCTTCTCTTTCTGCCTGTATTGGTCCTCCTGCAGAAGATCAAGTGACTCGCTCCTTCTCAGTCAAGTCTCAGCTTAAATATCCCCCACTCTGTGAGGCATTCTTTGACTGTCCTATTTATCTAACATTATCCCCCACCAATGACTCATTATGACCATCTCTCTTCAGTTACTATCTTAGGTACTTTTCTCAATGCTCAGACAAAATACCTGACATCCAAAGTTAAAGGAGGAAAGGTTTATTTAGGTCACACAGTTTGTAGAGGTTTCAGTTCATAATTGTCTGGCTCTAAGGTAGGGTGGCATGGCAGAGTGGCATCACAGAGGAGAAATAGTTCATGGGGGCAGAAGATAGCATAGCAACAAGGGACAACCACAGCTTTTTCTATCCTTTATATCTTATCCAGGCTACTTAGGGCAGGTAACACTCACACCATTAATTTTAATGTTCTTGATCCTAGTATTGCATCATGAATCAATCCCAGCATCACACATTCTAGGTCAAGCCACCTCTGAAAAAGCCCGACCTAAGACTGAATGAGGCTTTGGGGGGATATCTAGACACAAGCCTCTGCCCTCCCCCAAAGATTCATCCACATCCCTTTATGCAAAATGCGTTTAATACATCTCTAAGAGTTGTCAAAGTCCTAACAGTTTCACCATTGCTGAAAAGTCCAAATCCCAAATCTCCTCTGAGATTTAAGGCAAACTCTTAGCTGCCAACCCTTGTACAAATGAAAACAAAGTTAAACACTTCTAACATTCAATGCACAACATAGACATTTCCATTCCAAAATTTACAAACAGTGGATAAAAAGGAATGGGAACAAAACAAGACCTAAATCCAGGAGGGCTAACATTAAATGCCACAATTCTACTTCCAGCATCCCCAGCAATCTGTTGCAACTTGTGAATTCCAAGGGGCTTGACTGGCTCCCCCACTATGGTACTTCTGGTGGTTGTAGCTCCCATGGCTTCTTTCTTTGGTTGGCTTTGCTCACTCCTTGCAGCTTTCCTCAGACGAACCACATCCCTGGCTTCTCCAAATTTCTGGGGTCTCCACTGTACCTTTGGCTTCACACTCACAGCTTCACACACTGCCTTGTCAGGGACACCGTGCCTGGTTTCCCAGGCCTTCTTTCAACATCTGGGTGAAAGCCTTGCTGACACCAGAACTTTTGCATTATGCATACACCTAAAAACATAGATGATACCAAGGTCTTTCACCAGCTGGAGCAGTAGCCAGGCTTCCTTCTCCTTTGGCTGCAGCAGTCGAGTGCCTATAAACCAAATCCCAAGGAACAACTTCCCTAGGCTGCCACCATTCTAGAACATAGTTCTCTGGGGCTCTCTTCTCAAAGCAAGGTCATTCACCTTTGCAACTCTAAGGGTGCAAAGGGTGGAGTCCTGTTGGTTCGTGTGATGTCCTCTGGCCATATTTTCTGTTGTTTTCTTCTGAAATACTTGGCTTTTTCTTGCTAGTATTTTCAGCAATCAATTTCTCCTCTATTCCATCTTTGCAGGTTGCAACTTTACTGGAGCTTCCTTGCTGGCCAAATTCACAACATTTTAAACTATTCTGCAGGGCTCTTTGCTCTTGATTCTCAACATAAATCTGACTAAAAGCCCCCGACAGTAGGGGGCTGCCACTGTCTCAACATTAGACTGCTTTGAAATTTCTTCTGCCAGATTAATTAGTCCACTGCCCTTCGTCTTAGTCACAGGCAAAGTCTCTGGACAAAAGCAAAATGTAAAGAAACTTTCTGCCAAGGTATAACACACATTGTCTGGAGTCCAATAGCCAAGGCAGTCCTTATTCCCAGCAGAAACCTTCCAAGCCTGGTATTTACCAGCAGAATTTCTATCAGCATTCTGATTTTCTGAGCTCTGACAAGAATCTCCCATCAAGTACAGCCTTAGGTATTCCAGGTCTATTTCTTCAGCTGGCATCTCCAAACCTTTCCTAACTCGTCTCCTTCCCACAAGCCAGCTCCAAAGACTCCTAAACTACATGGTCAGGTACAGTCACGGCAAAGACCCTACTCCTCTGGTACCAAATTCTGTCTTAGTTACTTTTCTCATTGCTGAGACAAAGTACCTAACACCCACAGTTAAAAGGGGAAAAGTTTACTTAGTTCGCAGTTTGTAGAAGTTTCATTCCATAATTGGCTGGCTACAAGGCAGGGTAGCATGGCAGAGGGGCATCACAGAGGAGAAAACAGTTCACAGCAGGTAGAAGTCAGCAAAACCAAGCAAGCAAGCAAGCAAGGGACCTTTGCAGCTCTTTCTCTCCCTTATCTCTTATCCAGATTACTTAGGGTGGGTTAGCACTCAAACCCTTCATCCTGGTGCCCTTGATCCTAGCATTGCACCCTGGATAGATTGCAGCATCGCATACTCTAGATCCAGCCACCTCTGAAAAATCCCCACCTATGACTGCATGAGACTTCGGGGAACATTTATGTACAAGCCATAACAGTTACTTTACAGCACTTAATACCAATACTAACTAAATTATCTCAGTAAGTTTCTTATTATCTATTTCCCCTGCTGCAATACCTATCTCCAAGACAAGAAAGATCTGATCCATAATCATCACTTTTTCTCCACTCCTAAACCAGCATTAGGCACTAAATAAATATCTAATTAATTATTTCCTGGAAATGCATATTATATCGACTATATAACTAAGACTATGCCTGTCTTGTTACTCTTACTTTTCATTCCACCTTTATAAGTTTTTTACTGTAATGACTTAAAGCTTCTTCAGTTGAATTGTATATAGGTACTCTTCTACATATATAAAGTTAGAATGTGGCTATACAAAAATAGGAAATTTAGAAAAGTATAAGAAAGAAGGAAATTAACTGCAATCCTATTCAGAGAACACCATTATTAATATTTGATTCCTTTAGTGTTTTTCTAAGTATAGATGTATATATAAGACACTTATAAAATCATTTTATATGTTTTTCCTATCTCAAATAAATATATGCTATAGTTTATCAGATCTGCTAAACAGTGTCAGCACTTACCTATGGGGAGGCAAGTGAGGTGGTATAAACAGGACACTGGGGCTTCAATAAAGTGTATTTTCACTTTTTACTCTATATACAATGATGCCTTCTTAAAAATTTAAAAACAAGCATACATTAACATATTAATTTTGTAGTACGGAAATAAAAGAATATAGTCCCAGTTTAAACACTCATGGTCATCATTGTGATCATACTTGTGTTTTGAAGCTTCCACATTCTTTCTTTTTGAAGAATGGGCTGTTTTCAGGTGTTGTCTTGCCCCACTAACAAGCAATGTAAGGTGATCGTTCACTCAGGCATTAATCTTGGTCAGTTAAGGTCTTTAGTGATGCCATCAAAAATCTGCCCATTCAATAATTCAAAAAATATTTATTAAGCAACTATTGTATGCCAGGTGTGATGATAAAAATATAGCATATAACTTATAGCAAGGTAGATGAAATTCTTGTTCTCATTAAGATTATGCGTCTCCCCAGGCTTCATATATTGAAACCCTAAGCCACAGTGCCTTTGTGAGGAAATTAGCTCAGGAAAGTGGAGCCCTCATGACAGAGCCCTTATAACAAAAGTCACAAGAAACCTAGCTCCTTGCTCCCCTCTCCTCTTTCCCTACCTTGTCTTCTCTCTTTTCTCCCTTCTCTCTCCCTTTCCTCCTTGCTCTTCTCTTTTTCTTTCGTCCTACCCCCTACACAAAGTGAGAAAATCAGTAAATGGGCCCTTGCCAGAACACAACCATATTAGCATCCTGATCTCAGTCTTCTCAGCCTGCAGAGCTAAAAGATATAAATGTTTGTTGTTTAAACAACCCAACCTTTGGTATTGGTATAAATATCACAGAGTCCATTTGATGCGAAAGGCAATAACATAGCTAATATAGCCATATTATTCAGAATAGGCTAAGTTACTTCAACATAACATACAACCTCCCAAAATTTTAGAGGTGCTAAACAAAAAACATTTCTTTCTCATTGATGCTACTTGTCTATTATAGGTGGCAAGGGAATCATAGTTATGTCAGAACCCAAGCTGATAGTTGCCATTCTATTGGTAAACGTGCATTGAAGAAACTCATAATGCTCATCAAATGTTTTTATGTGCAGTTCATTTACCAAAACTAGCCACATGTTCCCACCTAAACACTAAGAGACCAGAAAGTTTCCCAGAAGGAGAACACGTGCCCAAAAAAACACTAGTAACTACTAGTAACACTCATGCCCTTTGGATCCATAAATAATGGATTTATCTTCTTTCCACATGCAAAACATACATACAGTGTCTTCCAGGGAAATAACCCCAAAAGATCTATAATCTTAGACCAAACTCAAAGATCAGGATCTTATAGCAGTTGGTCACAAATATGTCTTCTCTTGATGTAGAGATATATGAACTAATTAAATAAAAGATCCCTCCCTCACACCTAATATACAATGGAAGGGTAGGAACATGATAACCACCATAATCACTCCCATCTGAAAAGGGGAACAATGAACAAAGATAGCAGTCATCAGTCTGTAGCAATTCTGGAATCCTGCCCAGGCAGGCATTGCACCGGTCTGCCCACTAGGGTGCAGAGCATTCCTCCACTAAATTCCAATTCAGATCCACAGTATCCTGTTCCCCTGCGCACTGCTTTTCCGTCTCGTCTCCAGTGCATTGCTTTCTGTGGTCCTTGCTGCACCTTCCAGAATTGTTCTTCCTTCCCATGATCCCACTTGTCCTTACCCCAAGGATTACTGAAGAATAAGATCTCCTTGGAGTTTGATTGGCAGCTTTCTCAGGCTGCTTCCTGTCCACTGAAGGCTGAGGCCCACAATCATTTCAAGACTCTTTACAGTTTCCTACAAATGTGACTGATAGTTATTTTGGCATCATTCTCAATAATTGAGGTAGCTTTTCTCCACCTGATTCAAATCAGCTCTGTACTTTCTGAGTCACAACTTTCTCTTTTACTTCTTTTTTTGTAGATGCCTTAAGTCTATCAGGCTTTTTCATGGGAAAACCAGTACTATTCTTTCCACGTTCCATTGCATACCACTTTAGGATTTAATTCTTGCCACAAGTTTGAATTCTAATCAGCCTTTATTGCTCAATTTTGTTTACTAATGATTGAAGATGAGACTCACTTGCACATTCCAATAGTGCAAGTCTAAATTTCTGAACTCCCTATAATTACTTTCATTCCTAATTGCAAGCTGGCAATTATTTCCTGATCTAATCTTTTCCTGTGCCTTTTTGTATAATCAACAGTTACCAACATATGTCACCAGCTCATCATTTCTAGCCTCTTCAACTAGAGCTATGAGTTTATGGACTACATTATCTGCCTCGGGGGTTTCACACACTATCACAGGAGTTTTGTCAAATATTTCCCAGCTGTGAATATGAATCCCCATCCTTCTCCTACCATTGATATGGAAATACAGTTTCTCTTATTGTTTTCTTTGTTGTGTACTACCTAGCCCTTAAACCAATGCAAATAATTTACAGTTTTAGGTATAGTAATAGCCTTATCTTGGCAATAATTTCTGTATTAGTCAAGATTGGCTCAGTGTTGCTCCAGAAATAAACACCAAAGTCACCATGGTTTAAAACAATAAGTTTAATTCTCATTCACACTACACATCTATCGTAGGATTGTGAGGAAACTTGCTCATTATCCTCACTCTGAATCCCAGGCTGACAGTGTAACCACAACCTTGAATGTTGCTGGTTGTTGCTGGAGCTCTGGAGGGTCTTGCACTGGCAAGCCTGAAAGTGACTCCTATTATAAATACTTCAAGGCTCATAACTAATAAGCCAAAATTAGTTACATAACATTACTCAACTACAAGGAAGCCAGGAAGAGCAATTCTCTCTTGTGTTCAGAATGTCAGACAAAAAAAATATTTGTTAACCATCATGAATACCTACCAAAATAGGTAAATGAAAGCGTTTGTGATGAATACTGTCAAGGAAAAATATTGGGCTATATGGTACAATTGAGGGACCTATTTTAAATGGGTTGTCCTGGAGATCTCTCTGAAATGGAAAGGGTTGCATCAAGATCTCAAAGTTCAGAAGGAGTGGGAAACATTTAAAAGAACATTCTTGTCACAGTAATTTTTCTCATTACTGAGACAAAATACCCAGCACCCAAAGTTAAAGGAGAAAAGGTTTATTAGCTTACAGTTCGTAGGGGTTTCAGTCCATAATTGGCTGGCTCCAAGGCAGGGTGGCATAGTTGACAGGCATCCCAGAGGAGAAACAGTTCATGGTATGCAGAATGTAGCAAAGCAAGCAAGCAAAGGACGACCACATCTCTTTCTATCCCTTATATCTTATTCAGGCTACTTCAAGCAGGGTAGCACTCAAACTCTTAATCCTAGTGTCCTTGATCCTAGCATTCCACCATGAATCAATTCCAGCCACCTCTGAAGAAGCCCCACCTATGACTGCATGAGGCTTTGGGGGACATCTAGAGACAAACCATAACAATTCTAGACAGGAAACATCAAGGATAAGGTCCCTAGGGTGGAATGCAGAAGACAAGACATACAGGAACTGAAGAAGCAATGGAGGGTAGGAGGAAGTGTCATGAGACAGAAAGGACTTTCAAGGTCAGGTCACAGAGGATCCTGAAGGCCGAAGCAAATACTCAGGATTGTATGCTAGGTATAACAGGAAGCCACCAAAGAGTCTTAGGACAAGTAGTGAATGTTCCTGCTTTAAAAGGGTAACTATGTGGGGAATTACCTGGAAAGGGATAAAAGTAAAAATAAGGAAACGAACTGGGATTTATAGTATTAGCAAAGGAGATAATAGTGGCTTGAGGGGAGGTGGGGATGTGTTCAGCATTGAAACTGGCAAGAAATGAACCAACTTAAGATATATTTCAAAGAACTCATTAATGGATTGAATACCAAAAAAGTTGAAAATTGCAGGAGTTAGTATGACTCCCATGTTTCTGCTTCAGGCTGCTCCATGGTGCCATTTACAGAAATGGGGAAAGACAAAGAGTCAACTAGGTTTGCAATCTATAGAAAAGTAGATCCTATTTACACATATTAAGTTCAAGACATTAAAATGGGCAAGAAGCTAAATATGGAAGTGGATCATATAGGAGAAGTCTGAGTTAGAATGATAAATCAAGAGTCATGAGTACAATGTAACACAGAGATCACACAGGTAGGAGTGTGACAGAATAGCTGAGGACTGCAGGATTTGCCTAACAAACTTTTTGACATTTGCCTTTGGAAATGTTCATGACAGTGTGTGTGGATTTATACTTCCAATTGTCAGTTAGGGACAGGAGGCCTTGTAGGTGGGAAAAAGATAAGATGAAGGCCTCACTGAGCTTTATTAGAAGTTAATGGAGAAACTTAGTAAAGGCAGCTAGAGGCAGCTTACTAGAGAAGACCTCTGCCTCTGCAGATTAGGCTCAAGCAATCAGAAAGACAAAGAAACTCTACTCTTTGCTCTACCTTGTGGTATTAAACTGAATTCCTAGTCCTGAATGTCATTTGCTGGTCAGAGAGATGAGTTAGTTTTGGTTTTTTCCCCCCTACCATACCCTCAACTTATTCACCCCACAGAACATTATACATGGTATTAAGATAGTACTAAATTTACAATGTTGTCTTAAGTGTTGAGGATTTCCTTGAGGCAGAAGTGCTTTATTCCATCCTTTTTACTGTCTTCTGGCTGCCTAGCAAAGTCTGGAACCCAAACAATCCTGCATAGTGAATGAAAGAAGGGAGGGAGGGAGGAAGGGAGGAAGGAGAGGAAAGAGGGAAGGAAAAAAGGAAGGAAGGAGAGAGGGAAGGAAAGAAAGAAGACGAGGAGAAAGGAATGAGAGGAGGAAGGAAGGAGGGGAGGAAGTAAGGAAGGAGGGGAGGAAGTATTATAGACAGCTAAGTTAGGTAGAAATATTATAGGCAGACAGGGCTAGGCCTTCCATGGAGTTAATGCAGAAGATAAGAAAACAGTGCAACTGTTGCTGGAGGCACATCTGTCAAAGATCAGGCCTCAAGATAAAGATGGTATGACCAGGCTTACATGCTTCCCCAGGGATAAGATAAACGGTATCACTGGGTCCTATAAAATCTAGATAGACACCAGTCACCCAGGTGGGTGACCAGGAGCTCCTGATCCATCCTTTCTAAAAAGGTCTTTGTCTTTCCATGTACCCTTGTTATGTGACCTGCTTTCCCATTGGATAAATATTACCTAAGCAGCTATAGTTGTAATCCTATTCGTTGATCATAGTTTTGACCCACGTTGTACCTACCTCTGATTTTGCTCTACAAAACTTCCTTTGAGAAGTAGGCTCTGTGGCAACCCATTTTTTGGGTTCTGATGTCTCTCAAGAGCTAGCTCTCTCAGTAATTTTTTCCTAGTCCTAAACTGCATTATCCCTTAGACTTCATTCTTCGATTTTGAGGAACACAAACTCAGCATATCCGACATCTAGCGGGTTGGGGGTTCCATTATTTCCCCTATTTCAAAAGGAAGGAAGGAGGGGAATAAGGAAGGAGAAAAGGAAAAAAGGGGGGGGGAAGAATAAAGGAGAGGAAAGGAGAGAAGGAACTCATTTCCCTGACCAGCAAATAACTAGGTATTCAGTTTGATACCACAAGGCAGACCAAACCTACCTGACACAATTTACATTTTTAAAATTCTGAGGGTGGAATTGTTTAAATGGTTTGAAACTAAAGAAAGGAAGGAAAGGAGAAAAGGGGGAAAGGAGGAGAAGGGAGAAAGGAAGGCAGGTAGGGAAAAGGGCAAAGCAATGCAAATCAAACACTTCTGGAAATTTTTAGGTACGCAAGATGCCTTCCAATATTTTTTTTTCAATTTTCCCATTTACACAGGTACAGTCCGCCCAGCCCTGAGGAGCAGCTCCAACTCCCCTCCCGGCTCCGCCCGTCCCGCCCTCCTGGCTCCGCCCCTGCCTGCCCCGCCCAACTCCGCCGCTAAAGACACCCCCTCTCACTCCCCCGGCTCCTGCCAGCCTGGCTACTGCGCCTGAGCAAAGGACGCCTCGCGCGGCGGCGAACGGTGGGGGGGCGGGGTCCGCAGACCCGCATTCGGCCCAGGGGAAGAGGAAGCGGAAGTTGGGGGCGGGCCCTCGCGGGGAGTGAACCGGAAGTGTAAGCCCTCCTGCTTCTTCTCCGCCGGGCGGAACCTCTTCTGCTGGGCCCGGTGGCTGCAAAAGAACTTTCTTTCTCCCGCCCCAACGGTCGCTGCGGCCAACGGCCTTGCCTGTCCAGCAGCCCGCGCGCCTCCCCTCCTCCTCGCCCTTTCGGCGGGCTCCGCTCGTGCTGCCGCCTCCGCCGTCGTCCCCTGCCCAGCCAGCCGGCCCGCCCGCCGCAGTGATGTGCGACAAGGAGTTCATGTGGGCCCTGAAGAACGGAGACCTGGACGAGGTGAAGGACTACGTGGCCAAGGTGAGCGGGGAGGGCGGGGTCCTGGGGTCCGCACGGACCAGAGGGTCCCTCGCCCAGGCCGGGGACCACTGTGTTCCCAGCCGGCCTGGCTTGCTTCTTGACCCAAGGAAGGGAGATGGTAACCAGCCCGTCTGCCTCTCTCCCGGACGCTGAGCATTTGAATTTGGCCCACTTTATGCAACAGGATTATTTAAATCCTTCTACGAATGATGTCATTCTCCATTTTGAACTTTGCTGTTACTAAACGAAGCCGCCTGAGTAGGTTCAGAGAGACGTTTCCTTTCACTGTAGGCCTCGTAGGATTTTAAAGAATTCATAGCGTAGAAGAGGACCAAAAATAGCAATAGTTTAAGGTGTTGAAACTTGGTATCACTTCACTGTGCAGGCTCAACTTTGGGTGTGGCCTTCTTCCTCTCCCCCACCACAGTAAATACACATTTGCTTCAAGTGGTAAGATCGTCCGTTAGTATCTGGAGTGTTTAAGAAATCTGAGAAGCTTTTCAAAAAGCATGTTAACTTTGGTTACACCATCCTTCTCCTCGATTTCACTTGAAGTGCTTACATGTGTAATAAATAACAATACCATTTAATCACACTATTTGAGGGTAAAACCGTGAATAAGAAAGCCAAACTCGAAGCTGTACCCTAAATATAAAACTGAATTCCCTTTGTGGTGAAATGGTAAAGTTAAAGGTTTCAAGCTAGCCAGGCTTTGGATACTGAAGTGTGTGTAATTTTAAAAAAATATATCTTCCCAAAAAAAAAGTGTAGTTTTATGACATAGCCTTCAGGGATATCTTGCTCACCTTCTTTAAGTGGGAGAAACCAGTCTAGATTTCACTTTTTCAGAGGATATGACCATTGGGCTGTGGTAGGAAACAAGCAGAAGCAGTTTCTTAAAACTTGCGGGATTGTGCAAGACACACTGTTCATAATTTTTCTTCTGTTTAATACCATTACAATTTAGACTTTTTTCCAGTCTACTTAGTTGTTATTTGCAGTGGATTTTTAGGACGGGCTGCCTTCTGGTCACTGCCTTCTTAACTAGTGGAAGATTGAAGCTTGGAATATTGCCTGTTTCGTTGTATGGTTAGAATAGCCTTTGGTTTTCCTACCATGGTGGAACCTACAATATTTGAAAGTTGATAGGTACTAACTGAATATACAGCAATAAAAATAACGCAGTGTGTCTTTCTGTTAACATTATGTATTCTTCGTGAGAGTTGTGAAATAAGCCCTGTTATTAGTCCCATTTTACAAATAAAAAAACTAAGATGGAAGGCTCTAAGAAAGGTATCCAAAGGTCCAGAGATTGTGTATGATTAAGCTAGAACTAAACTGCTGACTCCAGAACTGAGACTTTTGAACTGGTCCAGACAGTCAGTCTCCCATAATCTAAAACACAACTATGAAAGCATATAATCAAAGATTTCTACTAGGACATTCCCAAGACCAACATGCAGGCAGGTCATTCGTGCACAAATAATTCTCAGTCACTCAAAAACATTTATGTGAAATTACATGCTAATAAGGTGGATTAGTTTAATTTATTTTCAAGTGTTTTTAAAAATGAGGTTATGTTCAGTTTGACTTTTGTCCCCTGGCTACCATACTGCCTCTGTCATTAACAAAAAAGATGGGTATGAGAAGAAGAGCAGTGTTCAAAGACAGGTAGTAAAAGGCAGTATTGAGCATTGGTCTGGCCATAAAGATTGGAGTGTAATGTAATCCGATGAACGGAGCTTTTTCTTTTCTCAAGTAATGGATCTCATAAATTCTCTTTTACTTTGTTAATGAGAAATGACCAAACTAATAAAAACAGACTAGCACTCCAGTTTGAAAACTGGCTAAGCTCCATTATTAGGCCTCTTCACACTGAAATCTTAATTGCAGTTTCTTATGCTCAGCAGTGATCTTCTTACTCTCCAGCTCACCTGTTCCACCCACCAATATGTGAACATTCACTTTCTGAGTTTATGTAATGTGTACTTATCTAAGTGTATACAGAGAAAGCACTAAAGAAACATGCACTAGTTTTTCTTCTTCTGTCACATACTCAGTATTCTTGTGAGATCTTTCACATTTAGTATTTTTTAAGCTAACATTTAAAAAATTAAATAATTGTATTTTCTTCTGACTTTTATACAGAAATCTAAAGTGTGGATAGTCTTCAATTGTTGATTTTTAAGTAAGTTTTTGAACTTCAAAAACCCATTTCAAAAACCACTGAAAATTGCATGTTTCTCAAAGGAGAAAAAGCAGCTTGTGGAGAAAAAAATAGATTATTCAGTATTAAATGCCTATCTATAATATTAAAACAGTAACCGGCAATTTTAAAGTCTTTAGTGTTGCATTTTAGCTTCTTGGGTGACTGAACTAAAGGCCATCTATTCATCTATTTTTATTGGGCACCAACCACTTCAGTAGACCTGAGATGATGCTGAAGAAGTTGGGCGCAGTGTTTAGGAAACCAGCATTTATACTTAGCACACCTGTGTGAAAAATCTCATGAGCTTTTAAAGTAGTATCCAAATCATAAGTGACGATTTGATTGTTGAATTGAAAAAAAGCTAAAAAAGGAAAAGTGTCATGAACCAGCTGCCTTAGATACTCATTGCCCCATTTGCAATCTGTATGCTTCCTCTGGGTGACATTATTTTTGCCTTTGTCTTCCATTTCTGCTTTAATGTTAATTTCTGCCATTGGCATTAATTCTGGTAAGATTGCCTAATGGATACCTCTGTTCAAATTCCAAATTAAGCTCACTGTTTTCCTCTCAAAACTGCCTGTTTCTGTTGTCTCCATTTTACCTTAGCACCTCATGAACCAACCATCTGTCTAAACTAGACTTTGGGGGATTTTCCTAGATTTCTGAGGGTCATTAAAACTCCCTTCATAGTCTCTCATCCATGCCTCACTCACCATTCTTAGCACGATTACTTTAGGTTAGTTGCTGCTGCTTTATGACCTGGACTGTAGTTTGTAGTTCTCCCTGTCTAATTTATCTGTGGGATTGTCAGTATGTGAATCTAAGCATACAGTATTATCTTTTTCTCAAGGAACCTCTTTCACTGTCCTTAAAATACCTTTGTGTGTCCCATTACTTATTTAAAATGGGCTGTCTTCTTGGTTTGGTGCACTAGCTATGATGGTATGGTTGAGACTTGTCTTTCTAAAATCACCTTCCTGGAAATCCCCTGCTCCAGAACCAACCATGCTCGTTTTGGCTCTAGGTCTATGTGTTCTTTCCCCTTTCTTGACTAAGTCTGCTCACCTCTGTCCTTATCTCCCATGCTGGTGAACTTTTAATCCCCTTAGAGTAAATATCACCTCTTCCAGAATAACATTTCTACTTCAGGTGGAGCTCTGCTTCCTTTACTGTGTCACTTAATCAAGCTGCTGTGATGTTGCTTACATATCTCTTTCATTAGGCTCTCCCTCTTCTGGAGGACGGATGCTATATTCTTTTTTCATCTTTGTATCTCTGGTACTGTACCAAAGAATTTCACACATTAAAAGCATGTTTGTAGTAAGAACTTTATATTTTTAATTTGGCCATGATTTCAGTAAACTTAACCACTCATGTAATAATTACCATTGATTGGTTAACTTAGGTTGCCAGATAAGAGAATACATTTGGCAAGACACTTAAGTTTTCATTTTCCCACCACAGTGTTTCATTGTAGATAATATGTCCATTTTAAGGATGAGAACACTGAGGCTTAGAAAAGTTAATTTCACACAGTCACAAAGTAGTAACATGACTGGGATTTAAACCAGAGCAGGCTGAATCTAAAGCTTCCACATGTACACAGTTTTTTATCCATATCAGGCTGTGCTGAAACAGTTACCTGGCTTCTGCACTTACAGTAGCTTAGAATCAGCACATTGAGAAAATAAGAAAGAGCTTGCAAGAAGCAAGTACAACAGATTAGTTCTGTAAATAAAGACAAAATATAGCTACTTTTTATTTTTTAATTTTAAGTGTAACAATTTGGAAATAATTAGCTTAGAGATAAATATCTCTGTGAACTTAAATTGCCACCAGAGGCTATCTTTGGTTAAGGTATATCTATAAAGAGACTGAATAATAGCTTGTATAAACTTTTATTTAAACTCAGAATTATTTATTGTTTATGTTCATAATTGTGAATATACGCAGTCCAGAAAAAGTTAAATTGTGTTCGTTTGCCTTAGGAAAAAAATAATTAAATTGCTGAGCTTTCTATTCATAATGGTTTAAATTAAATAGCACTTTTAAAGAGACCATATTCTTTTAAGATTTTATATATTTGTGTGTAGTACACAGGTATCGTTTTTTGTTTTGTTTTTGTTTTTGTTTTTAGTACCGAGGATCGAACTCAGGACCTTGCACTTGTGAGGCAGGTGCGGTGCCACTGAGCTAAATCCCTGGCCCCACAGGTATCGTTTTATTCATGGGCTTCGTTACTTATAACCCCACAAGTTTAGATATTTTAGAGATGTAGAACTTCCCCCCCCGGAGATTAAATAGCTTGCCCAAAGTCACAAAGCTAAGTGAGAAAACAGATTTGAACCCGGTACTGTGGGTTCTGAAGCTTCAGAGGTCCTTGGCTCTTTACCACTTCACTTTCCCCCTTGACCTTCATTTATTAAAGATGCCAGATAACTGAGTATGAACGTGTTAAAATGAAGAATCACCACAGGATGGGAAAAATCCCTTGAGGCTGCTTAGAGATGGGGTTCGTGAAAGACTTTGAGGACTCAGCAGTTACTTTGGGTGATTGTGAGTTATACTGATAAGTAGCCCCTTAAAAATCCCCAGCTGGTCTGTATATGTAGTCTCTTGTTTACAGGTACTTCTGTTTCACTTGCTGTGAAACGGTATACATCAGGTCTCTAACTTCCCTTTCTCTGTGGTTTCCTTTCCCTCTCCAGCCCCCATTTAATGACATCTGCCTTTGACACTCTAATAGTTACGAAAAGCAACAATTGTGCCCCATGTGAGAAGGTAGGATCTATTGAACCTGAGAAAGGTATCAACTCTAATCTTTAGAAATTGCAAAACTAATTATTGGGATCATTTTTCACTTTTCTAATAAAATACCCAACAAATAGCCAAAGAGGTCCTGATTCAATTTGCCTTGCATTTGTTAGTTTTAGGTAGTTTCTTTTTTTATTATCATTTTTTTCTCATTAAAATTTATCACTTTGTATTGCTTTCTACAGAGAGCTAGACCCAGTAAGAAAGCTAATATTAGTTAACATAAGATACAGGTACCTTCGGGAGTTACTGAAAATTTAGCACAGTGTACTTTTCTATTAGGCTTTTAGTCTTTTCTTTGAACATGAAATGGGAACAGAAGTACTTTCGTAGGTGTATTTTGGTTTGAGATTTTAAACATTGTCTTTCCATTAGTGCAAGTGATTTAAAGGTTTGAATTAAAACTGATTTAAATTATAAGATATGTTTATTATTTTTAAAATAAAGTTGTATTAAATAGAATAAAGTGAAACAAAGTATTCCAATGCCTAGTCCCTCTGCACAATTGATTTCTTTCTTTAATATATGAAACCATGAGGTACTGTATTTTTAAGACAGAAAAGTATACAAAAGACAAAAACTAGCATGTAATTACTACCTAGACAGCTTCTATTACCTTTGATTAGTAAAATCAAATTAAGGTACAGATTAGAAAATGGAGCATTTAGGAATGAAGGCTTGAGGACCTCCCAGCTCCAGTTCCTGTGAACAGAGTAGGCATTCTTAACAGTTCATATAGTTAATTTCAGAAAAACATTGGAAATACATTTATATAAATACTGAGACAAGAGGATCCTAAGTTTGAGGCCTGCTGAAAGCCCCAAGCTGGATTGGACTATATAGTTAACCCTGTATCCAAAAAAAAAAAAACTATAACTACATCACTTCTGCACTTTATAATAATAAATAATAAATAATAATAAATCCTTAATAATAAATAATAATATTTAATAATAAATCCTAATAATAAATCTTAGGCTTCACATTGAAATTTATTGATTACCCCTCTTTTTTCATAGTACGTAGAATTTCATGCTATGGATATGCCATAATTGATTTAACTAATCCTTTATGACAGTGGTAGCAAACCTGTGGCACGTGTACTATTTGTTTTTCTTTTAAGACAAGATGTTAATGTATTGAGTTTGTTCTGAACCTCAGTATTCAGGTTCAATTGCAGTGTTGGCACTTTGCAATAAATAAGTGGGTTTGAGTTGCAGTTTGGGCACTCGTCTCTGAAAGTTTCACCTTCACTGCTTTATGGTAAACATTTTGTCTCCAGTTTATTTTTGCATTTAAACAGTACTGTAATGATCAGGTCTGTATACACTGTGACATCTTTTGAGGACGCCTCTGCATTACGCTCCCACTGAGGTTCCTTGGACTTAGCCACACATCAGCAGCAGATGAGACTGATGGTTCCCTCACCCTGTGGGCAGCACAGGGCACCATTTTTTACTTTTTGCCATTTACATTGGTGAGAAATGGTATGTTGTTTCGATTCCCATTTCTTTAATAAAAAAGTTTAACATCTTAGCAGAACTTTATTAGCCATTTGTTGTATTACTTTCCCCAAGGTTTTTTTTTTTTTTTTTTGGGTACCAGGGATCAAACTCCGGTCCTTGCGCTTTCAAGGCAGGCGGCGGAACCACTGAGCTAAATCCCCGGCCCTGGTTTCCCCAAATTTCTTGTTTATATCCTTTTTTCATTTTTGTATGATGTGATTCGTTTGTTCCTTTTGGATTTATATGAGTTTTGGGGGGATTTTTTGTTTGTTTTTTTAAGACGGAGTCTCACTATGCAGTTCAGGCTGGCTTTGAACTCGTTACGTAACCCAGGCTGGCCTTACACTTGCTGCAATCCTCCTGCCTTAGCCTCCAGAGTGCTGGGATTACAGGAGTGCGCCACCATGGCCAGCTAGCCCTTTATAAATTAAGGAAATGAGTTTTTGTCATCTCTTGTAGATATTGTTCCCACTTTGTCTCTTGACTTCAGTTTTTTATTGTTCTGTAACAGTCTCCTGACTTAGATATTAAGTCCCAATATTTTAAAGTGAGTAGATCTGTCGCCCTACTTCCCATTATCTCTTATTTTGCTCTATATTTATATTTTGGATTCCTCATATAAGAGATACCATAAGTTATTTACACTTGTGTGTCTGATTTATAACTTTGGTCTTAAGGTGCATCCATTTTCCTTCAAATGACTCAAGTTTATCTTTCTTTATGACAGAAGAGTACTACAGAGTGTATAAATACCACATTTTCTTTATCCACTCAGTTGATGAACATATAGGCCACTTCCAAGATTTGGCTATTGTGACTTGTGCTACTATAAACATGGGTGTTGCATGTATCACTGTAATATGATAGCTAACTCAGGAAGATACTGTACCTAGAAGGGGAATAGCTGGGTCAAATAGAATTTCTAGTTTTAGGTTTTTGAGCCATCTCCATACTGATTTCCATACTGATTGTGCTAGTTTACATTCCAACAATGGGTAAGGGTTCTTTTTCCCCACCATCTAACCAGCATTTGATATCATTTGACTTTTTAATGATAGCCATTCTTTCTGGATTAAGATGGAAGTCAGTGTTTTAATTTGCATTTCTCTAATGTAGGCCCCCACCTCCTAAGGATTCCACCCACACTGCCACACTGAGAATCAAGATTTTCAGCACATGGACTTGGGGAGCAGACCACATCCAAACCAAAGCTCTGCTTATTTGTTAAGTCTGTGTTCCTGTCTGATTTGTTCTGCATAGCATTTCCTAAGTGCTTCTACAGTTAATCCCTCATTCTTGCCAATATGGTATCTAATACAGAGCTTTCTTCCTGTGTTGTGCTCCATGGTAGTTCCTTTAACTTGGGAGTTTATGGGCTTCTGACTTCACTAACAAGTCACTGGACTGGAATTTGAAAAACAGTGACTAGAGAGGCTCAAAACTTGCTCCATAAAGTAAGTCCTTTAGTTTTGAACGTTCAAAAAGAATTTTGTCCTAATGACCAGTTCAAAAAACTGATGTATTTTTGATACAGTGCTTATAATGGGGCATTGTCTTGAGGTGGGGTAGCTTCCCAGCTATTGAGGGCCCTTCCTGAGCTTGAGGAATTCCCTACAGTTCATCGTGAATCTTGATGAAATACAAGGTTCTCACCACAAAAAAAGCCAAGAAGGACAAGTTGCTTTCTCTTGGCTGCACAGGAAATGGACTCATACCCCAAATATGACTAATTGGATGGTTCTGTCTGAAGTCCTAAACTCAGGCACAGTATAGGATGTAGTGGCAGCAGTAAATCCAGTTGCCAAAAGTGCACTAGTGAGATGCCAGTTGCAGCGTCTCTGCTGTGCCAGTGTGGTTTTTGTGACAGATTTTGATTTTTTATTTCTTACTTTTAAGCTTCCTTGTCTCTTACCCAATTCTTAAACCTTCTCAACAACTCTGGGAGCTATTTTTAACATTTCTTTACTGAATTACATTTCTGTTAATCAGTCTGAATTAGCTTCTCTTACTTGCATCTGAGAACCTCTTAATTTTTACCTGCCAATCTCCCCAGTTGTACTATGGATTTTTTTGAAGATAAAGGGAAAATACATACATATATATATATATATTTGTCTTCTGTCATACAGTTTAAATTTGGGTTGGATTGGTATTTGCAGAAACTAGCCCTTTGTTGTCTTCTAAGTTGGTCACTATATACCTTTGGTAACAAATGTTCTTTAGTGTAAATGATGTTCATTTCTTTCAAAAATAGCTCTTAGTTTTCAAATTCTTATTTTAACTCAACCTTGTCCTCCAGCTATTCCATTGCAGTGGCAGTATTTGTGTAAATATGTCAGCTTCTGTCATTTTAGAATTGCAATTAGGAATCTTTTTTAAACTACAATCTAAAGGTAAAGACAGTTTTTGTGCTTGTTGCCTTGTGAAGAATGATCATCAGTGCTCTTCATTGGTATCAATAAAGAAGTATTAAAACCTGTACTTAATACCATATTGTCTATAACAGTATGAAAACATTTGTGCTTTCAAACCAATAAAACCGAAAGCTCTCTAGTCACAAACTCAAGTCCTTAGAAAACTTTCTTTTTTTTTTTTAATTTTTTTTCCTAGAGGAGAGTGCTTTTCACTTTGGATTCCAGTAGACCAGAGTTTAATACCTGACCCTAGCCTCCTGTTAACCTTAAGCAAGTTACTTCATGTCATCGAGGCTTGGCTTTCTCATCTACAAATGGAGATTATAATAGTATCCCATTTATGTTTTGTATAGTTTTAAAAGAGTAAATGTAAATTTACAAAGCAGTTAACTGTGCAATGTATACAAAGTTGCTATTCCATTTGTCTGTAGAGATCTTTTCCTAAGTGGAGACTTAGGCCAAGTAGGGGTTGACAAACTTTTGTGTAAAGGACTAGCTGCTAAATATTTTAGGCCTTGTGAGCCATACAGTTTCTATCACAGCTATTTATTTGTGCTGTTGTACGGAGCATCCATAGTACAGAGCATCCATAGAGAATAGGTAAGCAAATGAGCATGTTGATTATGTTTCAGTAAAATTTTATAAAAATAGGCAGTCTGGATTTGGAATGAAATTCTCTGAAAGAAAATAATAAATTTGAACCTTAAGCAAGTGGTATAAAAATATTCTGAAAATTAAGAATTATTATTTGTAAACATTCAAACAGGAGCTTACTTAGATTCTTAAACTGAAAGGAAAGTCTACAAAAGTTTTCAGGTGTCAAAATGTTCACCAAAAATATTTCAAAATTCTCTTCCTGATCCTAGTGCCAGTTCGTGACCTGGTGTCTGACTCCAGCAGTGACAGAAAAGGCTGTTAGCACAGTTTTTACTGGTTCATTCATGCATGATTCATTCAGCATATATCATTTGCACACCAGCAGTGGCAGCTATTGTATTGGATAGGCATGGAATACAATTGGAAATATACTTTGAGGGTGCTTCTTTGGAGATTCAGTTAAAAATGTACAAGAAAACAGCAAATAAAATAGTTATATGGGTTCTGAATAATTTCTTTAATGTATGAAATATGGGTAAAATGTAGAAAGCAACTATACAGTTCTTTAAAAAACATGCATCTGTATAAAAACAGTGGAGTGCTGTGAGAGCAAAATGAAGTCATATTTGCTTCTGATGTGGAAGAGAATCAGCACTGTAGAACAATAGATTCAAATCTGAAGATAATGGGCATAGAATGCCTTTTCTATATTCCAGGTACAGTCTGTAATAAATTAATATACACATAGATATATGTATAATTTACCCTCACAACTAGCCCCGTAGGCCTTTTTCCCATTTGACAGTCAGAGAAAAAGGAATTAAATAACTTGCCTGAGATCTTATAGGTAATGTAGTAGGCAGACAGGATTTGAACTCTGAAGTAACTCATTCCAAAAGAATATTCCTATTCTTTGCCATTGGTTTACATTGAAATATTTCAGAACTATAAATGAAATATAGATAGAAGACATTGAAGATGAAATACAGTAGATAAAGCATTGAGATTGAACTAAAAAAAAATGGGGAGAAGATACAAGTTTGAACTAAAAAGATAGAAGTAAAGTTTTCAGAACTGAAAAGTCAAGGTAAATAGAAGGTCCCTACACTTCTGTGCAAAATTTGTAAACACAGTGAAGGACTAAGACATCCTAGCTGGAATATTTAATTTTACTTCTTAAATCTGTAATGTGTTTTTTTGAAATCTGCAAAATACTGACATTAATTTCAAAGAAATAAAATTAGCTTTAGAGTATTTTCTGATAGGTGTACCAGAAAACAATGAAATAGTGGTTCTGTTAGGAATACAAGATATGAACAAATATTTTTATATTCAAGTTGTCATTATAGTGGAACAGCAAAACAATCTCAAGTCAGTGTTCTGTGTGGTACTGATGACAAGTAAATTAACTTAAGTGAATCTATAATTTGAATATATTTTCAGACCATTTTCAAGTACAGATTATCTCCAAGCACCAGTTATTTGTACAACTGTTAAAAACACAGGACCTTACTGTCTTTTGTAGTTCCCACCCTTTAACGAGGTCCTTGTGTTTTGTTACTGTGGGCAGTTTCTTTTTTGTAGTACGCTCAGCCTTCACTGTGCTTTGTAGTAATTTGTCAGTGAAAATACCCGCTCTAGAAACATGTCTGAGAGGAGGAACTTGTTGGATTGTAGATGATCACTCTGGTCAGGTTCAACCTTGTGTGGATTTTTACTACTAATAAGAAACTTCCTCAAAACCTACTTAAAACATTTCAAGAAGACACATTATTATATTTATTAAACAGTAAGTTGTGGGAGTTGTTATATCATTCCTTAAAACTGAGTTTCTAACATTGGAAGTTTGATATATTTGGTGTGACACATCTGTTAACTTTAGAAAATGTGTAGAATGAAAGCATGTTGCAGTTAACACTTTTCAGACCTTCTTCCTCTTTGTTGTGCAGTCAGTTTTTTCTGCATTTAAGCACAGTATTACCACCTTTTGTTTTTGCTTTGCTCCTGTGGTAGTTTTGCATTTGACCCATTGCTGTGTTGTAATTTATAACTGAAACTGTTTGACACACTAATGGCACTTAGTACAGTAAACTTGATTCTTCATTGCCCAGTTACGTCCATCTTAAGGGCTTTCGTAGGGGGTGTACTATACAGGGAGAGAGGTAGGAAAGGAAAGACCACACTCATTTCGAAAGAGTCTTATTTTAAAAATACTAAACACTATAGTCTTGAGGAATTCTGAATTCTAAGCAAGAATAGGTAATGCTTAACCATAGCTAAATGAGGAAACATTGGTTCAACTATATAGAATTTGATAAATTTAATACTTATGCTGTTTTCTGCTATCAGTCAGGTGTCCAATAGTAATTTCTATGCTGCGCAACAAAATGGTCACACGTGCTAATCTACTGTTAGTAGCTTTGAGGGACATTTGCTGTCTTGTGAGAATGCAGTATGCACTTATGCCATAAAACTCACTTGCACAGACCGCACCGCACATATGTTGGAGATCAAAGAAAATTTGTTTTTTTTCATCTGAAGAAAGACCAGGAGAAAAGTTCTTAGTCGCAGTCAGGTGGCCATTTCATTTAGAAATAGTATGAAGAGTGTTTTCCATCTGAATGTTTATTATCAAATAAACCTAATCCAGCATAGTGAAGGCCTTAAGAAGTACTGAATCTAGTTATCCTCACCAAACCACACTTCTGAGAGGCATGTAAAAGATTTTGAAGTTAAAGAGGAAATCTGCAACTACTGAAAATATACCACATATTTGTAAGTCAGTTTATAGTCCATGTTAAAACCAGTTAGGAGAATAGGGGAAGCAAAAGTTAAAAAAATAAGAATCTACTGAACTGTGGCAGTCGTAAAAACCATGTAATTTCATATTAAATTAATTAACCGTGTCACAGAGGCTTAGTTGGCTTTTCATTTCTGGCTCTCTATACAAATAATATTCTTACCTTTTATATAATTAATATCTTAACCTTTAATTTCAAAATTGTCTGACACTGCAGTATCAAATTCCTCTTTTCTCTATCACCTTAGCACATTTACTATTGATTTGTTTCCATTGTGTTGCATGTGTGTTATTTTTATTGTTCTCATGATTTTACCTCTTGTATTTGTGCTAAAGCTTTTGGTATTTTATTTTATTCCACTGGGATTAGAGAATGAGTTCTCTGCATTTGAAATATACTAAGATTTCTCTATAGTCTGTTATAATCATGTTTTACTACTCAGTGGAAGGAGAAGGTATAGTTTCCTGTGAGTACAAAGTTTGGTGTGCAATATATTGAATCTCATTATCGATCATACCTGCTGTAGCCTTACCTGTCAAGGACTAGATAGATCATCATGATAGGTTCTCACTGCAATGCTATCAGGTCAGTTTCCTTGCTGTTTCATATGTAGACTTATAAGTAGCTTATATATTTTTAAAATATGAAATTAATATCTTTCTAATTCTATCTTATATATTATTACTCCTATTAGTTTTTCACATGTATGGTACATGCCTAATATATTTTTGTCTCTTTGTATTTTCTCATATCATTCGGCTTTTAGGTGTCTCTCAATAGTAGCTTCTGGTTGAATATTTACTTTTTTTAATGAAATCTAAAGTTTGATCAATTAAACCAACTCATATTTTTTGTCAAATAGTCATTTAAGTTTTTCTGGTTTTGTTTAGATCTTTTTGAATTATTTAGGTTTACCTTCATTTTGCCCCTTTTGTTAGCTGTAGGGACTTGTTTTTTTTTTTATATTCTTAATGTTCTTTATTTTTATATTGTTGAAATATATATACTATATACACACACACACATATATAACTTGTAGGTCTTCTAGACCTTATTCATCAAAAAACATGAGTCAAAACTTTGCTAAATCACTAAGCAGTACCCTTTGGTTTTAATTTTTCAAAATGAAAATATCTGTTGCTTTCATTGATTTAATGCGTGCTCACTGTTTTTAAATGTTGAAATTCAGAAAGTGAGAATATCCTCATAATCCTGTTCTCTGAAGATGACTACTAAATTTGTTGTGTATGTTTGCATAAATCATGTATAAATAAATATATTCTAGTTTTAGCATAAATAAGATCATACTTGGGCCGGGGATTTAGCTCAGTGGTTCTGGCGCCTGCCTCGCAAGCACAAGGTCCTGAGTTCGATCCCCCGTACCAAAAAAAAAAAAAAAAAAAAAGATCATACTCTTTGTGATCTGCTTTATTAATAACATGGTCAACTCCACATGTCAGCACCACAGAGCTTCTGGACTTTTAGTTGGTTCGTGGGAGTTCCTGACACAGAACTACATGAATTCCTCAGGCCCAATCCTGTCACATGTACACGCAGTCCCAAATCAGTAGACACTTTATTGACTAACTGTTGTGTCTTAGTTTAGCACTGGTGGTAATAAGAGAAGTATAAGACACAATTTCTGACCCCTAGGAACCTTTAAAATGTAATTAACACAAGATATAAATACATTAAAAGTTAAATCACAATAAAAGATAAATTGCCAGTACTTTAAGCTGTTGCTCCTTCCCTCCATTGAGGTTCCTGTTCTTGGAACATCAACTAAATGGTATTCATTATTTGCATGTTTGCTTCCCCAGAAAAGCAGCTAAGTCTTTGAGTCAGAGCATGGCCTAACTCACAGTAAGTGTAGTAAACACTTGTTGAATTAAATCATCATCTTTTTAAGTCTGCCTCCTTTTGTTAGTAAAACAACTCAAAGAAATAACGCATTTAAAAGAGAAGACCATTATTACTTTGAGCTGCAAATGTATTTTTTTTTAAATTTTCTTCATACTGTTATATTAAATCTGCTTGCTTGATCCAGTTTATGTGGAGAGGTACTGTGGTAGTGACTGTTTTTGGCACCCAGTCTTTTGAGTATTTTGTCTCCATAGCAAAAGTGCAGAAAAACCCATTTCCCTAGTTTAGAGTATGTGAGAGAGAGGTAATGGGGAGAAATTGTATATTGACTTAATCACCAAATGCCTTTGTCATTTAGCACAAGAAGCTAACTGTTAAAGACTTAGGGATTACCTTCCATACTGCCTCTTAACAGGAAGATCCTGAGGCCCAGGAAGCTCCATGCCTCCATATGGGTAATGGCAGCAGTCACTAAAGCCTGGGGCTTCCACCTCATGTTCTGTACAATTTAATGCTGCATTTCTTTATAAAAGTAGAACTTAGGTAAGGAAAGGTTAGGCAAAAATTAAATAATTGAGGACAGTACATTCTGCTAGAGAAAAGGGGTTCTAACTTCTCAGGGGTCCTGGCCCCTTTGGAAAATTTCATGAAAAAAATGAAAGAAATTCTTCCTTAAAAATATATCTACATACAAAGAATTGTAGATTCTTTAAAAGTCTATTCGTGCATTGCCTAGTGGTCTGTAGTTCTCATAAGGAGCGGTACAGAACCAGTAATTATCATACTGTATCTCTGTCATGAGTTAAATTGTAGAGTATTGTGCTTTTCAAAGGAGGACAGTCAACTGTTTCCCAGGGAGCTGCTCTAAGCTTGGCATAAATGCAGCCTAAATTCCTGTAGCATCCCTTGAAAAGAAGGAGAGGGCAACAGCAGCTTTGGATTTGGAGTTGTGACTCTTACATTAAACACCACGTATTTAACATCTTCACACACATATTCGTCCAGATGTATTTGTATGACTTTACCAGATAAAATACTACTTTGAGAAAATTCTTTGGTTTAACTTTAGGATTCTACCTTCAACCTTGGGGAAACATTGGAGTTTGTTTCTCCTCTCCTCTGCCAGTTGAAGTACTTCAGTGAAAAAGTTGGAGAAGTTGTGGGTAGGAAGTTAGTGGGGCAGGAATATTTTATATTTTTAAGAATGGGTGATACAGATATATAGATATCAAATACATATTTTGTCAATCAGTGAAGAATGAAATTCTCATGGAAGAAGGAGGAGACTGTAATCCTGCGTTTGTGCCTCTAGCCCTAGTGTGCTTGACATGCTTTCCTCTTGTGATATCTTCGTCTCCTTTTAGAATTAGAGTAATGATGACCTCAGAATAAGTTAATTTATTTCCTGTCCCTTCACTTTTCTGCAGCAGTGTGTAGGTATTTGGAGAATTTACCAGCAAGACTGTCTGGGGCCTGAGGTTTCTTTGTGAGAAAGTAATCTGTAGTGTCTGATCGTTCATGCTAGAGGTTTATCAGTAGTATTGATCATCTTGAAGAATCAGCTTCTGATTTCTCTCCATGTTGTTTTGTTTTCTATTTGATTTCTGCCCTAATCTTTAGTCTTTCTTCTGTTTACTTTGATTCAGTTTACTTTTTACTTATTTTAGTGAAGTACAAAGATCTCTAAGCTCTTTACTTTCCTAGGTAGATGTTCAGTGCTATAAATTTCTCCTTGAGGTGTTGTTTTGCTAAGGCCTTGCATACGAGAATCCTTTCCTTCCTGTCATCCACACAGAGCCTTGGCATTATCCTCACTTTTTGTCTACATTCATGCAGAATTTCAGGTTTTTATTTCTCTTTGCAAGAGAAACGTAATTGTTTCATGAACCTCTTAAGCTTTAAGAAAGGAAAAACGTCAAGAGACCTCATTTCCATTCTTCTGCCTTCCATCAGTGTAAACATTGTTTTCCTCTGGTCTCTTTTATAAGGGAGAAGATGTCAACCGGACACTGGAAGGGGGAAGGAAGCCTCTTCACTATGCAGCAGATTGTGGACAGCTCGAAATCCTGGAATTCCTGCTGCTGAAAGGAGCAGATATTAATGTATGTAGAGAAAATATATTAATACATAGTGACATGAATAATGTATGTTATTCTAGAAAAACTTGTATAATTTGGGTAGTTGTTTCCTATAGATACTTGAAGTTACTTGTATAAAAGTCCAAAATTACACCAAATTTCCTGTAACTTAGAAATACATAGTTGGGATTTTAAAAAATAAAACAAACTTGACATTTTAAAGATGATAAGCTAAGGGTTACATATCTCCCCATGGCTGCTGCTTTTCGAGTTCTGCAGTTTGGAGTGTTGCTAGGGCGTAGCTTTGTATAGCTAAAGGAGTATGCTAGCAGATACTGTCAGGTAAATGAGCCTAGGACTCCTCAAAGTTGTAGGCTACATCTGAACTGCACTTAGAACAGTGGTCATGTGTGAACAAACATCTCCTGACTCCGGCCTTTTGTAACTCATGCGTTTCAGAGTTTTAGAAGATTGTTTTAAGTGACCATAACAGCAGGATAGATGAGCTTTCACATTTCCGGAAATACCATGTCACCTGGCCCAACTGTGGCAGTCTTCCTTTACCTTCTCATCAGCTGTGTCCTACCCCTCCTTCCCTTCCTGTGCCACATGGCATTTCTACAATAGTGTAAAACTTAGGCTCAGAGGGGCTGAATTACAAGTCACAAAATAAGTGGCAGATCCAGGGTTTGAGCTGGGGTCAGAGACCTGCTCCCTCTACTGCACTGGCTCCCAGAGCTCTTTGGTAATAACTCTCCAATCTCTCTGAGGAGAGATTCTATATACTGTACAAAAAGGCAGATAGTATTCATTGGTTTTGAAATATTCTCAGAAACTCCCTAATTATATCTAAAAATAGGAAAGAAACATGGCTAAGTTTGTTGTTCATTATTCCACAGGCTCCAGATAAACACCACATTACCCCACTTCTGTCTGCTGTGTATGAGGGCCATGTTTCCTGTGTGAAGTTGCTTCTGTCAAAGGTGAGGCCAATGCTCATTATTCCTGCTGTGTTTCCCATTACTGTATAACTAAATATTTAATTATGAATTTATATAAATCTTGCATGGCTGCAGGGACAGAAAACTAGAGGCAGTATCCAAAATCGAGCCCTAGAACAGTATTACTCAAAATAGCTGGTCCACAGACTAGCCATTTCATGATGGATCAGGAGCTTGAGCTGGTCTCTTTCATCAAGAAAATCTTGTTTTAGAAAAATAAATAAATGTTAGCTGAAGGAAGCACTATATGTAGTAAAGTAGAAAACGTCACAGCTGAGAAACAGTCTGCAACATGGCACCAGGCCACAGGCACACTCTGAGAGTAGCACTGGCTTGAAAATTGGAAGCTCTGTTTTTTAATAGTCCACACTGAGCAAGATTAGTAGATATTTTACTGTAACTAATGGCTAAGTCAGCTGGTTTCTTAATGTGGTTGAAATAGTGGTAAATTTGAAGTTTCCCAATGTTTTTTGTCCTTGCTGTTATATATAAACTCTTAGATGGAATTCAGAATCTAGCCTCGGGAGTCAACAAGTTACAGTAGTAGCAACCACTCTGGCTACGTTAGATATTGGAAGGCGAGAAATCTTCATACAATATGGGACTAGTATTAATCCTAACATTGCCATTTCATGACCATTCTATAGAGAGTGCTATTTATAATATTTTCATTTGAGATCTTACAGTAAGGCCTGATAAAACAAGCACCGAAGAATATAAATTAGCTGGATGTGGTGGCACACGCCTGTAATCCCAGCACTTGGGATGCTGAGGGAGGAGGATCAAAACTTCAGGTCTCACCTAAGTAACATAGTTCCTGTCTCAAAATTCCAAAAGAAGAGGGGACACTGGGGATTTAGCTCAGCGTGAAGACCCTGTCCTATGATCAGTCTCCAGTACCACAAAAATAATTAATTAAATGTCAAGTACTTTAACAGAATGCCTGATAAATAGTAAGCACTCAAATAATAGCTTTTATTATAAGTGACTGAAAAGAATTTTATGCTTCATAAGTTGAGCCGCATTAAGGTATGAAGTTGGAAAAGACATAGCACATATATTTTTTTTTCTTTTTCTTTTTTTTGGTACTGGGGATCAAACTCAGGACCTTGTGCTTGCGAGGCAGGCGTGGCGCCACTGCCACTGAGCTAAATCCCTGGCCCAGTAGCACATATCTCTTAACCCTTTATTCACAGTTCTTTAAAGATACAGCTCTAAAGACAGTCCTCTAAAACTAGGGGATTTTCTACTCTACACTGGATGTTTTAAATCTTTATTTGTTGTTGTTGTTTTGTCTTTTGGATATATATATCTGCAGCAGTTTTCAGGTACCACATACCATACTGATAGGACTGATGCAGGTCTCCCAAAGCAAAAGTAAATGGCAGTATTATTTTCCGTTTCTAGTGAGTGCAGCAGCTGTGATAGTGTGGACTCAGAGATTTCCAGGAACTCTGTGTCCCTCCCTGACGCCTATGAAAAGATTGCAAAGTACTTTTGAAAACTAACAGATAATTTCATCCCTGGAGAAATGTTTGCTTATTATATCAAAATATTGTTACCACAGGCAACAAATACTGATTTTTTGCATCACAGATGTATATAATTCCACTATTGTGTGAGTTAGGACTCTGTATTGCAAGTACTTAAAACAAGAATTAAACAGTGAAGAGATCATATTGACTCAGAGAACTGAAGAGTTGAGGTACAGCTTGGCCATGAGTTTAGACCACGTGATCAAGCTTTAATTTTTTGACTCTCAGCTCTCATTCTGATTTAATTCCCATGGCCTCAGCCTATCTGCTAGTGAAGTGTATAGTAAAAGAAAGAAATTAATCTACTCAGCCAACAGCTTTGTTCTCTGAAAATAAAAACCTCTGTGGGATCCTGTTAGCTTCAGATTATTTACTAAATGAACTGCCTTGAAGCATGCTGTATCTGGAACTGTACATCAGAATTTTTCTTTGTGATGGCTTTTTCCTCTTAGAAAAGCAAAACGAGGCATGTTATTGTTATGCTAAAAGGGTGGAAACATTGTTCTTAATATTCCTTACTCTCAAAACATGGTGCTTCAGCTTTTAAGCCCTTGTGATTGTAGTTTCCATTGTTACAGAATCTTCCACATTAAAGAACTCCTGAAAGTCCAGTTTGACTTGCATGTACATTAAGCCCTAACATGTTAGCCTTTAGTATGTACTGTTGCTAAACTATTGAGTTGTCTAACTAAGGAATTTTCTTTTACTTGTACTCATATCGTTCTTTTATTTGGTTCTGAGAGCCTTGTTTTTGTTGCCAAATAAATGACATTCAGAGAAGACTGTTGATGGCAGATTGGTTATAGCCAGATAGAGTTGTTGCTTTATATGAAAGGATTTTTGTTTTAACTTTTGAAAACAGTATAGAAAATTTTAATTCTGGTTTCAAAATTAATTACTTTGATCTTATCGCATGGTCTTTAATTTTTTTCAAAATCTATTGTGCTCTTTTAAAAATCATTAATTGCTAAAATAGGACTATTAGATGCACCTTTTAAAGGTTATAATCAGTATTTGTATTGAGTCTAGTTCTGCCTTTGAAAACATAGAATCCTATGGATTCCAAAATCATTGACATTTCAAATATGTAATTAGCATAGGAAATAAGGAATAATAAATTCCAATTTAGAAATGCAATATGATCACAGCTAATGGGAGTGTTATGACTTGTGTCTAGATGCCCCTTCAAGCCTCATGCAGTCATAGGGGTGCTTTTCAGAGGTGGCTGGATGTAAAGTGTGTGGTGCTAAGATCAAGACTATGTGATTACTAAACCAGTTCACTGATAGGTTTGGCATAGTTCTGGCTAGGATTAAGAGTGTGAGTGCTACGCCCACCCTAGGGCAGGTATCCTTCATAGAAGATAAGGGACAGAAAGATGGCTGATGTTCTCACCTTTCTGCGTACCAAGGACTATTTCTCCTCTGCATTGCTCCTCTGCCAGGCTACCCTGCTGTGGAGCCAGCCAAGTGTGGACTGAAACTTCCACATACTATAAGCCAAATAAACCTTTCCTTCTTTAACTTTGGATGTCAGGTATTTTGTCTCAACAACAAGAAAAGTAACTAAGATGGGGATCACAAAATATTGCTAGAATATTTGGAATCAGAGTATCTGTGATATATCACTTTTAATTGACTGTGAGGTCAAACACGTAAGTATTATTATCTCCATTTTTATGGATAAGAAAACTATTTGTCTCTGGGAAATTTACCTGCCTGCAAGTCAGATAGAATACAGTGGAATCAAGATTTGTTGCAAGATGTATGATTTAACACCTATGTTCTTTCTTCAACTTGAGATTGGCTTTCTGAATTAGCCAGGGCAGTTATGAGAAATGGAACCTGTCAATATCTGCAGGCAAAAGGAACACACAGCCTGATTAATTGTTGAACTGATAAATTAGAAACATGCAGACAACAAATGTAGGGCTCCTACTTGAAGATTGAAGTCTGAGCACATGCCATGCTATCCCTTTTTTTGCCCCCAGTGACAGAAGAGATGTTTTCAGTGAATGAAGTAGTATTTGCTTTGAACCATGAGAAGTATTTCATTAGACAAGAAACTGTAATGAATCCTTAAAAGACAGAAAGCAGGCAGGGTAGGGTCAAAGAAGAAAACATTTCCAAATGTGGTAGGAGCTGATCCTAGGCAGCTCAAAGCTAACTGATACCCAGTACCACTGAGCAGTGGATGGAATGATAAGTTGCATGTGCCTCAGGAAGAAGAAAGATGCAAGAATGAGTCATAAATAAGAAATCAATATGTGAATAAAGCTAAAACCAAAGAACTGGTAAATAATAAGATAGAAGAGGGGTGATTAAAGCCCTGATGCTTTCACCCCATCCAGATTGTGAGAGAAACATTACCAAAGCTAGTAAGAGGAGACAAGGGGAAGGACAGAGAGGTGAAACAGGTACAAATGCAAGCTCTAGAATCTTCGTGGGAAACTGAACTATGGCAGAGTAATGCATGTGAAAGAGGTGTCCATGGTAGAGAAATGGCAGCAAACAGTGCAGCGCTCTATAAAGGTCAGGCCCAGCACTCTTGAGCCCATTTTTATCAAAGTGAGAACAGTCAGAAGTGTGATCGTGTGTCATTTAGAATTGTAATTATCTCAGTTGATTAAGGTTATTTTTTTCCCTAGAAATCTTAACCAGGAATTTTTTGGTATAAAATGTTGCCTTAGTCACTTTTCCATTGCTGGAACAAAATACCCAACACTCAAGACTTGAAGAAGGGAGAGGTTTATTTTGGCTCCTTGTTTTTAGAGGATTCAGTCCATAGTAGGCCAGCTCCCAGACAGAAAGGGCATGGTGGAAGAGTCTGGCAGAGGAAAACTGCTCACCTACCGACAGCCAGGAAGCAGAGGAAATGGAGGAGCTGGAGACTAGAATACACCCTTTCAAGTCATGCCCCCAGTGACCCACTCTTTTTACATTTTAGGAGGACATTTTAGATCTAAGCAAGGGTAGTACAAAAAAATCCTGTAGTTCAGAAGCAGTCAGATTTTCCTTAAAGGATCATCTATGCCTTTGCAGACCATAGTCACTCTCATAACTTTGCCACCAGTGGTACACTGGTGCCTGGGCATGGCTTCATTCCAGTAAAGCTTCATTCATACACAAGGGTCTGGACCACAGTTTGCCAGCCAACTCCTGCTGTAGCTCATAGTTTGGAATTTGTGGTATACATCACTTTAAAACCCTAGCCCCTCAGTAGTAGATGATTGTTCCTCAGTGCTACAAGTTGAGTGTATCATTCTGGATGTTATTAGACTATCCTAGCACTTAGTTGTCAGAAAATTTCATTAACATAGCCAAAGAAGAGCTTATAGGACAATAATCTGAGATTTTCATTGTTCATTACTAAACTGCTCTCATCAAAATCTTAAATATGTACCTGAATAATAATAATGCTTGAACACATTATTTAGAAGAGGGTTAATCATGAAATGCTATTCTCAAACAATCGTATCATTAGCTGATGGGTTTTCCTAAGTTCTAATTTTCGTTGACTTCAAGTTGCATATAATTGGAAATCTTCGTCTGCTTTCGTAGACACAGTTCTCTATGAAATACAGTAGTTGCCTATAGCATCAGTATGCTATTGTTAGACATTTACAATGCTAGTATTTATTATATATTAAATTTTCTATACTGTTAACACTAAAATTCCTTATAATTTGTATAATAATAAAGATTTTTCAGAAGTTCAGTATCCTTACTCTTTAATCCTTAAGGAAAACCATTTCTGAATAATTACTACAGGATAGTGTGGAGAAATACCCTAAATATGTACCTCTATTGTCAGTCATTTTAAAATGCTACATTTGTTATAACTTAGAATTTAGACAGATAGGCTTTCAGTTATCCATCCTGTGTCTGTTCACACTCCATTCCTTATACAGTGTTAAAAGTGACCTTTCGGGGGCCGGGGATTTAGCTCAGTGTTTCCACCACCGCCACCTGCCTCACAAGCACAAGGAACTGAGTTCGATCCCAGGTACCAAAAGAAAAAAAAAAAAAAAAAAAAAGTGACCTTTCAGCCTTCCGGTGGGGTTAGGGATTTAAAAAATAAACTCCTATCCCAGCAAGAGGGAATCAAAATACCATGAATTGAAATTTCAGTGGAAGTTTTAAAACATAATAACTGTTTTACTCTTACGTTACTAAAATAAACTGATGGCACACTTTATTTGTTATTGTAAACCATCATTTTGCTACTACTGATTTTTAGTGTACTAAGCTATATCTGAGAGGGAGAAGTCCAGGAAAAACTTTTGTTTTCCTTTATTTCTGCGCCTCATACTTTGTCAAATTTATCTCCTTAGGAAGTCTAACCTTACAACAAGGAAAAAAATGTATAACCGTGATTATTATGCAACACTACTTTTAGGGACTCACGTGTTTCAGATCACTTGTAACTTAACTGTTCATTTATTGAGATACAGAAAGAGAAATTATCTGTTAATATTGATGTTTAATGAACATGTTTTGGTTTTTAATGAAACAGCCATTTAAAACTTGTCTCTCTCTTAAGTACTAAAACATCTAAAACTTAGGCTATTCCACCTCATAAGTAAATGCAGCAGTTCACTATTGAGTGTCCTTGGAAAGGAGTAATTTGAAGACTCATTTATGCTTTACCCCATCCTTATATTTTCATGATGGGTTTTTCTCTGAAACTTCAAAATGATCTTATCTTTGCTAAAATATGATTGTAGCAGAGATGTTAAAATTGTATTCTCACAAAGAGTACCATAAGGACAAAACCATAGCCATTATATCTGCTACTGAAAATGAACTATAGTCAGTTTCCAAATAAGAAATAAAAAGAAATGTAAAATGTATCTCATTGCTCATACATGTGGGTTTCATTTGTTAGTTTTTATTAATTGAAGTGCTTACTTGGCAAACTTTGGAAATACTTGCCTCTTAAAAAGTTAATTGAAGCCCTGTGTGGTGATACATACCTTTAATCCCAGCCTCTAGGAGGCTGAGGCAGGAAGATTGTAAATTTGTGTCCAACCTGGGCAACTTAGTAACTTAGCAAGACCCTGTCTCAAAATTTTAAAATGAATTTTTTAAAAAATTAGGGTTAGAGATGTAGCTTAGTGAACTTAATTCAGCTTGGTAGAATTGGGTTCTTTTTAAAGTGAAAGAGAGGAGATGGCGACACAGTGCTTAGCTCATGAGGTACAGGGAAGCCTGCAACTGATGCTGTAGTGTGTGTCATTCCCACTTTGTCAGTCACGTAGTGTGAAGTCAGAACATTGCAGGTGGAACATCGTGGGGTGAAGACATGTAGACCTCATCCTATAATTTAATAACCCGTGGATCACTGACCTCTGAACTCGAAGAGGATTATTCTGAGGATCAAAAAAGATATAGTAATCACTCCACCCCTGTATTTTTGATATTGTACTAGCCACTGTGATAGATTTTCATATGAACTCCTTTCCTCTGCCCCAGCTAAATTATGCCTGAGGGCAGAGGTCAGCAAGCACTTTCTGTGAACAGGCAAATAGTACATTGCTCAGACTTTTCGTGCCATATGTTCTCTTCACACCTACTCATCTCTGTACCCCTACCACAGCCAGTAGAATTTTATTTAGCAAAACTACATCTGGCACTTAATAGAGAACAGTAAATATTTGTTGAATGGACTTCTTAATTGAGTGTCTTTGAAAAATGTTCTCTAGCTTCAAAATGCTCAGCAAATGAGATGATAAATCATGTACCATCTTACAAAGTTCCTATAGAAAGCATAGATAAGTTGCAGGTATCTAAAGCTAATAAATTCTAAAATCAGGGTCTTGTCCTAACATTTTGGGACAAAAGCCACAGGTGTTTTGAGATAACAATATCATGGAACACAGGATTTACAGTCAGTCGGTTTCTACAGTTTACTGACTGAGAGCAAGTTTCCTTATCTCTGAACTTAAGCTCTGTCTCTAAAATAGAATTAACAATGCCTCCTTCATGGGACTACTGTTAAAAAATATATATATATTATGAGCCTATAGCAGTGATGGTGAACCTTTTAGAGCTTTCAATAATACAGACAGCCCTCCGTAGTACAGGTGCCATGGGTTCACCACCACTGGCCTATACTATCATGCTTACAATCAAAACCACTGCAGGGATGTAGCATTCAGTGTGTTTCATATTAAATACTGTGGAGTATCAAGAAACTCTTTCCTGTGTCTCCTGTATCAGTGTGTAAATTACTCTATAATTAAATGTGCTGTGAAATCCTGTACCAATAAATAAAATTTTGCAACATGTATGAGATATTTGAAGTTTTTTCAGTGTCAGTAAATACCGTATTATTTTTAGTAGTCTCCCAGACTTAAGTTTAGTGTAATATTGGTATAATATTAAGGTATGTCTGTGAACAGTTGGAAGTTCCTAGATTCTGGGCATGGAATTGCATGCATCATGGAATTAGAAAGAGACCTCCGAACTCTGCAGTGGAGTTCTTTATGAACACAACACAATTTCTCAGGACTGTTTGAAATAACATAAATTGATTCAAAATATTTTTGGAATATTCTGTCTACTGTCCTGATAAATTTAAATAGAACAGTAAAAAAAGGCACTTTTTCCTTTTTATTTGGATGCAGGGGTTCAATAAGTAAGACTTCTGTTACTAAATAAATATTTATACTGTAACCCAGATGTGAACTTTTTTTCACTCCTTTAACAAATATTTGTTGAGCACTGATGAAAACCAGGCATTATATAGGTGTTAAAAGTTAGAGATGAGCTGGGCATGGTGGCTCATGCCTGTAATAACCATCTCTTGGAAGGCTGAAGCAGGAAGATCACAAGTTCCAGGCCACCCATGACTACATAGTAAGCTCAAGGCCAGTCTGAACTGCATAGTGAGACTCTGTCTCAAAAAACAAAACAAAAGTTACAGAGTTGACTATAACAAGGACCCTGCCCTCATGGAGCTTGGCCTAAATTGGGGAAGACAAGTGTATACTTGGGTATTAACAATACTAGGGTGGGGGAAAGGGGTAAAAACATCTTTGTAAGAATAAAAACATTTTTTAACTATTTTAGGTAGAAAAAAATTTAAGGGTATTACATAACTTGTCTTACACAGAATAAACAGTGCATGGTTAACATAATTATAAACCATGTTAAAGCTGTCAGAATGAAAATCCTTATCTAAGCAGGAAGGTGGCTCATCACAGGGAGTCTGAAAGTGTACAGTCCAGGGCTGAGTGACAGTTGCACCGTGCATGTCATTATATCACCTTTGCTTCCCCTGCATCCACAAGACAGCTAGTGGGTCTCAGGCACTGGGCCTGTGTTTGGGAAGGAAAGAAGGGAAAGAGCTAAGGACTTTCCCCTCCCAGGGCTTCATTAGAAGATGAAAGCCCTCCAGGGGTGGCTATGGGTTTGAGGGATGGCCACCTCTGGCTTTAAGGAAGTTGGGAGGAAGGGGTTTGCATTAGAGGTTGAATGTGCCCAGCTGCAGGGTCCACCTCATGTGGACATACACAGGCAGGAAGTGCCAAAACTTCACAGAGAATGTGACAGTTAAGACTTAAATGGCTGCTTAAAGAAAAAGAAGAAAGAATTGTTCTGTTCTTTTACATTTTTCAAAGTCAAATAAAAGGAAATACGCTTCATTTAAAGAGTGGAACTATATGGGTGAGCAAGATAAGTCTTTTGCCCTTGGAGACCATATTTTTCTAGAGAAGACAAAATAGGCAAGTACTGTACCTAAACAAATGTGATTTCAGGTAGCAACAAGACAGCGTGGGGTGGGGGATAGATAACACCTTGTTAAAAGACATCTAAACTATTGTGGATAGAAAATTTCTTAAGGGTGTTACACATACTTCTCTGAAGCAGAATAAATAAGGCATGGTTAAACCTTTCCTGGTGTCTCTCCCAGCATCGGGGTCATCACTGACGGATCATCACTAAGTTTTGGCAGTATTTCCATCACCAACTCTCTCTTGCTCCAGTCATGCCAGGCTTTTGCCGGATGTTACTGTTTTTAGCGCCACCGTCTGCATAGGTCTTATCTGCTGGTTTCTGTTGTTTCTGATTTTGTGGACTGAGGAAATCCCTGTCTGAATTGCAGATACCTGTCTGGGAACCCCAGCAAGATTCTGTGGAGTAATGAAGAGCTTGTACACTTCTGAAAAATTTTAGATTTACTTTGTAGTTCAAGTCAACATGAAGTTGCTGGAATCCTGACTTGATTGAGTTATGTCATAAAATGTTAAACTGGAAACTTCTCACACAGGTTCCGTGAATTGGCTTCAATTGTTTTAGTCTTAATCTTTTCAGACACTTGCTTTGTCTTTGGTGCTAAATGGCCTTCTCTCCAAAAGTGAATTGACTGTTCCAAACCATGGTTGCTAAAAACATTTTTCCTGAATTGGTCATATTCTAAGGTTGTAAGACAGCCTTATACAAAAAGGTCCACTAAGACTGTTTGTGTGTGTATGTGTGATTGTGTGTGTGTGTAGATTGATCCAAATATATATACATATCAAAATCCTAGGGTTTTTTACTGAATTTATAAATTTTGCATTGAAACAAAGCTCATAAACTGACAGCTGATCAGTACAGCTGTAATTAGCCTCTTCACTACAAAAGCCCTTCATAGAGATAACATCAAATTATCAGTACAAGTTTATTCTATTCTTAAAATATTAGTAATCCTGTTTCCTTGGCTCATTTTTGCATGTTAAGAACTGATGGTATAAGATGGAGTTAGGCTGTCTGAGGAAAGTAAAGGTACCAAGCAGGTTAGGATATATACTTGTTGTTTCTTGGCTCTGTATCTTATCTTTCCAGCTAGATTGTAAACTATTCATGAGCAGAGAGATAGCAAGACTTGAAATTTCTTTAACATTTCCTATATTCTGCTATATACTGTCAAATAAGGTTTGATTATCTCAAAGTGTAACTTTTACCAAGCAGTAAATTATTTGTAGTTCATTACTTCCTAGAATAATAACGAGGTTATCTATTTGGGCCACTTTAACTTAACACTAGCAACTTTTCTTTCTCCAGAAAAATTTATCACCTCAGTTATACTTTAAACACAGACAAATGAAGGGACTTCATTGTTGGAATACCTTAAAATAAATGCGTATTTTATATAGTATGCTAATGAACACCCTGTTCACAGTGGACATGCCTTGTTGTTCTACTCATAGTACTTATTTCTTCAGTGAATATTAATGTAATTGTTTATTGTGTATGTTTAGTTCCTTATGTGTGTTTAGTCCCTGTGTATATCAGGGACTTTAATAAATATCTGTTGGTTGTCTGTTTCTGGCCCTTTGCAAGGCCTTGGAAACATATACACCAATAAGCTTGGTTTCTACCATCAACACATTTACTCTAGGAAAGGGAAACAAGTATGTAAAGAGCAAACACCTCCAAACATTGTAGTTGCTGGGACAGGAATTACTTGTAATCTCTTTCATAAGGACCTGAAGAAAGGAGAGGTCAGTGGTGGTTTGGAGTCAAGGGGGGGATATAGTGTGTGTGTTATGACAATTTGAGTTGCAACAGATGTAAATTCATGAAGCAGTTGATATTCTGCCGCAAAGCTTGGTGTCTTAAGAGTGAAAGGGATTTGGGGTACCATTCCATACAGAAACAACAATGAGAAGTCACGAGGCAAGAGAAGGGGGTACAGTAGATTTCAGAGGGAAGCTGCAATGTAGAGTAGAAAGGATTTCACAAGAAATACAACCTAGAGAGGTAGATGGTGAACAGATCCTGCCTCTTCTGCATGTGTTGTCTTCTTTCTCCCTTGTGAAGGTGCCATGAAAGGCTTTTAGGAAAGTGAGCAGGATGGTTACCCAAGCGATGTGTGCAGTCTAAATTGCACGTTGTGAGAAGTAAAAACAGGAAACTGTTGCATCAGATTGTTTACGTGAAGGTCCTGAGCTAAGAAAGTAATAGTAGCCATTGGAAAGCAAGAACAGATGAGGAATGTTAAGAGGATATGGTCTGAAAACTTGGAGACTGACAGTGTGGAAAGAGCAGAACTGTTATTGCACCTCATTTCCCAGAAGATAGGTGTATTCTTCCTCTTGATAGAGACTACTAAAAGAGGAGCAGTTTGTAGGGAAAGGATATTCATGTTAGGAAAAGTTGAATTTGAGGTATTTGTGGAAGTTAAAATAAATCTCAAATACACACAATTAGGGGCTTAAAATTCAAGATAGTCAAGATGGAGATGAATGTTGGATATGGCTGAAAATACTAATGAGCACATCATGAAGATTTCCAAATAGAACTTTGGAGAATAGCAATTATAGGATACCCAGAGAGAAAGGAAAGGGGGCAGAGAGCGTAGAGGGAGTTGGTTCAGGAGGAAGGAGAGGTAGTCTAGACAGACAGGAGAAGGTGGAGATAGGGTCTTGCACGTGAGGGCTACAGTGGGTTGGGAGTGATTCATCACTGTCCAGATACCACAGATTTTGATTGAACTTGTCATTTAGAAGACATTAATAACGCACACCAGCATATTTGCAGAACAATATAGGTCAGGTTGCAAAATGCCATGGCAGTTTTTAGGAAGAGAATCCCAGGTTTTAATTACACATATGGCAACCTAGCTAGTCTTCATATCTCAGCTTCCTTTGCAATAAATGTGGCTGTTGATCTTAAATTTGGGCTAGTGGTATATGTGTGCCACTTGTGACTCATCACCTAAAATAGCCCAGTTACTGTAGACTCCTTTCTCTGGCAGACTGGATGCAGGTATAGAGCAGATACAGAGCCACCTTCCTCCATAGGGACATGGACAGCACTAGTGGGCAACAGAACAGACAAAAACTGGATCCTTAAATGCCCTTACGGGACAGACCTACCATAAAACCGTTCGGTATAGTTAGCACCAGGCTGAGTCTAGTCAGTTGTGTCCTAAGTTCTCTTAGTTATACCAGTTTACCCTCACAGTAATGAATGGGTTCAAAAGTTTGTTATTTGTAAATGAATGAACACGATTCAGGAAAACTCAAGCCTCTACCCAGATTCTGTCAATAGTGAGAGCTCTGCAAGGATACAGTACTGGAGCAACAGAGAGAAAACTAGTGACAGTAGTCTGTGAGATGTCACAGAAAGCAGCATTCACCTAGAAGTAATTTAAACATTGCTTGTTATGCTCACTATAAGAATTAGTAAACAAAATACACTTTTATAGACCAGACTAGAAATGATTCTGAGGAAGGGGTGTTGGTGAGCTAAAGCCTGTTCTATGAGCAGAAAGTCAGCGATAAAATTTAAAACTGAACTCCGTAGCATGATTATGGAAATAACTACACAGATAATCACTAAAACTAAAAATGAGTAATTAAAAATGGTTTTCTCAAGGAAGGGATGGGATCAGTTACACTAAGTTCTCTACTACTTTGAGTATCAAAAAGCTTACTTTTCTTCCAATATTCTTATCCATGTTGATAAAACTGGTTCATTATCTCTTGGGAAAACTGACTTGACTTTATTAAATTTATTAAGTATTTTACCATTTTTGATGTCATTATAAATGGAATTGTTTTCTTAATTTCATTTAAAATGGTAACATTAGTTATATGTGGCTTACAGAGTCATGAGTTACATTTTTCTGTGTATTCTGAGTTTTCTGTAGTAAGTGAATATTACACTTGGGGAAAATGATTTTGAATTTTAGAAACATTTTATTAGCTAAATATTTTTGGTTGCAAATAGCAGAAATTGATTCCAACAAGTAGAAAAGGAATATTTGAGATGGTACTAGGCTAGCAACAGACTCACTGAAAATGCTGTAGGACTGGGAAGAGATCAGAGTTGGGTCTCTCCAGGATCCTTCACTGTGATGGTGCCTCAGTGATCAGTACCTCTGATTTCTTGTATGCTCTCTCTTTGGCCTCCAAGTTTCAAAATCTAGGAGAGAGCATCCTGCTTGAGTTAAATAAGTCTTTGACACTTGGCAAGGAAAGTACATGGCCCTTTAATTTATAGTCCTAGACGTAACACATCAGGGAACAAATGATTCCCCAAAATGAAATTAGGATACTGTTATCAAAGAAAGAGAAATAAACTCTGATGGCTAAAAAGCAACACATATTCACCACAGTATGTAACTTTTTATTAATGCAAAATTACAGTTTTAGTAAACAAGTCTTCAAAATGAATTAAGAGTCATTTGTTTCAGTTCAGTGATCCCAGTTACTGTCTCTTAGCCTATCTTCCAGGGGCTGGCCATGTTGACTTTTAACACTTCCGAGAATGCATGTCACATCACCCCTTCCTGGTGTACCCAATCAGCTCACCAAGACTTAGTCCAAGCACTGCCTCATCCAGGAATGCTCACCCTCACACCGTCCCACCCTCCCACCACGTCCTCTTCTAACGTAGCAGTCCCTGGGTGTAGCACTATTTCTGTACTTACCCACTATGCTGTATCGACCTGTCTATCTCCCACACCAGCTGGACTGTGCTCTGTGCCCTGATTTTCTTTGATTCTCCAGCCCCTTATACAGCATGTACACATCACAACATTGAGAAACTATTGAGTGAATGAATGAATTAATGAATGAGTGGATAGATTTTCAGGAGAAAGGGGTGAGGCATTTCATATGGAGCCCATTTGTATAAAGGCATGGTACATGGCATGTTCAGGGACTGCTGAGAAATTCTGAAGGATGAATGCATAGAAAGATTAACAGAAGAGACTGCTAAGTTTGACTACAGTTAGCCCTTAAAGTTAGTCTCCTACACCATGTCTGACAAGTCTGTAGGTCTTAGGAAAATACCAAGTGCGATTTAGCAAGAGCATCAATGTGGTGAATATGCACTGGTTGTGGCTGGGCTAGCAAAGAGAGATGGTCCAGATGTTGTTTCTGGGAGCTAAAATTCGAGGGCCTGATTTGGGAGCAATTAACCCACCTACCTCATAATGGGCACTTTTCTAAACACTGGGCTATGGTGGTGGGTAATACAGACAAGATTCTCACTTCCATGGAGCCTTTGTTCTAGAAAGGGCAAATAGATGAAACAGCATAGAGAAATGGAGGTCCAGGTGCAGTTCCAGAGCTGCAGGGGCCCGTAGCAAATGAAGTGTCTGGGTCAGCACTGTCCAGATTCAGGACAGGACAGTCTGGTGTCTGCACTGTAGATTTCCCCAGTATGTAGAGAAGCCTTCCTACTGCCTACATCCCAGTCATTTACTGTGAGGTTTTCACAAGCAGAATGTGTATTAAAACTGCAGCACTCTACAGAAAATGTTGCAACAAAGAAAAAAATAATGATGTCACAAGAATACTTTCTTCTTTAGCAAAAGTGATGTGCTTGTCTCGTACTGCACATATTTTTAAAGCTTAAGTACATGATAGTGTAAATAAAAGCCTGTCATTGCCTATGTTAAAGACAAGTTGCATTTTGATGCCTAAAAAATAATAAGGCATTTTTAACAACTTAATCTTGAGAACTTTTTTATTGTTTGTTCTTCAGTAACAGAATGGACTGTTAGTGAGCGATGTTTGAATTCTCGATGTGAACATTGGCCTGTGTGACGCAGTCCTCTCTTCATTGTGGGTACACTCAATGATGAAGCCCCCTTCTCGTTCCCAGGGTGCTGATAAAACTGTGAAAGGTCCAGATGGACTGACTGCCCTTGAAGCCACCGATAACCAGGCAATCAAAGCGCTCCTGCAGTGATGGACGGATGGACTGATAACTCGGAAAGAACGACTCCTGTGGCCTCACACTGCTGCCTGTCTGTCTATCACTCTCTATCTGCCAGCTTCTTCAGCTAAATACTTTAAGAGGGGTGAGGGGAGAGAGAAATTCATAAAAATCAGACTACCAGAAAAAAAAATGTTTGGAGGAGAGGAAAACCGTGATCAGGCTCTTAACTAGGATTCCTGATCAAGCCAACCTCTTTTCCATTTCTAATAAAATATACAACATAGACCCAAGAGAGAACAAAGACACTGTACCGGGAACATTTGACCTTTCAGCTCCCTAGCTAATCCATAAATTAGATTGTGTTGAAGGTCTGATTCTATAAAAGGCCAACTCCACTTACTCAGCAGTCCTAACTGTGAGCAGTAGCGGCTGCTGCGAGGTAACTTAGGGTGCTGAGATAAGCAACTCGCTCCAGCCTTCTGCCTTAAGCATGCACTCTCCAGGGGTCTCCTGCTCAGTATGGGCACCGCCTGTGGTTGGTGACCAAATCTTCCCTCATGACTTCAGCTTCCAGTGAAAGTTCAGTTAAGGTGAGGAGGGGCACACTCCTAAATTGCTGGATGACTGAACTTTGGATTTTCTCTCCCCTTTCACATGGATTTAATATCTCTTTAGATAAAACTGACTAGTTTTATTTATGAAATCTTAAAATTTAGAAGTCTAAAGGAGAAATCATTCCAGTATATCTGTATTTTTTTCTCCTCTAGCTTCAGACATTTATATAACATTGAAACACTTTCAGATTCCTGCTGGTATAGTAAAAGGGGTTTAAAAATAGAATCATAGCCATGAGCGTGTTAGTATCATATAGAGAGAGAACAGTTGTTGTAGTACCTACAGATTTCCTTCATTTGCTGTTTGAGTTGATTTCAGTTAAGTTTGGAGAATCAAGGAACATTCTTAGAACACCTCTGTCTGACCCATCTTAATGCTGATTACGTAGTGCACCAAAGCTGTCACTAGGTCAAGATTGACTATTGGAAAAATTGAACCCCATCCGTTCAGAAATAGGCTTGTTACCAGGTTTCCCTGAGTCGTTGGTAGATTTCTGCTGGACATATGCCAACCTACCTGCACAACATAATTTTGTTTCTCTTATAAATCATGCATTGCATAATTTGTGATAACTTTAAAATATATTCTGTGTTCTTAGAGTACAGTGCCCTAAAATGGTCCTTATGACCTGCAGAATTGGGCACATCTCCAGGTGTTTATTTCATGAGCAGTAAAATTAAAACGTATAACCTTAAATTTGATATCTGGCACTTGAAATATTAAGATTTTTTGAATTGTCATCCATATAAGCTTACTAAAAATATTAGAATTTTTCCTTAGCCAAGTCATGCAATAATTGAATGTACCTCAAATTTTTAAAGGGGGAGGGAGGTTGGGGACTTATATTCAGATTGTGGATAATAAAGAACCAATGATTTTTTTAAAGGCAGTGTAGCATTGTAAAGCAGGGTTAAACTAATAAGAACAGTCAGCCTGACTAGTAAGTTTTATTGATCAGTTGCTAATTGGTTGGTGATGTAAAAGTGAGTGAGCTTGTGTGTGTGTGTGTGTGTGTGTGTGTGTGTGTGTGTGTGGGTTTTTTTCCCCCATGAACCCTTTTTATCCAGTGGCTTTTTCACTTTGAATTAGCCTAACCCTGTAATTTTCCTGTGTCTAAAACCACAATCACAGAATGGTTTAAATACTTTGATATATTTGGCTAACTCTGCTGTCTTAATGCAGCGTATCAGAGCTGGACATCCTGATTGGAAATGGAGGGCACTCTATCAGTCTACAGCTGTCAGCATAGTGCAACAGGATGTTTTTTTATCTTTGTATTCACCTCTTGGCATAATGCTATTTAAAAGGCTTGAATTTTTCCCTTTACACAGTTTTCACGTTTGCTTTCAAAGTGTTCTGTTGTAGTTGGCTGTTGCAGAGAGTGCATTGTCCTTGCATTCCTAAACTTGGTCTGCTTTCAAAGTCATTATGGTACTGAAACCATGTGATTCTTTGTACAGTTTATCCTGATGTTCCTTATAATGCAGTAGAGGCTATTTAGCCTTCCCTCTTCTTTTTCAGTCACTTTGTAAACCCCATAATTATGAAGCAATTGCTTGAGTAAATTACATATACACATACAATAGAATAGACTGGCCAAGATGGTTTGCAATTTCTTTTTTTTTTTTTAACTAGGTTATTTATAATGTACTTCTGAACCACTTGGCAGAGAAATTCAGAACACTTAATGTTTATATTTTGAGTAAAGGAAGCTAAAACCATGTCTGCTTTTTGGTACTACATGCATTAGCAAAAGGTTAGTTTTGTTCTCCACTGAAGTACTATTTAACATCTTAGACAAAATCTTGCATGTTCTGTAGTTTTGTATTAAATCATTGAGTCATTTCTTATGCACTATGACAAGTAAAAACAGGTGGTCTGCCTGTTACAATAGTTGCTAACAAATTCCCCCACAGCTTCAGGCTGGTTTCTGTAGACATGGAGTCAAAGACAGCACCTGAGTGTCCTAAGTAGTTCTGTGCACAGCTCACCCCTCTAAACCCAGCTGGGCATAGAAGTACGTAGTTGGTAGGTGCATTGTGTAGAAGCTGCAAACAAGTAGGCCTTTTATTCATTTTCTTTCCCCAGGTACTGGGTTTTTAATCTATATGTACCTAATTGATTTTTTTCCTAAAACTTGAACTAAGCTGCTGTTTTCTTCCATGTAATATCTTATATTCAATTGTGTATAGAAGAAGCTGATAAGAGTGCCCTCCTACATAAATAAGCAATTGCAGTGTTTTGCATGCAAAATTTTAAAAAATTAAATCGTCCTGATTCTATTTTGTAAATGGAGAAACAATCATACCTTTCTAAGCAGTAATGGAGGAAGACTAGTGCTTTGTGCATTTTTGATATATTTGAGTTCATTTTTTCACAGCGTCATACTTTTGACACAATTGAGTTTCTCATAAGTATCCTAGTTCATGTACATCCGAATGCTAAATAATACTGTGTTTAAGTTTTGTGTTGCAAGAACAAATGGAATAAACTTGAATTGTGCTACAGCTCACCTGTCAGCAGCATTTCTCTTCCTCAGTCACTCCCTCTTCCTTCTCGAGCCTTCTCTGCAGTCATACCACAACCTTGCTTAATTTGAACTTTTAATTAATTCAGAATACTTTACCCCATTTCCAGAAAAAAAAATAAACAGAGAAAATAAAACATTTAATTGAAGTAAGCCATACTAGTCATTGAAAGGTTTTGTTTTGTATCAATCTCCAGGTCCGTCTGTTCAGTCCTTTCCTTGCTCACTTAAGTTGCTGGACATTTCTTGGAGGTCTACATCTCCCGAATTCATGACTGCCAGCACTTGTCTTAGAGTGTACTTTTCAAGATGAATGACCACTTTGAACCTTGAAAGCTGGACAAGGTTATAAGTGATGTTAGATTCTATTGTAATCTTGTCAATACCAGAAGACTGTTCTGTTTACTCGTGAATTAGTCCATTAATGATAGAAAAAAACTATATGTAGATGCTAAAACACAGCAAAAGCTATCTTCCAGAACTACCGTGCTATCAGCTGAAATGAAATTGGATAGCATGTGTGCCAGTGGGTGGGCATATGCACAGAAGATATTTTCAAAGTTCTCAGTTTACTAATTGAGATCTATTAAAGATGTTAAAAACTACTTAAGTATGTTTTAAAGTGAACAGAGCCCTTTTATATAATGATATAGGAACAGAGTAGTGGATGTGGATGGAAGACGCACATCTCAAAAAATGAGCTTAGAAATTCTTTTCTTTTTTTTTTTGGTTTTTGGTACCGGGGATCGAACTCGGGACCTTGCGCTTGCGTGCCAGGCACTGGAACCACTGAGCTAAATCCCCAGCAAGAAATTCTTTTGTGGTTAGAGAATAACTAGCACAAAACCTTCACACAGCATAGTACCCAGACTGCTTGCTGTATGTGTGTTTATAGATACAGAAATAGATTTTTTTTCTTCAAGATCATTGATCCTGGAGATGTGATCGTACCAGCAGCATCACAACCTAGAAACGTGGTAGATGACTAAGTCAAATCCTGGCACTGGGCCCAGGAGTCTGTGTTGTAACAGTCCTCCAGGTGATTCCACAGCTCACTACAGTGGAATGACCATTATACAAAGCTGTAAGAAGAGAAAGGGTCCAAAGCCTGTACATAGGATATCATTGGCCCTGGCTTCCTAGGAGAAAGATGGAAGCCCTTAACTCATGAGACAGCAAAATTCTAGCTAACTCTTGAAGCTCTACACACCCAGGAAGACCACAGTGAGCTTGAATGTTATGCTCTGGCCAAAGCCGGGATAAGGTGCAACGCCGATGAGAACAGCCCTCATTGTTCTTAGGGGGTTTGTTTTTCTCCTGCTAATACATGCTCAATCATTGTGTAGTCTACGGCAGCCTGGGGTTACAGTCAGCTGAGTTCTAAGACTTCTACCTCTCTCAGGTCCTTTCCCTGAATTCCAGAAGAAAAGGAGAAGCAACAAGGAATCCTTGGGTGATATGTCAAGAGCCATGGCCTGCTTCCTGCATTGCCAGTCACGGGGTTGCTTCAGTCCCCAAGCCGTGTGCCTGCCCATCCTGTGGCAGCTAGAGAGTCCCCCCCGCACCCCGCCCCAGGAGCTGGTGCTGCCCTGTGCTGGGCTGTGGAAATGGATCCCTCCAACCTCAGCTGATGCACCCCTGGCAAGCAACAGGCAGCCTTTGTGCCCTGTGCTCTGGGATGGCATGTCCCATTTCTCCACACTGCAAGCTGAACTTTTCTCCTGTTTGTCACCTTCACTCAATCATCTTCCCCAGATTCTAGCCACAATAAATAACAGCCACGGGGCATTTTCCTCCCAGGCTTTTACTTAATAGAAATACAGTTCTGGTTGATAGATGGAAATTTTTCAACTTTAGTATCACTTCACATGATGAGACAGTCACTGTATTTGTCCTGATTACTGATGTCAAACCATTACACAGGAAAGTGTGAAAGTGGCTTTGATTCAGTGAGTCCTGCCCAAGATAGTGTATTGGAACCTTGAGTGTCCCCAGCCATTAGCAGAGACACTCAGAAGTACTAACTGGTGATGCAGTCCCCAGTCAGTGAGGTAGGGACAAATAGCACAGTCACACAGTGACTCATTGAGGAAATGCTGACCATGGGGTTGAATGCAGGGCACTGTGAGCCATTGTTGGCTCTACTAAAGCATAGCGGTAAACAGCACAGCAAACAGCATTGTCTGTCCACCCTAGCAGCTTCCCTGCTGCAGCAGCAAGGACAGTCTTATTTATATGGTCTGGGTAGAACAATAGGTCACATATCTGGCAACTTTTACGACATTTTGTCACATGAGGGAAAATGGACAATGTCTAGCTGCCACTAGATGCTAATTTTGAGACTATTACTGGATAACTGAACATCTTTTAAAGAAGCTCTTTTTCTAAAGTTCTAACAAATCTGAAAATGTATTATGTACCTGTATATCTTCTTCCTGGTATCTGATGATGCTTCATATAAGCTACCAAATCTATGCAGTACCTGCTTGTGACGTCAAATTCAATAGTTTTGAAATTACTCTAAACCAATTTATGTTAAATTTTCATTTAGAAAGTCTTGAAATTATACCCCAACACTATGAGCCTGAAAACTCATACACTTTTTTTTTTTTTTTCTATTTTGAGACAGGGTCTTGCTATGCTATTCAGGCTGGCCTTGAACTCACTATGTAGCCCGGGCTCACCTTGAACTCATGGTGATCCTCCTGCCTCAGCTTCCCAAGCACTGGGATTATAGGCCACCAAACGTGGCTCATTCTTTAGAAATTATCATTTATTTAGTTTTATGGCATTTTGATATTTAATCATTTTAATTGAACATTTACTATGATCTGGGCACTAATGTAATATATTTTATGTGAACTCATTCATTCTTCATAATGACCCAGTAACCCTATAAAATAGGACTGTTGTCCTGCTTTCAGATGAAATGACAAAAGCTCAGAGACATTAAATAACTTGGCTCTGGTCACACAACTAGTTAGTAGTAGAGCCAGGCAGTCTGGCTGTCAAGTTTGCACTCTCCTTGTCTATATTATATTGCCCCTCCACCACTGAACCAGCTTGTAACATTTTATTCCTTGAACACAGCTTTTACTATGACTCTTAAAACATATTTAGAAAACATTTTATGCATTTGTTTGATTTTTAAACAATTAGATGAAAAGTGTTATGGAACATAAGCATGCATACATTGATCAGTTCCCTTGGTGAAATAAGTTTCTACAAAAATGATGTTTCATTTTCAAGTTTCAGAAGCAGCAATACACAATATTTTTGACAATCTAGAGAATTATAATTAATCAGGAATTGGTAAACTAAGGACCACAGGTCACATCTGGCCCACCATCTGTTTGTGTAAATAAAGTTTTATTGGAACACAGCTATGCCCATTCACATAGGTATTATCTGTCAGCTACTACCACTCTTGAACAGCAAAAGTAAGTTGCAGAGATTGTGTGGTTCATGAATGCCAAGACATTTATCTGACCCTTCACATAGTCTGCAAGCCCTAGGTGGAAGTTTTTAGGCAGTATAGGTTTGGCCGACTACTGATTAGAGAGGGTTTTAGCAAAGTCAAGGGAGAATGTAATCAGTTAGTTGAAACAAAAAACTAAGCCCATAAATAATGTGCCACTTTTTATACCTGTGTTAGATTGTCACAATAATGATCCCCAGTGAATCATGCCTACTGATATCCATGTCCTTTGTAATCCCTTCTCACATTGATGAGCTTGGCCACAAAAGGTACATCAAACATGAATCTTATGAAAAAATAAAATTTCATAAATAAGAGAATACAATAGTTATTACACTGTGTATCATTTTTTTCTTAGTATTTACTCAGAGAACAAGACATAGTCCAAAAAAATTCTTACAAAAAAGAACAAATCTTTTTTGTCAGTGAACTACATTAAACTCATAGTAAAAATGAAATCAATTAGGATATTGAACTGTTTTTTAAAACAATGGAATTTGATATTTGGGGAAGTATTTGAACTTCTCCCTATTTTCTATTTATCTCTCTTCTAATTTGCTCTTTGTGTTTCTCATATAAAACAAACTGCGATATTTCAGCTTATGCGTCTGACTTATTTCACTTAACAAATGTTCTCAAGTTGCATCCATTTACCTACGAATGTCTTAAGTTTATCTTTCTTTATGACAGTGAAGTAGCTCATCTCTGGCCATCAGAGGAATGCAAATTAAAACTACACTGAGATACCATCTTGCCCCAGAAAGAATGGCTGTCATCAAAAAATCTAACAATAACAAATGCTGGCAAGGTTGAGGGGAGGAGCTCTACTACACTATAGGTGGGAATGTAAACTAGTACAACCACTATGAA
>NW_004624765.1:16137734-16159662 GCF_000247695.1 Heterocephalus glaber | reverse complement strand
CCTGGCTTCAATCCCCAGTACTGCAAATGATGATAATAACACATATCCTAAGAAAATAAAAAGGAAGTATTACATCTATAAAATAAGAATTGTATGCTCTAAAAAAAAAAGAACTTACAGACATTTTAAAAAATTGAATTCTTAAGGAAAAGGGTATATGGAAACAGAAATATAAAGCTCAACAAATAAATGTTAAACGTTGAGGAAGGCCAGGGATTTAGCTCAGTGGTGCCACCACCTGCTTTGCAAGCACAAGGTCCAGAGTTCAATCCCCAGTACCAAAAAAAAAAAAAAATTGAGGAAATCACCCAAAATATAAAAAAGAAGATAGATGGAAAATGGGGAGGAAAAAGAAGAAAAATAAAGATCTGAAGAGGAGAGCTAGCATCTGAACCAAATGAAGCTCTATATAGATAAGAGAAAACAGAAAATAATATAAAATAAATAATAATAACAGAAAATAAATTATTATAGTCAAGAAAACTACCCAGAGCTGATGTGTGTGAGAAAGAGTGCCATGTCAAGCACCAAAGCTGTGAGCTGGCCCACACCAAGAACATCGCTCTGAGACTCCAGAGAACAAAACAAAATGGCTGATCATGGGTCAGGATCAGGATGACTTCTGACTTCCCTCCACAACTCTGGAATCCAGAAGACAATGGAGCCACATGTTCAAAATCCTCAGGGACAACGCTCTCCAGCCTGGCAATCTCTACTGTTTTAAAGTCCCTTGTACTTCATGCACCCTTAGTGTAATATTGCACTTGGACATCTTTTTCCCAAAATTTCAGTCATTCACATACTACTGTTGGGATTTTGGCAGTATCCACAGAACATGTGTATTAATTTTTTATTTTTTCTCTTAAAGTGAGTCACTGCTGTTTTTTTACTTAAATTATTCATGGAATTCATTTTGGAAAGCCAGCTGTCATTTGTCATAAATAGTAACTGTGAAAATAAAACAATAATATCAACTTCTTGCTGGCTCCCATTGGTTTCCCAAGGCTCTGAGCCTACTTTCTCTGCACTATAAAGGAAGATTAGCACAGATAAGAAAGGTGTTAAAGCCCAGCACTGACTGATATGCTCTTTGATGGAATCAAAAAGGCTGAAACAGATTTGAAAGGACTAATTGACTGGGTGAGTCAACGTTATATAATGGTTATATAATGCCGCCTCAGCGTACCACCTCCGCCCCACACCCCCGCCATTCCACCAGCTCCTTGTCTTGGAAACACAGCTCTGAAAGGACACACAAAGGCCACATCCTACTTGCTGGCAAGTCTTAGGCATGACAAGGTGGCCCATGCCTCTGTACAGAAAACCACTGCAGCCTTTAGACCTCCCCAGGCTCAACAACTAGCACAAGACAGAAGTGACAAACCCTGTTTGGGTTTTCAAAACCTGCTTTTCAAAGCTTTCAAGCCTTCCTGCAGAAGGGCAGGTTTCCTCTTAGAGGGAAAAAGCAGGGCTTGCTTCAACCAGCCCCCTCCTGCATCTCCTCCTCTCCTCAGATCATCTGTATATGCCACCTCACAGAGAGACTCATGCCAGCCATCTCCCTGCAGAGTAGGGTTATGTGCAAATGGCAGCTTCATGGTCCTCTCCAGGTCTCTAGCAACACTCATGTTTTGCTCTATGTTAACACAGCCACAGCTGGTCTCCAGAGACTGAGGACAACTGACTCCTGTCTTCGATGTACCATTTCCTACTTAGTAATCCCACACTCAACAAGCTGTCTGGCCAGGCTAAGCCAAATCTCCATAGTCCCCAGGACTGTGTGCTGCCTGCACTGCATACCTTCCGCGACCATCAAACCGTAAGAATGAGATCAGTATGACCAAGGTCTGGTGTCCAGGAGGCCAAGGAGAGGTGCCGGGAGATGTGGTTAGGTTAACTCAACAAGAAACCAATCCTAGCTAACAATAAACATCTCAGCCAAAGCTTGTAACTAGGCCCCAGATGAGGTGACCTGCAGAGCCCTCTTCACCTGGATATTTTTCTAACTGTTCAAGAACCATGGTGCTTGCACTTAGACTATCTCTCATATTTTCTATCTATCCTTTCCCTTGTCACTTCATTCTTGTCTTGTGAACACTTAACTGCTAATGGCTCCCAGACCAGCTTCTCCCCCCAAACTCAGAAGAAAGGATTGACCTGTTTACTCAATCTATGTAGTTGGAATTTTAATCAGCATCTCAAACTTGACATGCCCCAAATGGAACTTCTGCTCTTCCCCTTCACAAATTCTTTTTCCTCCATTAGTCTCGTGGAAGCGGTCACTTCTGGATTCCATCTGTGCAGGCCGAAGCCTTGCAAGTACCTTCACCTTTCTTCTTCCTCCATGCCACCCTGTCATCAGTCCAATCAGGTGTACCTCCAAAACATACACAGGCTGGCCGTTTCTAGCCACCCCCCAGCTACCACCCTGGCCTGCTTGGAACTCTCTGCTTTGCCCTTGACCCACTTGGTCTCTTTCAATGCAGCAGCCAGAGAGACCCTGTAAATCAGACCTTCCTTGTTGCGTCTCTGGCTCCTGTCTCATTTAGAAGAGAAGACAAAGTCCTCAGGATGACCCACAAGGCCCCACCTGATCTGTGCCCTGTTGTCTCTGTGACTTCTTCCCCAGTGCTCTCTTCCTTTCTCCCTTGCTCAAAGGCACCTTGCTTCCTTACTGTTCCTGGAACAAGCCAGGCGTGTTCGACACCTCAGGGCTTTTGCACATGCTGCTCCTTATCCCTGGAATGCTCTTCCCTAGATAGTCACATACTGACTCCCTCACACTGATTAGGATACAGAGAAGTCCTGGTTCAGAGATATGTCTGGGAGCCATCAGCATATAAATGCTATGTTTCCCTGAAAATAAAACCTAACTGGAAAATAAGCCCTAGCCGGTCACAGACAGCAGTGCCATGCAGAAGATTAGACCTCACTGTTCTCTTGCTCAGTGGCTACTCTGTAAGGCAGGTAAGGCAAGGACAGACTGATGGCGGCTGGCATTTTTCATCTCTAGTTTTCAAGGCTGATTATTTTCTCTACCCAGAAAATAATCTTAGGCCTTATTTTTGAGGAAATGTGTTATTTGAACCACAAGACAATACAAGAATGAGATAACAAAGGAAAGAGTTAAATGGGTAAAGGGTACCCCAAAATGACATGTCAGTAAGACTTTTCCCTTGCTACCTGTGATGTGCCAAATTATGTGCCCCCCTCCCAAATTCATATGTTGAAATCCCAACTTTGAGTTAGAATGTCACAGAATGTAGTTAAAGATAGGATCGTGAAGGAGTAATTAAGGTTTAAAATGAGGTTACAGAGTCCTTATAAGAAGAGAACAAATCTTTAGATTTCAGTGCTAAAATCTACTGAATCTTACACTTTTAAGTTTGTAAATTGTGTGGTATGCAAATTTTACTTCAGTAAAGCTGTTACTTTTTTAAAAAAAGAAGAGATCAGGACACAGATAAGCAGAGGCGAAGACCATGTGAAGCCCAGGAGAGCAGCCGCACCAGGATCCGGCCCTGCTGACGCCTTGATCACAGACCTCCTGCCTCCGAAGCTGCCCACTGGCTGGGATTTTGTTACAGCCTATAAAGAAGCCTATTTTGCCTTCCTGCCCAAGTACAGTCTCAGATGCACCACCACACTTGCTAGTCTTCTTCCCCACTCTATTTTTTTCTCTTTAGCCTTAAACATACTACAGAGCTTTTCTTGTTTGGTTTGATTATTGTATGCCTTCATCATTAGAAAATTGTAACTTCAGGGCCAGGGATTTAGCTCAGTGGTGCTGCGCCTGCCTTGCAAGTGCAAGGTCATGAGTTCAATCCCCAGTACCGCAAAAAAAAAGAGAAAAGAAAAGAAAACTAACTCCAGCAGAGTGGAGGTTTTTCTCTGTTTTCTTCACTGTTGTAACCCCAGATCAGAACAGAAGCCAGCGCCTCATAGGCACATCATTGTTCTGTGGATGAATGAACCTTTCACTGCTCTCCACACTTTCCGTGACGGTCTAGGGGTTGCTGGCCTAGGCTGTGCATTATACAAGGTATGATGAACTCCACTGTCTAGAAGACGGGCATTTTTCACTAAACACAGATATTCCTCGTTTAACGACTGTTCAGACTTACGATCTGCCCTCAGACTTAGAACCCACATTTGCACTCACGAGGCAGGAACGTGAGCAGCAGTGCAACCTTATGGTGGCTTCTTCTAGTACTGTATTCTATTCTATACATGCAAACTCCACAGATTTCTAGGTGAGTGTATGTCCACAAGACACTCCAAAATCTGTTCTCAGTGAATGCAGCTATGTTGGAACTAGAGGCTATGGATCCAAATGTTGAACGTCTCATGAAAGTGGAATGGCAAATGAGTGAAATTTTATGATGCTATCGTGAAGTTTATGAAGCAAAAAAAGAAAACAACAAAACAGACCACACTAATGGGATTCTTCTTGAAGGCAACACCCAGGACCTCTACCACCAGTTCTTCCATTTCTACTTCATCATCTCCCTTACCCAGGCCTTCTGTATCTCCTGATCATAATTCCAATGATGACACTGATAAAGACTTTGAATGAACCAATGACTAAAATGTTAGCTTGAATGTCTCTGTACAGTTCTGTATATTTTGCTTATAGAGCCTCAATGTCTTTTTTTGTACAGTATGCCTTGTTTATACAGTACTGTAGTTTTTGCTGATTGTACATACAGTGCAATGCTGTTTTATGTTCTGTTATACATTACTGTACCATGTGTAAGAGTTATGCAAATAAAAGCAAAGTCATCAAGTTGGAGTTTCTTGTGACTATTTCTTCATTCTGAGTATTGTAATGCACATATTATATACAATTCTTCATTTAGCAACCAATTCATTGAACAACCTAATCACAGGAACAGAACTTGGTCGTTAAACAAATAGTGACTACATTGAAGTAGAAGGTGGCCGTGGTTTGGGGGAGGGAATCAGGCAGCCAGACAGATAAGTATTGACATAGAAATAAGGAGCACGCCCTCCAGATTCTGTGGGGAACGGACAACGTCAAGTGAAAATTTGACATCATCTCATCACTTAATCCTCCCAATCACCTGATACTGTAAATATTGTTACTACTGTTCTCTTTTGTGCAGGAGCAGCTAGGGTCAGCATGAAAATGTGACTGCATTATCCAAGATCACAATATCTAAGAAATGGCCAGGTCAAGTGTTAAACGAGTCCATTTGGTATCAAAGCCTGTTCTCTTAACCAGTACTCCAGCAAGCTGAAACTGGCCCTTTGGAGTCTTAGCTCAGTGTGGCATAGTAGGACCCCCTCCTTGGGCTGTCCTTCGGGCTTCTGCTTTGAGGACTCTCATCTTTTCTAGCCTCTTAGGAGGGGATCTACATACATGAGCTTCCATCCTGGGAAATGTGGCCTCCCTTTCTCTCCTCTTCCAGGCCTAACTCTCAGCTCCCAAGCCAGGCTGAGCGGTGCCCTATCAGTAGTCCTCCACCAGCACCCAGGGACAGGTGAGCTCAGGCCCTCTAGTTAAGGCACCTCTGCCCTCAGGGTTTGCCAGGCACTCATATCTAACACCTCTGGAGATACAGATACAGTCACAGTTACTCCGAGGAGAAAGGCCCTGCAGTCATTAGGAAATGTCACTGGTGATATTTGTGGCTAAACCCAAGTGTCACTGTGAGGAGTGCCAGCCACCAACCACAGGCAATTTTTCAGAGCTAGCATCGCCTTTTGTTGACACCTCTGAGTGCTGGTCAACAGTGAGAATGAGTCACAGCTGCGAGCAAGAAGCAGCTCAGGGGGAACCAAAGAATATGTTCACTCTGGATTTTCTTTGAATTTAGAAGGGAATGAAGTTTAGTGAGGGCCTCTGAGAGACCAAGGACCTCTTTAGTGTACATTATCTTCCTGACCCTGTGAGATAGGTACTGATGTTCTTGCTTCACCAATGAAAAAACTGAACCTCTGATAAGACCCAGTTCAACTGAGTGTTTTTTCTAACTACAGACCTGAACTTCCTGCTACACAAATAAACCTTATGAGAACGGGTGAGCCCCTTAACTCCAACAAAAAATCCTTATCTCAGGGAAACCAAGTGCTTCAGATGTGTCTGCTATGCAATCCAAGTTACCAAAATGACGGCAGCTTTCCTAACTGAGAAGGAGGAGTTTCTGGTGGAGCCAAAGATGGTGCCCCCACCTTACTGCCCCATGACATCAACAAAATCCTTTCCTGTTCTGGAAAACTTCTCTTAATGTCCTCCTTGCACCCAAGAGGAGTTCTTAAGCTGTGTGAGGTTGTTATGGCTGTGGAAGACTGGCCCGCTGGGCCACAAGTGAAGAACGTGGTATCTCACTGCCATGGCTGCTGGCAAAACATGGGTCTTGAGGAGACCCAAAGTGGTCTCCAAAGTTAGACTTTCCCTATTTCTGCCTGTTTATGCCTTACACGAGTGATATTTACATCCCAGTTAATGCTATGAACTCTATCTGTGAAATGGGAATAACAGGAGTCCCCAGACAGGAGAAACTTCCCACAGCAACCTGGCTTATCCTTGCTTCTGGGACCATGGGGGCTCTCCACACAGCAAAGAAGATCCTGTTCTCCAAGGCAGCATCCCAGTGATCCTTTTTGTTGTTGTTGTTGTTGTTGTTGGTTTTTTGTGGGGTTTTTTTTGTACTGGGGATCGAACTCTGGTCCTTGCGCTTGTACAGCAGGCAGCGAAACCACTGAGCTAAATCCCCAGCCCCCCAGTGATCCTTTAAGCGCTTCCGGAAATCATCCTTTAAAGAGAATCTTCATTCCTTATATCTGATTTCATTTCCTCCAGGGAAATTCTGGCTCATTTTGTTCTCTATGAAGATCTTTTCACAAAAGATTTAAATAAATTCAAACCACATTACTAAATTGGGAAAGGAAAGCTTGTAAGATATTCACTCATAATCCTACCAGCCTACATTAACTTTCATTTCTCCATATCCCTTCCACATTTTAACCATTTATATACATATTTACAATAATTATAACCCTAACATGGGCACCATTTAGTACTATCCCCTTCTCACTAAAACTCTTCCTCACACACAAGGTAATTTTTGTTTCAGAGAGTTCTTCATTCACATGCTGCCTTTCCTGTGAAGATTCTTCCTGGAGTCCTTGCCCATATTTCAGAGGAGACAAAATGTGTTCTTCTGTGGGGTCTGGGTTTGGATAAATTTATGTGTCAACTTCTCTGGATCACGAAGTGCCCAGATTAAGCTCATTTCTGGTTATGTCTTCTGGTTATGTGTTTTCAGATGAGATTAGCATCTGAGGCCATCAAAGAAGTGAAGCAGATTGCTGACCCCCAAATGGGTAGACATTCAATTCACCCAGGCATGAATAAAATAAAAAGCAAAGGAAAGAAGAATAGGTGGGTTTTTTTGTTTTGTTTTGTTTTTTCTTTTTCCCAGCCTCACTGCTTGAGCAAAGAAATCTCATCTCATCTTCTCTGGCTCTCCAGCTGGGATTTATACCAACATCTCCCCCTCTCCTCAGGTCTTCAGACTCATGCTAAATTATATCACCAGCTCTCCGAGCCTTTAGCTTACAGACAGCAAACTGTGGGACTTCTCTGTCTCAAGAATCCCATGAGCCATTCTTCTTTCTTAATAATAAATTTCCTTGGTGTGTGGATGGATGGATGGATGGATGGATGGATGGATGGGCAGGCAGGCAGACAGACAGATGCATCATTTTGGTTGTATAACCCTGGAGAACTCTGCCTAACAGAGGCGTGTGTGTGTGCTTACTACAGAGATGGAACATACTGACCCACTTTGCCTCATTATATCTCCCTTAAACCCAACAACATTCACCTGCCATGCATGCTTGAGGCTGCATCAAGGTTTTCTTACCTTTGGGCCTTTTGTTACTAAATGGGGCCCATTTTACCTGCTGCATGGTGTGCCAATCACTATGTGGTGAGTTTTTCAAGAGGAAGACTTTATTTGCTAGGCAGCCAGTATAAGGAGGTGGAAGCCTCAGGTGTCAAATCTGCCTCCCCAAGCATAGGTTTTAGGGAGATTTATGAGACAAAGAAGCACAGTGGTCTGAGGCATGGGGAGAGGTAATTGGAGGCAGGACAAAATTTAAAAATCAGTTGTCTGTGCATGAATAGTGTGCAAATTTGGAAAACGATGAAATTAGTGTCATCTGAAGGTTAAGTTTTCAGCCCTTATCAAAATTCACCCACTGAATACCTGTGCAGGCCTGAGTGAAGGGTTTATGGTCTTAGCCAGTTCCAGGTAGAAAAAAGTGGCCTCCAAGTTCCTGAGAAACAACTTAGGCAACTGTTAACATTGTGACCTCTATGTCAGAGGTATTTATGTACAGCAGAGCTTGTGGTGATATACAAGATGTGATGAAAAAATACGGTGTGTAACTAAAAGAATTATCACAGTAAAAGACAAATTGCCATTAACCTCCTGCAAAATACTCTCCCTTGCTTTGAACACACATCCCATCACTCTCACCACTTTCTGAAGCAATTCTGGAAGTCCTTTTCTGTGAGTGTCCTTAGTTGTGCCTGTCATGGCTGCCTAAGTGTAGTGAATCAGTTCAAAACATTTACCTTGCATGGTCATTTCAACTTTGTGGAAGAGCCAGAAGTCACACAGTGACAGATCTGGTGAGTAACGTGGATGAGGACACACTGTCATGTTTTTACAAGCCTGCCTTTATGTTGGGTGGCACTTGGCAGCAGTATTCACTGTATATTTTTTATCACATTTCATAATGATATTCACAACAGAGTGGGAGTATTGAAGTGAGTGGGAGTATTATGAGGGAAAATTAATGGCATTGTACCTTTTACTGTAATTTTTTTTTCAAAATTTAAGTATTCACTGTATTTTTGATCACCTCATGTATTGCTTAGGCAGGTGACCTCTAAAATTGGTGATAAAAGCAAAGTGAACTAGAGAATTTATTCAGGTTTTCCTTCAGTTTCACTTGGTCCCTGACCTTTGCCTCCTAACTGACCTGCATGTGGACCCATCTGCTTACTTTCCAGGATGCCCTGACCATGAACCTTAATGGCTGCTCCATTCATCCTGCAGCTTCAGGGCTGTGTGTTAACCAGACTTCCTGTCCATTCTTCACCAAGCTTCATGTCAGCACCTGCAGTCTGCACACCAGCTGGTCTACAAAGCTCTGGGTCTGTTTACACTTTGACTTCACTGAGGACTAGGCCCCATCTGACACTAGTGTTCCCGTAGGCGAAAGTCTATGTTCAGAACATCCTTTCTCCTTGAAGTTCTTACAGTTAAATAGCACACAGCCCGTGGCCCAGGGAGAAGTTTGTTCTCAGTAACACTCACTTGACCGTATGACCTTCCAGTATGCTTCCAATCATGGTTAAATAAGAATGAAATATAAATCTCTCTCTGGGAAGATCCTAGAAGCTAAAGAATTTTTTACAAAGCAGGAAAATTAGAGTCCAAGCCCCAGAAATAAAAACAAAAAATGAATGCATACCTGTATAAAAGAAATGCTGGCCCCTAACCAAAAGTGGATTTCAGTTAATAAGCACAGAACTACATCGAACATAATATCAAACACTACCCACTCCCAAAGTTTCTTATGTCTGGCACATGGGAAAAGCCTCTCTACTTGCAGGAATTCTTATTAGCACTCCAATTTCTGAGTGTCATTGTGTGTCCTTCTACAGACATCAAGGGATGATGAATTTCTGGCAGAAGGCCCTGGGAGAATTGTCAGACATCCTGATGAATGGGAATCATTCCTACTCTCAGTGTTAGACAACACATCTCAATGCCAAACTCCTACAACTTCTTAATATCCATACTGACTTTTCCCACCAGCCAGGCATAGAGCCAGAATCATGAGTGAGCAGCCCCACCCTTGCTGTGTAAGTTCTGCTCCTCTAGAATCTAGTCCAAAGAGACCTGTTCTCAGAGGGCCCTGGAGCCAGCTCGTACCTGCTTGTAAGAGCAGACTGCTAAGTTTTCAGGGATTTTGAGGGCAGATCACTATCATCTTCAGAGCTTAAAATCAGCCATGGTTTAATTATTTACACCACAGAAATTGGCAAATACTAAAAATTATTGTTATTACTAAACAATGTTTATTATTTTATTATTGTTTATATGTTATTGTTAAACATTTACCAGCACACCACTATTTGTTACTGAATACTTGGGATTTTGTAGACAGGTAGAGTCCAAACTTGAGCCAATTTTTAATTCTTCCCAGTAAAGAACAGGAAAGACAGAAACAGTGTGTCCTAAAATGGTGAGATTAGAAGGATGCTAGAGGTCAGCAGGTGACAATACTGTGGCCAAACAAGAGCATACAGAGAGAGAGAAAGAGAACAAGGTCCCTGCCTCAGGCTCACCATTCTGCAGTATCCCACATGGATGCTACAGAAGCAATAGTCTGAAGGAGTGACTGCTTTCACTCCGTGGTCCTGGGAGTACGTTTGCACCCCTTAAAGACCAAACATTTGATTTTTCACCTCGAATTTCATCAATCTGAGAAATAAGCAGCTTCAAGAATGTCCCCATAATTTTTTAAAAATAGCTATTTCCTGTTTCCCTCAAGGTTTCCAAGGAGGGAGTGAGAGTTGGTCTGACCAGGATGCCCTCTACCAGGTAGGGCATTTGCCTCCAGGGCACAGGCCAGTTTAGGTCCCTGGAGTCTCAAGGGATTAACACCAAAGAGACAACTCAGAGCTCAGGCAGCATGGTTCCCCTCACATGCTGAGGTCAGGTCCTCAGCCCCCTTCTATGTCAGATGACCTGGCACACTATCTTCGAGCTCTGGTGTGGGTCTCCCATGCCTATGGACACTTAGTGACCACACCAGAGTTCCTGTACCTGAAAACCCTATATTTACATCATTCATGAAGGCTCTCGGAGCTGGGTAGGGAGTAGACCATTGGTCCTACTTTATGGTTTGTAGCAGATGAGGTATATAGCAACTTGTCCAAGTTTATAAAAAAGATCAGGCAAACCTCAGAACTTTGGAACTTACGGATTTCTTTTAGGTGGAAAAATAATTGAGAGCATCTCTAAGAATTACAGTGATGTGTTAATGAGCTAATTAACGCCAGGGCATTGTTTGCTAATAGTTCACATGTGGACAGTGCCTGCCTTTAGTACTTAGAAGTTTGTTAGCAATAGTTAATTAAATAGAATATTAACTATTCAAAAGAGAAAGTTAGGTGTTAGATTATATCGGTAACTTCATAAAAAATTACAGAGTATTCTTTAAGAAAAGTACATGTGAGTTATTCCAGCTTAAAATCATTGATGCCCTTAGTTCTCATGTTTGGAGTCACAGTAACCACTGATCCTAGGTTACTTTAAGCATGTGTCCCCTGTCATGCAGTGGCTGTGCTTTCAATGCATCCACAATGTCTAGTAGGACTTAATTCACTTCAGTGAAGTTGACTGTGTGACTTGGATTTATTTTGGCGAAAGGAAAACATCATTGAACTCTGAAGAGTATGGATCGGTTTGCTGGTTCTATTCAATTTGGTGTTCGGTGAGTGCTACTGAATGCCAACTTCTCAAAGTGCAAGGTCTCCCGGGGTCTTCCGGGGATCTTGCTGCTAAGATGCAGCTTTTGAGGCACTAGACCTGGGGTGGGGCCTGAGATTCTACATCTCCATCTACATCCCGGGTGAGTCTTGCCCTGTTAGCCCAGGTATTAAACTTTAAGCATCAAGGAATTATGCGATGGAATAAGACGGTCAACAAGACAAAGTCTTCATATCTTCAGTGCTCATAGACACCTGCACAGGCAATTTCAGAATAATGGCAGGGCTATGAAAGAGGTAGCAAATGCACTGGATGCTGGGACACGAGAGAAGTCTAACAACTGGGAAGAGAGGAGGTGTGGCCGGAGAAAGTCGTCTTGAGAGAAAAGCAGAAGCAGATCAGGATGGTCTTGGCTCTTGGGCTTCAGAGTCTACAATTTATTGGATAAGCAGTAAGGAACTACTGGGGATTCCTGGTGAATCACAGAAGCAATCTGACTGGAGCTGGGCTTAGGAAATCACCCTGGAGCCTATGACGAGGTTGAAGGAGACAACCTTGAGTGTTTCCTTTTCAAGACCTACAGATTCTGCATCCACATTGCATTCTTACCCCTTCTTTCCCTCTCCCCTGCTGTCCCTTAGGCCCAGCCCGCCATCATTTCTTACCAAGAATAATGCAATCACTCCTTCGCTGGGTGTCCAACTTCTAATCTTGCCTTGCCCTTCCTTTCTAGGTAGCAGTTGGAATTTTCTGTCTTGGTGAATCAGATCATGTCAGTCTCCTGATGAACACCCTCTGATTGCTCCCTATGACACTAAATTCCCAAATCTATCCCATGGCCTAGCATGATGCTACCTCATCTCAGTCTACTCTTCCCTTCACCTGAAATTCTCCAGCCACCCCAGCCTGCTGTCTGTCCTCCCGACACACTGTGCATGAACCTGCCTTAGAGTCACTCTTTTTGCTGTTCTTTCTCCAGAAAGCTCTCCCTTCAGACCCTCCAGAGACTGGCTCTTCCTCATACTCAGTTATCTGCTCAGATATCTCCTGTTCAGACAGCCCCACTCTGAATACCCAGATTTAATCCACCTTTCCATCACCTTCAATCTTGTTGTCTTGCCTTCTGAGCAATTAGTAGTATCTTACAGACCGCACACCTCCCCCAAACACACTCACACGTTATCATAGTATCAGCTCAGTGGCAGCAGAGATTTTTGTTTCCCGCTCTATCCCCAGCCCTAGAGCACTACATTTACTAGATGCTCAGTAAATATCTGTGGAATGAATGGGTTAGTTGGAGGTAAGATGGATGCCAGGGATTCCTTTTAGAAAGTCCCTTTCGAAGTCACCCAGGCAAGAACAGATGAAGCCTAAACTAGGGTGTGGTAACAGAGACAGAGAGGAGATGGGTTGAGAAATATTTAAGGGGTGAAATCAACAAGGATTGGTGATGGAAGAGAGATGGAACATGTGACTGAAGAAAAATAAAAACAAGTCAATGGCTTCTATCTTACATATCCAGTGCATAGTAATGCCACGAAATGACATAGGAATGGAGGAGTAGAAAGTAATTAATATAATTATATATATGATAAGTTTGACGTTCCTCTGGAACATCCACATAGAGAATGAATATATGGATCTGGAGCTTGAGAAAAATGTCCATGCTGAAGGTGTAAATTGGGAAGTGATCAGTTTCGAGCAGTGATCAAATTGCGAAGAAAGAGTAGACATAGAAGAAGAATGTATAAGAAAAATTGTGGGGTACACCAACAAGAATATGATGGGTAAAGAAAGCAGAGCCTACAAAAGAATACTTTAAAAAAAGAGAGGTAAGGAAACCAGGGCCTTTTCCCATGTGTCACAGAAGCTAAGGAAATATAAAAGTTCCAAGGAAGCAGGCGTGATCAATGGTGTTAAATTTAGCAGAGAGGTCAGGAAGATAATGAATGGAAAGCATCCACTGGATTTAACAATTAGGAACACACAGGCTCCAAACATTTAGCGGAACTGTGTAGGTGGAAGTCAAACTGCAGCATAATGAAGATTGAATCGGAGGTGAGGAGATGATTAAAAAATAATCCTTCCAAAAAGCTTGAATGAGCCTAGAAGGAGAAGGAACAACAGGTAACGAGGACACAGGAATGTTTAGTTTAAGGATGTCTTTAATGATAGAAGAGATTAAGCCAGTAAAGAAGGAGAGGTTGAATATGGGAAGAGAGATAAGTGAGGGATGAGATCCAGAGAATAAGGGAGAGGGAACAGAGGATGTGACCTAGGACAAGGCGGCAGCCTCAGCCTTCAGCAGCAAGAAGGGTACTTCATCCTCTGAGTCATGAGGAGAGAAGGGAAGGTGGAATGAGATAAGTAAGTGAGATTAATTAAATATGGTGACCTCAAATTTCTCCATAAACACGCAGTAGGTAAGCAGTTTAGATTTTTGAATGGAAAAGGAAAAACCTGGGTGTCAAGAAATCACACCCTGAAAACCTGTGTAGCAGTAGCAAGAGGACCGGAGGCAGGAGACCTGGGTAGAGGCCACTCCAGACTCAGAAGAGCTAAATAAAAACTAAGTCTTATTGTGTTATGTAGCAGGCAAACTGCAGCACTATGTCAGCCTCCTACTGGGACGTATTTGGTAATATATCATGAAGTTCCCTAAGTGATAAGGGTGCCTGTGCTATACAAATGATGTTGGAAGGTGGGGCCTGTGGGGGATTGAGATTAAATAACGTCATCAGGGTGAGGGTGGAGTCCCAGGATGGGACTGAAGGCTTTATAAGAGGAAGAGAGCTGAGCTGATGCAAACTTGCTCTGTCTTGCCATATTATAATGCAGAAAGAAGGCCCTCCCCCCAGAGGCTAGCAGGTGCTGGCACCATGCTCTTGGACTTCCCAGTCTCAAGAACTCTAAGCTAAAGAAACCTCTATTCTTTATAAATTACCTTGTCTCAGGTATTGTGTAGTAGCAACACAAAATGGACAAAGTGGTTACTTCAGAAAACCAGATGTTCCTTATTGAATATCAGGCCTATTGCCTAGACTCTAAAATGTTGCTTCCATAACTCCAAGGAATGTTGGCTAATGGATTCAGAGTCTAGAACAGGAGTCAGCAAGCTAATGCCAAATTCAGCCCAATGCCTGTTCATGTAAATAAAGATTTATTAAAACACAGTCGTGCCCATTTTTTTTAACATAGTGCCTTCTATAGTGTGGACAGAGTTGAGTTCATTCCCCCAAGGACTCACATGTTGGAAGTTTGGTCCTCAGCATGATAATATGAGAAATAGTGAAACCTTGAAGAAACAGATACTCACAGGAGATCTCTAGTCACTGGAGACGCTGTCCTCAAAAGGGATTAAAGTAGTTCTTGTGGTTAGTTCTTAAGAAAGTGACTGAGAATGAGCCTGACCCTTGGGTCACTCTCTGGCTCTTGTGGAATGTGCTCTCTTGTTCCTACATGTTCTTCCCATGATGCCATCTACCCCCAGGCCCTTAGCAGAGGCCAAATGGCCAGGACTACCCAATCTTGGGCTTTCAGCTTCCAAACTTGTGAGCTAAATAAACCTTTCTTAAGTTGTTTGCCCCTGGTACTTCATTTTAGTAACAAAAGACAGACTAATATAGTGTCCACGGTGACTCTGGCTCTATAGCAGAAGGGTGGAGCCGTTTTGAAAGAGAGGAGATACAAAGTCTCTGATAGCCTAAAATATTTACTAACTGGCCCTTTACAGAAAATGCTAGCTGGCCTTGGCTTAGGCCAAGGCCTAAGTTGATTGAAGTTCTGCAGAGTTAGACAGAGTAAAGGAGGACAGAAGTTAGGGAAAAACTTTTCCCATCTTACATGTTTGACTCAGTCTGGATTTTGATCCAGACTTAGAATTTATGAGATTTTGCTTATAAAATTGCAACGCTCTTTCATTTTCCGAGCTGAGAGTCAAAGTGCATATCAAGTACTACTTTCTCTCATTTATTGCCAGTTCATAGAAAATGTAATTCTTAAAGCTCTACTATAACGTAAAACTTATCTGGATAAGATTGAAAGTCAGACTTGCATAAGATCTAAATACCCTCTATAAATCTTTCAGATCAGTTTTCTTTGGAAGAGAGGGATTGTCTGGGGTCAAAAGTAAAATTAATTTGATTCTTTAAAAATTTAAATTTATTCCATCACTTAAACAGTGTATCTAGATTTGGCAATATGCCTCCATATCTCAGTCCACAGAGATAAAATAAAAATGACTTATACCATTAAGATGCAGCCACCTGCAGAGTTACTACCACAGTAAATAAAAAAAATGTCCACCTTCTGCAGCTGGGTTGTTATGTGAATGGAAGAAATAAAGCCCTGCACTCTTCTAGAAGTCATTTCCTTTCTCTCATCTGGATAATACCAGCCCAGTCACAGGCTTATTCTTGCACTCGCCTGGAGAATATGATATAAAACCCTGAGAAGAAATCTTTCCTTGCCCTAGAGTCATCCTCATCCACAAGCTGATCTCCTAGATTTTACTCCTGCAGGGACTTGATGATTTGTGCTGGAAGAGCCAGAAAGGACGAGGGCTCAGCCACTCAACTGAAATCCCCTTAAGACTGTGCTCGGACAGTCCACTGCGAGGTCGGGCAGTTCTGACTCCAAGAGCAGCATTTTCACACTGGGAAGAAGAAGTTTGCCTGCGCTTTTCACCACTGGGACTAGTTTTACCTCTTAGGTCTGTGATGTTGAACAGATCTATCTCTTTCCTGAAAGACACCCCCCCCCATAAGAACAGAAGGAAGTTCTCCAGGCCTCCCTGAATCGGCTCTTTACTGATTCCAGTATGTACCATTTCTGTGAGCTGCCTTTTGGAGAGAGGAGTCCAGACCCATATGTAAAAGCTCTGGGGAATTCTGATTCCCAGGCAAACTGTGATCTATATCTCCTTCATGCTGGATATTGTGTTCATCTTCATGCAGCTGAAAATCACACTGGCTTTTAGGCAGTTACAATGTTTCATTAATTCTTTTTACACATCATATAGCCCAACTAAATATATCATTACCTTAAGAAGCAAATCTTTTAAAATGCAAATGTCTCTGGAAAAGCTTGAGTATCAACACTAAAGACAGAAACCTTGTGAACTGATTTTTCTGGAGGGCTTCCTTGGTGAGAAGTATGACAACTGGACATCAGAATCACATTCAATGAGGAAAAGGAGGTTGGTTTTGTAAGAACCAGGAGGCCAGGTCTAATGGGGCTCCACATAGTACAGAAAGAAGGGGAAGAGAGGAAGGACACGGTAACAAGATTAGGATGATGTCAAGGACAGAGTTCAACTGTTCTGTCGTTTTCAAGACAGAATTGCCTCAACCAGTAAATCTGCTCTTTTCCCTTTTCCTTCCAGTGACTTCTCTAAGAGCAGAAATCCAGCCAGCCACCAGCCTACCTTCCCAGATGCACTGCCCCCATTGCTGAGTTCAGCAAGTTCAAATTCTGCACCCTCTTCTGGCAAGGCATTAAACATGATCTTTACTTTTCCCCTAATCAGTGTAATCAGAAACAGCAGCATGACTCTTTAGCCAAAGAATTAATCATGGCAAGGGTGACAGTTGTGGGACAAGCCAGAGAGGCCACTGGGATAACAGTTGTTGCATGACCAATTCGCACAGCATTGTGGAGCTAGAAAGACATTAGAGAAACTGGACTGCTGGCTTCACATGTCTTACACTGAGCACAGAAAGGAGAGGTGCAGGAAGGGGTGGTCTTGCTAAGATCTGCTGTAGTGAACAATCAAAAGAGGAAGGGAAGGAAACTGCTGAGTATCCCTTATACAAAATGTTTGTGACCAGAAACATTTCAAATTTCAGTTTTTCACATTTTGGAACATTTGCATAGACTACCAAATTAAGCATCCCTAACCAAAACATCTGAAACACTCTGAAATAAAGCTTTTTCTCTTTTTTCAATATATATGTTTTTATTAGTACACATTAATTTTACAAAATATCAGATTTCATTATGCCATTTTCATACATACATATAACGTACATTGATCATATCCATGCCCCCGTTACACTTCCTTACACCCACCACCTCCCTTTTATTCTTTTCCTCCTGCCTAATAGTCTTCCTTTTTTTTTTAAGACTCCATATATTACCTAAGATGTGATACTTGTCTTTCTGAGTCTGGCTTATGAAATCAAAACTTTTTGAGTGCTGAAACAATGCTCAAAAATGTTGGATTTTTGGAGCATTTCAATTTTCATATTTTCAGATTAAGGATGCTCAGCCTGTATATTGAACACCTCTAGGCACAGGCTGGGTGCCTTCCTTTCATGCAGCTCACACTAACCTCTGGACCATGCAACACCATGCCCATTTTGCAGGGCAGCTCCCAGAGGATAAGCCCTCAGACCTGCCTGAGGTCCCACAGCTGCTGATTGCATGGGCTAGATTTGAGCAACCACAAAGCTTATGTCTTCACCTTCTTACACTGCTCCCCGGAAGCCAGGAAAATTGCATCTGCAGCCATTTTTTGTTCCATTTGATTTTTGGCTTGTCAAAAAAAAAAAAAAAATACTCACAACTGTGTGATCCCATGGCAGTGATAAGTAAAGAGGTGAGTATTAGAAAAAGGCGCCAGTTCTGTGTTAAATCTGGGAGGCAGAATCACAAACAGTTATAGAGCCTGCAAATAACAGTTCACATCTGCAAGTCAAAAATCACTGCGGGGTGAGGAGCAGGAAGTGCCGAGAGTTGCATATCATGTCCATGTTTGGGAGAAGGTTCTTTCTGTGGGAAGAATCAATAACATTACCTAATGTTTCCCAAGCAGTGATGTCAAGTAAACACACACAAAGATTGCAGACTCACAAACAAATGCATCACTGTTGTTTTGTTTCCCAATGTGTATGTCATTTAATGTAGAAATATTGAACAGGTACTACTCTGCCACGTTTGCTTGGGAGGACGAAGCACAGAGATGTTGGTAATGTGGATAGAGAAACACAAAGAGCTAGAGTGTACTACGTTTGGAGAAGCTCCAGGATCAATTCACTGGGAGATGCTTTCACTCCCCCAGGAAAACCTGGCCAGCTGCCTCTTCCACAGTACCTGGAGAAGCTGCAGATTAATTAGTAACTATGAGGTAGGAACCAGTGGATTCCAAACACAGACCCACAAGAGAAAATAAAAGAATTTTAGTAAATTATTAAATCTATAGTAATAATAATTATTTCATAATCCCTAGGGCAAAATTAAACTCCTGTGGTTCTTTCCTACTGAAAACTACTGAAGATCTTAGTATGCTCACACTTTGATAAATTCCTTAGCTCACTTGACAATAGATAAAGAAAAAAACCTGAAAGTCACAGTCGGCCTCAAAAAAAACACAAGCATCTACATGGAGCTATCACAAGGCAAAGTGACCAGGGCTGAGGAACAGCAACACAGGCCACCGAGCTAAGAGTACCCAGGCGCAGCAAACAGCTGAGTCATCCAAAAGGTGTCTAAGTCAGCTCAGGCTTGGTAACAAAACAGCACAGATAGGAGGCTTAAACAACAGACACTTTCTTTCTCAGTTGTGGAGGTTGGAAGTCTCAGATCAATGTCCAGCAAGACTCAGTGTCTCATGAGGGCTCGGTTTCCAGCTTGTACACAGCTGCCCTCCTACTCTGTGGTCACAGGGCCTCTCCTCTGCCCCCTGGTGAGACTGAATGAGCAAGCAGGAGCTCTCTGGTATCTTCTTCTAGGGCCTCATCCCTAGGCCTTACTTAACCTACTTCCTTAGAGGTCTAATCTCTATATACAGACAGACATATGAGGGCGAAGGGCTTCAGCATATGAATCCTGAGTAGACACAAATGTGTAGTCCTCAATAGAAGAAACTGGCCTCAGATTCATGGTTGGAGCCAGGTAGACAAGGGTCTTGGGGATGGGGGAAATCAATATTTTCATACTGATAAAGAGACTGAGCTACAAAGCTATGAGCTCCTGTCTGAGATAAAGCTAGAGCTTCCTAAACAGGAACTAATTCACCTTTCTATATCATTCCCAATACTTCCACAGAATGAGACTCCAGAACACCATCTGGCTTGACTGAAAAGTCAGAGGTAGGCAGCAGCAAAATCACAAAATTTAGATAAAGAGAAAATAAACACCAATCCTCTTGAAGATGCTCTTACAGGCATCTGCGATAAAGTTGTCATTTTTTTTTTCAAAATTCCTAGTTTTATTGATTTTAATTTAACATGGTGTCATTTTATACCTTTTATGCTTATTTATTTTCTAGAGTAAGTTACTCAGTAATATTTGTATTTATAAACTAACAATGAGGTAGGATCCTAATTTTTTTCATTTTTTAAATTAATTTTATTGGTACATTTTAGGTATACAATATAAAGATATTCATCATTGGAAATTTGCACCTTTACATAATCTCTCTTGGTTCTTATTTTTTCCCCACTCTCCTACCATCCCTTCAACCCCTCTGTCCCTCCCTATTTGCAAAGACTTTATTTCCATTTTCCAATTTTCTCATATTAATTCCATTCCCTTCTTTCTTTTCCCATACCCCTCCAACTTCCCCTTCTGTACCCTTTTCTTCCAAGTTCACATTATCCATTATACCTTTTAGTCCTTATTTACACTTTCAGTTTCTCACACTAGAGAAACTATTTGATATTTACATGTGTGTGTCCTATTTATTTCACTTAAGAGTATGGCCTCAATGTGCATCCATTTAGCTATAAATGTCTCTAATTTCTCATTTTTTATGGCTGAGTAGTACTTCATTTTATTTTAAAAAACCACATTTTCTTTATCCAGTCTCCAGTTGATGGGCAATTGGGCTGCTTCCCAGTTTTACCTATTAGAAATTGTGCTGCTATGAACATGGGTGCACATATATCATTGTGGTATGATTCTTTTATTTATTTGGGGAAGATATCCAGCAGGGGAATAGCTGGGTCAAATGAGACTATCAGTCCTAGTTCTTTGAGGTATCCCCATACTGATTTCCACAGTGGTTGCACCAGTCTACACTCCCACTAGAAGTGGAGCAGTGTTCCACTTACCCCACAGCCCCGCCAGCATTTGTTATTGGTTGATTTCATGATAGCAGCCATTCTTTCTGGAGTGAGGTGGAATCTCAGCATTGTGTTCATTTGCATCTCTTGAATGACCAGTGATGTTGAACATTTTTTCATGTGTTTATTTGCTCCTTTTACTTCTTTGTGTGAGAAATGTCTGTTCATTTCAGATGCCCATTTTAGGACTGAGTCTTTAAATTTGAGAGGTCTGATTTTTTTAAGTTCTTTATAGATTCTACATAGTAGACCTTTGTCTGAGGAACAGCAGGTGAAAATTTTTTCCCACATTGTGGGTTGTCTCTTCACCCTGTTGGTGGCTTCTCTTGCTGTGTAGAGAAGCTTTTTAGTGAGGAGAGATCCCACTTGTTGATTGTTTGTGCAGGTTCACAACCAACTGAGGTTTTGTTCATAAAATTTTTTCCTACATCAATGTCTTCAAGAGTTCTACCTATCCTCTGTTCCAGCCGGTTCACCATTCCTGTTTTAATATTTAGATCTTTAATCTATTTTGACTTTAGTTTAGTGCATGGTGAGAGATATAGGTAAAGTTTTAATCTTTGGCAAGTTGAAATGCAATTTTTCCAGCACGATTTATTAAAGAGGCTACCTTTCCTTCAGGTGAGGGTGTTTGGTTCCTTTGTCAAAGATGAGGTGGCTGAGTGTGTCTAGAGTTGTTTCTGCATCTTCTAATCTGTTCCACTGGTCCTCAGGTCTGTTTCTTTGTCAGTACCATGCTGTTTTTATCACAGTAGCTTTGCAGTATGGTTTCAAGATGGGGGTTGTAATACCCCCTGCCATGTCTCTGTTGCCTAGAATTGCTTTTGCTATTCTGGGTCTCTTCTTGTTCCAAGTGAATTTTTGGATTGTTTTCTCAAGGTCCATGAAGTATGCTACTGGTATTTCAATTGGGATTGCACTGAATCTATATAGCAGTTTTGAAAGTATGGCCATTTTCACTATGTTGATCCTTCCTACCCAGGAACAAGGATTCTCTTTCCATTTTCTTATATCGTCTTCAATCTCTCCTTTCAGAGTGGTATAGTTTTCAGAGAAGTGGTCTTTGATTTCTTTTGCTAGGTTGGTTCCTAGGTATTTCAGTTTTTTGGGTGCTATTGTGAAAGGAATTATTTGCCCTATTTCTCTCTCAGTGAGTCTTGTTCGTGGACAGGAAAGCTATTGACTTTTGTGTGTTGACCTTGTATGCAGCCACTTTACTGAATTTGGTTATTAAGTCTAGAAGACTTTTGGTGGAGTTCTTGGGGTCTTCTATATAGAATATCATGTCATCTGCAAATAATGACAATTTGACTTTTTTGTTTT
>NW_004624765.1:16091561-16136855 GCF_000247695.1 Heterocephalus glaber | reverse complement strand
AAGGTTGGCTAAGGGTTTGTCAATTTTGTTTATTCTTTAGAAGAACCAACTCTTGGCTTCATTGATTTTTTGTATTGTTTTCTTAGTCTCCATTGCATTGATTTCTCCTCTGATCTTTATAATTTCCTCCCTTGGATGAACTTTGAGTTTGTCCTGCACTTCTTTTTCTAGAAGCTTGAGGTGCAGCATCAGGTTGTGTAATTGAGCTCAGTCTGTTTTCCTAATATGAGTATTCACTGCTATGAATTTCTCTTGTAAGACTGCTTTCATTGTGTCCCATAGATTCCAATATCCTGTATTGTCATTGTCATTTAATTGAAGGAACTGTCTGATTTCTTCTTTAATTTTCTGTGACCCATTGGTTATTCAGAAGTGTGTTGTTCAATTTCCATGTGTTTATGAAATTTTTGCAGTTTCTTTTCCTATTGATCTCCAATTTCACCCCACTATGGTCTGGTAGTATACAAGGGATAACATAAATTCCTTTGTACTTACCTGAATATGTTCTATGAGTGAGTATGTGGTCTACTTTGGAGAACGACCAGTGTGCAGCTGAAAAGAATGTGTATTCTGATTTTGTGGGGTGGAACACTCTGTAAACATCTGTTAAGTCCATTTGTTCAAGAGTTTGATTGAGTTCTAGTATTTCATTGCTTGTTTTTTGTCTAGTTGATCTGTCTATTTGTGAGAGTGCAGTATTGAGGTCCCCCACTACTATTGTATTAGTGCTTATTTGATTTTTCATGTTCATTAGTATTTGTTTTATATACTTGGGCACACTAGTGTTTGGTGCATATATGTTTATGATTGTCATCTCTTCCTCTTGGATTGTTCCCTTTACAAGGATGTAGTTGTAGTGTCCTTCTTTGTCTCTCTTAATCAGAGTTGGTTTGAAATTCACTTGATGTGCAAAGAGGATAGCTACTCCTGCTTTTGGGGGGGTTTCTGTCACATGGAGTATTGTTTTGCACCCTTTAACTTTCAGTCTATGAGTTTCATTTTGAATTAAGTGGGTTTCTTGTATGCAGCATATTGGATCTTGCTTCTTGACCCATTCTGCCAGTCTGTTTCTTTTGATTGATCATTTGAGACCATTTATATTGATGGTTATAACTGATACATATTGACTTATCATTGTCATGACTTCTTCTTTTTCTTGGATTCTCCCTCTTTGTGTTTAATTTCTTGTTGTGCCCAATGGATTCATTCTGCTGGGCTTCCTGGGGTTATGATCCTCATTGTCTTTTCCTAGGATATTGTCTAAAATCTTTCAGAGTGCTGGTTTGGTATTCAGGAAGTTCCTAAGGTGCTCTTTGTCATGAAAGTATCTTATTTCTCCACCAATTTTGAAAGATAGTTTTGCAGAGTACATCAATCTGGTTTGGAGGCTGTTTTCCTTTAGGGCTTGAAATAAGTCACTCCAAGCTCTTCTTGCCTTGAGGGTTTGCATTGAGAAGTCTGCTGTGATTCTGACGGACTTTTCTTTGTATGTGATTTGTTTCTTTTCTCTGACTGCTTCTAGAATTTTGTTCTTCTGTTGGGTTTCTGGAATCTTAACAATTATATGCCTATGTGTAGATTTTTTTTTGATCAAGGCTGGTTGAAGTCCTATATACCTCACTTATCTGTATTCAAGTTCTTTTCCCCTGCTTGGGAAATTTTCTGCCATCACTTCTGTGAAGTTTTTTTTTATGTCATCTGCACTCTCTCATGTTTCTTCATTAACTCTGATTAGTCTTATGTTATTCTTCTTTGCGTCATCTAGCAGCTGCTGGATTGAGTTCTCATGGTCCCTTACTATTTTAAAGAAGTTTTTCTTTTCCTGGTTACTAATTGCAATCTTATCTTCTGAAATTCTGTCCTCACATTGGGTCATTCTGCTGTGTAAACTTTCAATGGACTTTTTAATCTCCTGGAAATCTGTTTACATGTATTTTATAGATTCCATTTGTTTCCTATGTTGGGATTCCATCATATTCCTCCACTCCTCTATTTTTTTATCTGTGTCCTCTCTAGATTTATTAATCATGTCTTGCACTATGTGTACAGTCTCTGCTATATCTGAGAAATTATTTCTGATTTCATTTTTTCCAGATATTCTTTCATTGCCAGTTCCAGGAGTCTAGGTGGTTGAGTATCAGATTGTTCCATCTCATTTCCCTTTGGGGTTGCTTTAGGTGATCTGGGAGTCTGGTTTTGATACTCCTTTAAGTGTCTTCTCATTTCAACGGGGGAGGGGGAGTGCTGTTGGCGCCCATGTGTCTCACCTCCTCAGTGCTGGGGACAGTGGTATGGAGGCCGGGAAAGTTCACCTCCTCTGCACTGGGAGCAGCTCTGCTTCTTAGCATTGGGGGCAGTGGTACGGGGTCCTGAAAGGTTCACCTCTTCTGCACTGGGGATAGCTCTGCTCCTGGGCATTGGGGGCAGTGGTACAGCAGCCTGGAATATTCACTTCCTCTGTGCTGGGGGCAGCTCTGCTCTTGGGTGAAGTTGTCATTTCTTATCCAACCACTCCTTCTAACCGGGTTGAGAAGGTTGCTTAGCAGACTGATTTTCATGCTCTTTTCTTTAATCAATTTTCCTTTAAGGAAGAAATAAACTGCATCCCTCACGTTTTGATCTGTCATATTTTCACTATGACCCAGTTAAAATATTTTTTACATTTTCATTTGATTTTTTCTTTCATATATGCATAATTTATGAGCATACTCTTGATTTCCAAATATAAGGATTTTGAATCCTTTTCTGTTGTCACTGATTTTTTTGTTAAATTAGATGGGTTTGAAAACATATTTTGTAAAATCTCAGTCCTCTTAAATCCAATGAAATTTCTTTCAAGGCCCAAGACATAGTTTTAACTACCAAGAACTTTTGTGTTTGAAACTAAAAATGTACTCTTAAATCATTCATATGTTCAAAAATAATAATCAATGACATAAAATTTTATGAACCTGTATTGCAATAAAATTATTGTATTTAAAACCATTGGGTGACATGCAGGCTGCAGTTAACAATGTAGAGCTCTAAATAAATTCATCAGTAACATAACAAGAAAAAATTTAAACTCAAAGAACTAGAAAAGGTGTAAGATAACACACCTTTTAAAAAGTAGCTGAAAGTAAGCAAAATAAGAACAGAAAATAATGACATAGAAAATAAAGAGACAAAAGGGAAGATAAACAATTCAAGAACTAGTTCATGAAAACTAGAAAATTCTCTCTCTAGAATGATTAAGAGAAATAGAAGTGGCACAAATAATACCAGGAGAAAAGGGACATGTCCCTAAGGCTATAGAAACTTTTAAAAGCCATAAGAAGAATCTATGGAATATTTGATATAAATAAATCTGAAAGCTGACACAAAATGGCCAATTTTCTAAAGAAAAGGAATAACAAAATTGACTCAAGAATAAAAAGAAAGACTAGCAAAACCATTAGTGTTATGGTCTAGATCTAAAATATTCCCCAAAATTCTCACAATAAGAGGTGGGGACTGACTGGAAGGGTAGGTCACTGGGGTGTGACTTGGAAGGATGTGTTCATCTCCCTGGCTCCTCCCTTCTTTCTCTGCTTCCCGGTTGCCATGCAGTGAACAGCTTTCTTCTGCCAGGCCATTCTCCCACCATACCATTCTGCCACGTTGTTTCTGTGTTGGAACCAGCCAACCATGGCTTGAACCCACTGAAACTGTGAGCCAAAATAAACCTCTCTTCCCTTAAGTTGCAAGTGTCATATATTTTGTCTTATCAAAGGGAAAGTGACTAATCAGATAGTTATTAGATAAACTGAATTCCTAATGTAATCCATATTCCTAATCTATCCATATTCCTCAATCCCTAAAAGAAAAAAGACCTAAATTCCATATAATTTTATAAACAAGTCTTCCCACTTTGAAGAAACAAATAAAGTGAATCTTATAAAAACTATATCAGGTAATAGAAAAGGCACATGCACATATTATTTTGATCCAAAATCATTTCATAAATTAGAATTAAATACTGTTCTCATTTATAAGTACAAATAAAAAATCCTAAGCAAAATACAAGGAAAATAGAAATTTATAAATGTCTATGTTAAATGAAAAAAAGATCATGATCAAATTTAATTCATCAGTTTATTCCTAGAAATGCAGGAATGGTACAATACCAGAAAACACATTAATACAATAAATTATATTTAACACTGAGCGCTAAAAAATAATATGATCAAAAAACATAACACTTAACACCCATTCAAGAAAAAATAAACTCTTTTACAAATTGGGACTAGAAGAAAACATTGTTAATCTATCACTGGATACATACCATAAATGTGCTTATCTTCTAGAGTTGTTACAACAAATGATCACAAAGAACAGATTTATCATCTCATAGTTCTGTGGGGCACAGTTCCAAATCAAGATGTCAGCATGGCCAAGATCTTTCTGAAAGAACTAGAGAAGGAACTTTTCCTGACCCTTCCTAGCAATCTTAAGCATTCACTGATTTGTAGAAGCATCACTCCAATCTGCCTCCATAGTACATGGCATTCTCCCATGTCTGTGTGTGTTTATCTAAATTTCCCCCTTATAAGGACAAAGCCCATTGAATTAGAGACCATTTTAATCCAGTATGACCTGATGAAAGCTTGATTACATCTACTAAGACCATATTTTCAAAGAAGGGCCCATTCACAAGTACCAGGAATTAAGACTTCAACTTATCTTTCAGAGAGACACAATTCAACCCACAGCAAAATTTAAAAATTTATAGCAAATATATTCAGAAATAATCCATTATAAACATTTCCATTAAAGTCAGGAATAGCACAATAGTCCCATTATCATTTCTGTTAGTCACTACTGACTTAGGTGCTAACTAATATAACAAGGCATCCTTATAAAGAATTCTTAAGAGAGAGAGTTTCGCCGCCTGCTGCACAAGCGCAAGGACCGGAGTTCAATCCCCGGCACCAAAAAAAAAAAAAAAGAATTCTTAAGAGAGATGAAGGAACAACACCTGCCAGAGAAGAGAAAGCTATCCATTTTGCAATGTTAAGATTATCTAAATAGATAATAAAAGAATCTATCTGTACTCAAATGTGTATAATAAGAAAATTTGATAGTAAGTTGGATGCAAGATCAACATAGAAAAATCCATAGATCTCTGATACACAAGTCTATGGCCATACCACCCTGAACACACCCAATGTCATCTAATACACAAATAACAAGTTAGATAATATTCATCCACAAAAGAAGGATCCCATAAAAAATCATGAAAATGATAAGATTCTCAGTAGGGATTAAGGGAAGAATCTAACAAAATATCTACAAAACTAACTGGAAGAAAAAATTATGGCACATTCTGGCAAAAATAAAATTTCTAATTAATAAAGCAATATACCATGTTAATTGATGGGAATATTTAATACCTTATAGATAGCAGCTCCACCCAGCACAATTCAGTAAGAATCACAGTAGACTTTTCCACAGAATTTGACAAGTTGATTCCAAACCTTGTAAGAAAACATAAATGACCAGTATAGTTGACATTGTTAGACAGTAGTTGGGAGGATTTATGCTATCAGATACCAGACTTAGAAAATTAGAGTAATTAAGATAATACAATATTAGCATGCAGAAAGAAAACTAGACTGACAAAACAACATAGATTAAGTGCAAAAACATGCTGATACGTGATAGCTATGACTTTCCCCGTCAATGGCAGCAGGCTCAACTAATATATAGGAGTTGGGATAATTAATTGTCCAAATGGTACCTTATACCATTCACAAAAATCACCTTAAGATGGATTAAAAGTTAAAATGCCAAAAAAAGAAATTTTTAAACTCTCAGTAAAAAATGTTAATATATTTTTTCAGTACATAATGATTACATCCCTCATGGGGAGTTGGAACACGTATACAACACATCTTAATTCTTTTTACCTCCTATTCTTTTCCCCTTCCTTCCATCTCCCTTGTTTTTTTAGTCTCATTTCCTTTTGCAAAAGATGTATCTCCCTATTTCCTATTATCTATTTTATATTTGACATCATTTCATTAGTGATAAAGAAGATATACACAGAAAAATATTAATTTTACATTACATTAAAATGGAAAAAATAGTTCAATATAAAATGAATAGATAAACTGTGCACTGAATGAAGATATTTACAACGCAAATAAAACAAGGCTTAATATAAAGTTATAAAGAATTCCTTAATATCAAGTAATTAGAAAACAGGTTTTAAAAGTTGAAGTAAGTTAAAGCAATGGAATAATCTACAATATTTAAAGTGAACCAAATAGAGCTCCATCTGTCAACATGAATAAATTTCAAAAGCATAATATTGAGTGACAAAAAGTAAAGTCATACAATACAGCATATAATTTTAAAACAAACAACAATATATATTATTGATAGATATCCTCCTTTAATTATGGCATAAAAACCCTTTAAATTATAAACTTCACATAGAAGATTGTGGCTAGCTGTAATATGACGGAGGGGGAACAAGGGTTTTGGATGTGTAGGATGTATTTAGTTTCTTAAAACCCTCCTACCTTTCTAAAATCACGTACACACGTGTTCTATTTTATATGGTTTTTTGCTTAAATTCTTTTATTTCTACTTAGGTATTCAATACATTTACATTTATCATTGGGCACTTGTACCTATACATGATATATCTTGATTCTTATTTTTTCCCCATTCCCTGTCCTCCCTTCACTCCTCTACCCTTCCCTATTTACAAAGTCTTTGTTTCCATTTTTTCCTTTTCTCATAATTTTTCCATTTCCTTCTTTCCTTTCCCCTACCCCTCCCACTTCCCCTTCCCCTTTGCCCCTTTTCTTCCTATTTCACATTATCTATTATACCTTTTAGTCCTTATTTGCCCTTTCAGTTTCTCACAGTAGAGAAACTATTTGATATTTATACATGTGTGTCCTACTTATTTCACTTAAGAGTATGTCCTCAGTATGCATCCATTTAGCTATAAATGTCTCTAGTTTCTCATTCTTTGTGGCTGAGTAGTATTCCATTTTATTTTTTAAAAACCCACATCTTCTTTATCCAGTTTCCAGTTGATGGGCACTTGGGCTGTTTCCAAGCTTTAGCTATTACAAACTGTGCTGCTATAAACGTGGGTGCACATATATCACTGTGGTATGATTCTTTTAATTCTTTTGGGAAGATACCCAGCAGGGGAATAGCTGGGTCAAATGGGACCTCTAGTCCTAGTTCTTTGAGGTATCTCCATACTGATTTCCACAGTGGTTGTACCAATCTGCACTCCCACTAACAATGGAAAAGAGCTCCTTTCTCCCCACACCGCTGCCAGCATTTGTTATTGGTTGATTTCTTGATACCAGCTATTCTTTTAGGGGTGAGGTGGAATCTCAGTATTGTTTTCATCTGCATCTCTTGCATTACCAGTGATGTTGAACATTTTTTCATATATTTATTTGCTGCTTTTACTTCTTTGTCTGAGAAATGTCTGTTCATTTCAGATGCCCATTTTTGGATTGGGTCTTTGACTTTGGGGGGTCTGATTTTTTTCAGTTCTTTATAGATTCTTGATAGTAGTCCTTTGTCTGAGGTACAGCTGCTAAAATTTTTTCCCACATTGTAGGTTGTCTCTTAGCTCTGTTGGTGGTTTCTCTTGCAGTGCAGAAACTTTTTAATAAGATGAGATCCCAGTTGTTGATTCTTTGTGCTAGTTCCTGTGCTACTGAGGTTTTGTTCATAAAGTCTTTTCGTATGCCAATGTCTTCAAAAGTTCTACCTAACTTATCTTCCGGCAAGTTTAGTGTTTCTGTTTTAATATTTAGATCTTTAATCCACTCGATCTTAGTTTAGTGCATGGTGATAGGTATGGGTCTAGTTTTAATCTTTGGCAGGTTGAAATCCAGTTTTCCAACACCATTTATTAAAGAAGCTATCTTTCCTCCAATGAGGGTGGTTGGCTCCTTTGTCAAAGATGAGGTGACTGAGTATGTCTGGCATTGTTTCTGCATCTTCTAATCTGTTCCACTGATCCTTGGGTCTGTTTCTTTGCATCTTGATGGCTTCACTGCTGAATTTCTGTGCTCGAGGTCTTCTGGCGGAGCAGCCTTATCCTATGCAGTCCTTGCTCACAACCAGATATCTCTATTTTCCCCAAAGGGCTGTCCAGCATTTTCTATTTCATCTCACAGGTCTTGTCCATCCTGCCAAGGACCAACTTGCACACTATATGGGCCGCCAGGACTATGAGCACCAAGACACAAGTACTCAGGAGCACTGGCTGCTTGGGCTTGTCCTCTCTTTTATATGTTTTTATATGTTTTTATAAGTAATGGATTTGGTCGAGTTTTTCCTTCTTTTTGACTGTATGGCCTCCTTGACAGTTCTGCAGTAGTCTATTACTGACAAAATAAAACATAGTCATTTTTTGAGTTATCTCCTATGAGATTGGTAACAAATGGAAAAATTTATAATACCTATGCTGGGTGTTAAGACTGTATTATTGGTAGTATAAATTGGTACAAATTTTCTTGGAAGAAATCTGTTAATATACAAAAAGAAAATTACACAGACCCTTATTAATTTCATTTCTGGAAATCTGCCATGAGGAATAATAAATACAGAAATGTATATACTATAATATTTACTGCAGCACTGTCTAAAAAAGAACAAAGAGGGGCTTCTAATTACTAGACAGTGATTTCAGAACTAAAAGCTGGAAGGTGTGTTCTAGTTTATGAAGACACAATCTTCACACTGTGGACCACACACAGCCATCACACAGCAACCTGTGACTATCTACGGACATGGAAAATGGCCCTGATGTGCTAAGCAAAAAAAAGGTTAGGAAGCAGTGAATACAATATTGCATTCATTAAGTTTCTCCTGGCTGTACGGGAGATGATCTGATTCTGGCTAGCATAAGCAGAAAGATAAAAGAAGCGGGCAGGAAACAGCAAGGCCAGGGAACTCTGGAAAGATACTGTGCTATTTCATGTTCATCGAACAGAAGAAAGAGTAAAACAACTAAGAATGAAGAAAGGGCAGAAACCAGCAAAGCTGCAGGAACCTCTGGAAAAAATGACAATATATATGGGGCTGTCTAGATTGAACTAAACTGTGTCATATTTCTCCCCTACAACTAACCAGTTTTGGCTCATCACATAAAATTAATATGGTTGTGAAGACCTCACTTTGATTATTAGGGTGCTCCCAGAGTAAGAAAAATGACTGTGCACACACCAGAAAGCTATCGATTAAGTGGCCCCATTTTACAATATGATATGTGTAGGAGTGTGTATGTGTGGCTCACATGGTGATGAAATGATGAATGATCTCACCTTCTTTTACATTTTTTGACTGCCTTCTCTTTTTTCAGTAAATATGTATTACTTTCATAATTTTCTAAAAAGCTATTTTCCTTTCGGGAAAAAATTGTCACTTCAGAACTTGCTAAGGTGCTTTATGTGGCCTTGGATGGAGCTGACAGGCAAACGGTGCAAAACTTTCATCAAACACACTTAAGACAAAGGAGTAACCCCAGACCCACCTCCTACCTCAGCTGGCTTCCCACCTTCCCTTCCCTGCCACTCACTCAAGTTGATTCCCTGACACAAAACAAAGAAAAGGAGATTATCCTTTAGGGTGTTCAGTAAAAGTAAGGACAAGAGGCTCAGATCCTCCCAAGAAGGGGGAAAAAAACACAGTTGTCAGCTCCCAGCTCTGAAATCATCATCTGGGAATTTCATGCTTTGCAAAATCAAGGATCTTTGAGTCCAGGTCTTTCTCTGCTAAACTACTGGACCTCCCTCTCTCTCTCTCCCTCTCTCTCTCTGTCTCTCTCTCTCTCTCTCTCTCCCCTCCCCCCTCCCTCCCCCCCTTCCTTTTAGATGCACAAATTTCAGGAGGAAAAAAATGTAGATCCTCTTTTTAAATCATCTAAGCACCTCTTGTGTTTCTCTTCTGCCATCTCTGCACATTTTCCATGTTTCTTACAGAAGAATATCCATTAGACGATCGCTACGCACCTTCTCCATGAGGCAGACTGATTGCTCCGGCCCTGGCATGACAGTGCACTAGGTGTGAACCTTGGCTCCTCCTATTTTCGTGTCTGAACACAGTCCTATGACTGTCTGAGCCTTTCTTTCCTAATTTGTAAACTGTGAGCCCTACACCTCACGGGGTTGTTGTGAAGAGTAGGAGAGGAAAGGGGTCATGATAGGTTTTATCTCATATACGTGAATCATCTGTTTTGCCCTCTAGATTATTAGCACATGAAGGAAAGGAATTGTAGCTTCCTCGTCTTTATATCCCCAAGGCTAGCACAGTGCAGTGATGATGGCCCTGATGAGAAGGAAGAGGAGGAGAGACATAATGATATCACCTGCTCAGCTGTCCCAGGCACTGCACTAAACAATACTTTCATCAAATCCTTTACTTGTCTACATCCGCAGTGGTAACTAAACAGGCTTTAGAAATTTTTATACCCCACATGAAGGCACATGGCTGGAATCCCAGTTTCTTGGGAGGCTGAGGCAGAAGGATGGAAAGTTTAAGGCCAGCCTGGGCAACTTAGCAAAAATCTTCCTCAAAATAAAGTAGACAGCTAGAGACATAGCTGGTTGGTAGAGCACTTGCCTGGCACACATGAGGGCTTGGGTTCAGTTCAATCCCCACTCCAGGGGTGGGGGATCAAAGGCACCTGCAGCGTTCAGAGGGTGTTAGTGGCCTCCACAGGCCTCAGCAGCACCTTCACTTTCCTCCAGGGAACAACAAATAGAAAAGTGCTGTTTTGTATATCTGATGAGCTCCTCTCTGAAATTCCAGAACGTCCTCAGATTGTTCAAGGCTATTGTGTCAGAATACAGGCCATGGTTTATTCCAGGACCACGACTACTTTTTCTGATGATAAAAATTTTTAAAAAGATTGGAAAAAAGTGATCAAAATCTTGTTGGTTTACTTTGTGCAAGAGAAACTCACCTGATAAGAAAATGAACGGAACCATGTAGAAGTAAGTTCTTCTAGTGAGGTTTAGGATGAAGAGTGCCAGCAGTGAAACTCCTGGTTTAGACGGCCCCCAAAGCCTCATGCAGTTTTAGGTGAGGCTTTGATTCATGGTGTGATACTAGGCCCAAGGGCACTAGGATTAAGGGTGTGAGTGCTACTCTCCCTAAATAGTCTTGGAGGCGGAAAGGTGGGTTAAGGCCCCTCTCTTGTTGCTCTGCTACCTTTGGGCCACCATGAACTGTTGCCCCTCTGCCACCCTGCCTTGGAGCCGGCTGATTATGGACTAAAACCTCCATGAACTGTGAGCCAAATGAACATTTCCCCTTTTAATTTGGGTGTTGGGTATTTTGTTTCAGCAATAAGAAAAAAGTAACTAAGACATCCTGCTCAGAACAATTCTTAGCCCATCCATCAGGATGTCACAGACCAAACTCTGACCCTGGCAGCTGCATAGATCTCTGCCCGTATTATACTGAATACAGGTGGTCCTGTGTCACCTGGTCTCACAGCTGGAAAAAAAATCACCCAAAGCATCATCTTCCAAAATAAGAGCAAAACCCTAAATCACAGCTGTGGGGTCCTGGGTGGTTCTGAGAAAGAACACTGTGGCTCCATCCCACACCATGGCTGGGTGAAGCCCCCAGGCATGAAGGGCTGGGAGCTAGGCTAGGGCTTGCCTCAGACACAGAGCTCAAAGGCTGGCCAAATCACTCAGCCATCAAGATAAGTGACAACCTGATGCTGTATTTTTAAAATTCAAAATGAATCCCAAAAAATCCAGGAGGAGCAAAATACCAGAATCTTAAAGACAGGATCGATGGAATTGATTTTCTTTTTGCTTCAGGTTCCAATATGGCTCAATACAGCACTGTTGCTGATCCTGTCTTCTTTTAAAATGCAAGCATTTTGTTCATCATAGCTCTTTTTGCATTACTTTTGTATTTGGTGAATATCACTGTAAAGTATTAGTTATCTGGGTTTCTAAATTTAGGGCACCCCACCCGTTAAGTGTCTCCCTCTGCTAGGTTGTCTCTCCTAGTGCCCCTCAGCTGTCCCTCCCCCCACCTCCCTCTCTCTCTCCCTCTCCCTCTCTCTCTCTCTCTTCGTCTTCCTCTTTCATTCACATTTCCTTCTGGACTTTTCTCTCCTCCCTGTGTCTGTGTAGAGGGCCAGTACCCAGAAGCTGGTCTGCCTGGGTGGTCCTGGCCACAGTGTTCGGACACCTGCCTGGGCTCGCCGATTACTATCTTTTGGTCTAGTTTCCGCTTGCTCTATTCCCATCTCACCTAGCACCTTCTAGCCTATGACCCTGCACCACTGTTAGCAGGAGGCCTGACAGCAGCTATGCCAACTGGTTTTTTCCTCTTCTGGAGGAACCAATTCCTCGTGATCCCCTGGCTGAAATCTTATCAGGCTGGAATCACTTGACACTCCCATTTGTCTGAAACAAAAGTCGTTTGTCTTCCAAACCTCAGATGGGAGTTGTCACAGATTGCAGCCGTTGGCCTCCCCTTAGAGGACTGTGGTCACTTCATCAGCGGCCTTTGCTTTGCCACTGAGATATTTCATAAGCACCAGGGCAGCAGCGGAGGAGGAGCTCAGAGGGCTGCCAGCCAGGAAGGCCTCCGCTCTTGCTGAGTGTTCCTCCCTACCTGCAGGGGAAGCCCCAGAGCCAGAACAGAGCTCTGGACAGGATGCTGGAGGTACTGAGCAGCCTGTAAAGCCTGCAAATCCCAAGGAGGCACAGCCAGCAAGTGAGGACCCTGGCTGTGAGTGACTGGACTCCCGATGGCAGCCCTGGGGCCAAGAGAAGCCTCCCAACACTTGGTGCAGCCCTGGGAGCTCCAGATGAGGTATGACCACACATGGAGCTAAGATTATCCCTGACCCTTAGCAATTATGTGACCTGGGGCCCTTGGCATGGCTAATATCTAATACCTATGATGAAGAATAACTGCTCCGGCTATTTCAGAAGGTGGCTATGACAATAAAATGAGTTAATTATTGTGGAAGTGTTTGAAAACTCTACAGCGCCAAATGTTTTTATATATATATATAAAATTTGATAGTTACATAAGCAAAAATAGGCACTTTTCAAGCTAAAATACCAAGGCAAAGGATTGCACCCTGTGGTATCAAGGGCAGCACGGGCCATCACCCTGAGAGGACTCTGCTGTGGCAGCAGGGACACTCCAGGAAGCATCAGGCACCAGGATCCAGGCCACTGGCAGCTAACACTCTTGTGCTTGGTGGGCCACATTTTCACTGCAGGCTGAGTGGACAGAGGGCTAAGCATCACAGTCCAGACACTGTGGAGGAAGCCTAGGGTGTTGTCCTGAGTATAACCACAGCTGCAAGCAGCAGAGCTCTGCAGAGCCAGTGACCCCCCACCCCCACCCCAGCTCATCCCTGAGGAAGAAGAGACAGGGACCAAGTGTACCCTGCACAGAGAACAGACGGCTCAGTGAGTAGTGGCTGCACGGAGCCAAGGATGACCAGAAAGTCGTGCAGAGCATATGCCAGAGTGCCAGGAACATCTAGTTTTCTTTTCTGACTACCAAGACATTCAACTCCCTTCCTTTGTTTGCAGCACACCCCCTTGTGCTTCTAGATCAAAAGCAGAGCATTCCCCCCACTAGAGAAAAACTAGTCTTTTCCCAGCTTCTGTTGCAGCAAGGCCCAAGCAAGGAGCTGAGACCCTTGTGGCCTGGATTTGAATCAGGCCTTAGGACACACCCAAGGAAGAGCCAAGCCATCCTCTGGCAGTGTGGCAGCAGCCATAGCAACAGCTTTGAAAGCTGTCCAGATCCCTGGGCCAGGAGCAGAAGCAGTACTGACAGAAGTGTTGAGTGTCCAGGGATAGCAAAAGCAGCTGCTAAAGGTTTGCCAAGTAGTTTTTTAATAGGGTTTGGGTTGTGGTCCTAGCCGATGTTTAATCTCTTATTCACGCCCAATTTCCAGACCTGGCATTATAGCCTTGCGTTATGGGCTGCATATGTGTATACCCCCCAAATCCATATGTTGAGGCCTAACCCCAATGTAATGGTATTTGGAGGCAGCAACTCCCAGGGGTAATTAGATTTAGATTAGAGTATGAAGGTGCCCCCTTCCTGCTTCACTGCATGCCGGGAGTCCGGAACCACCAGGCCTTTTTAAGGAAGACTTGGAGACGAGTTCACCTTGACCCTGCTATTAAGGAAGTTCAGTATAATCCTACCTATGAAACCATGTTTGGTCCTGAGTTTGGACCAGAAAATCCCTTTAGAACACAGCAAATGGCTGCTTCTAGAAATATGCTTTCTGGATATGCTGAACCAGCTCATATCAATGATTTCATGTTTGAACAGCAAAGGAGAACTTTTGTCACATATGGTTATGCATTGGATCCTTCATTAGATAATCATCAAGTATCTGCTAAATATATTGGTTCTGTAGAAGAAGCTGAAAAAAATCAAGGTTTAACTGCATTTGAAACTGGACAGAAGAAAACAGAAAAAAGTTCAAAGAAAACGATGCATCTAATATTGATGGTTTCTTGGGACCATGGGCAAAATATGTTGATGAAAAACATGTAGCTAAACAGTCAGAGGAAGAGCAAAAAGAATTGGATGAAATCACAGCAAAGAGGCAGAAAAAAGAGTATAAACGTGTCCAATGAAGTGAATATGGCTCATCTCCAAAACTCATGTTGAAATTTAATCCCCATTACGAAGTATTAAGAGGGTGGGAACTTAATCCAATATTGTGCTTAAGGTAGGGCCTTTGGAAGGTAATTTCAATTAGGAAGGGTCCTATGGGAGGAGCCCCCATTACTAAATCCTCGTGGCTTTCTAAGAAGAGGGAAAGAGACCGTCACACACAAACACATATCCTATCTCTCACCATGGGACACCCTGGGCTGCTTCAGGACTCTGCCCGAAAGAAGGTATCACCAGATACTACCCATAGCCTCAGACCAGCACCATGAGCCAAAGTAAACTTCTTTCCTTTAATACCTACCCAACATCATGATTTTAGGGTTGGGCCCCTGTTAGGGTTTAGATCTAGAATGTCTCTCGAAATTATCAAGAACCCAGAGGCTAGGCTTTTGGAAGGTGACTGGATCATGGGAGAGATATACTCATGGGTGGATTCATCCACTACTGAGTTCAGCAGCTGAGTGTGCTGTTAGGAGGCTGGGTAGAGGCAGGAGAGTCACTGGGGGCGTGACCTGGAAGGTTATCCTCCCTCCCTGGCTCCTCTTTTCTCTCTGCTTCCAGGACACCATGAGTTAAGCACCTTTTCCTCTGCCATGCCCTTCTGCCTGACCATTTCTGCCTTGGAGCCAGCCAGCCATGGACTGTAAGCATGAGCCAAAAATAAATCTCTCCTTCTTTAAGTTGTAGGTGTCAGGTATTTTTACCCAGCAATAAGAAAAGTGACTAAGCCCCATGTGATAGTATTAGTACCTTATAGGAAGAAGACAGACCTCTCTCTCCACAAACAGGCACAGGGGAAAGGCCATGTCACATGGAAAGAAGTTTGCCATGTACAAGCCAGAAAGACAGCACTTACCAGACACTAAAGCTGCTGGGACTTTGATCTCAGACTTCTCAGCCTTCAGAAAGGTGAGAAATAAAATGTGTTATTTAAACTGTACAGTCTATGGTGTTTTGCTATAGTAGCCTCAGCTGAATAAGATCTTCCTCAGGGTTCCTTGGCCTACTTAACTCTGTTCAATAAATCTCCTTGCTATTTACATAAACAAGAGTTGTATCTATTGTTTGCTTATAGAATTCTGGATGATACACTGAGTCAAAGAAGCACCTAGAACCACCTCCCTGACACCTGGCTTGAAAATTCTTTCAGGTGAGGCCCTGACTTGGAGCCCTGATACAAGGAATATGCCCAGGTGCTCCAGTCACACAGGTCACAACAGAACAAAATAACAAATATCCAGTTCATGTCAGAAGTGTGGATTTTTAAATTGCGTATTATTGGTTTTGATTTTTTGTGTGTATGGCTTTGATGGCCTTTATCTTAATAAAATAATTCTCCAGTATGATGACTTTGGCCATAACCTGGATAACTTTTAAAAGTTAAAATGTATTCCTGGCACACATTAACTTACAGTGAAGAAATGAGGACTTGGCTTGCTAATTTAGAAGGGTGCCAAACTGTATTAGAAAAATGCTGAAAACTTCTGCCCATTGAACAGAAAGAAAGTTCAGCAGGAAAGGCCTTGCTGCAAGCCAGCCAGGTCCTCAGTGCTGGGCCTGATCACTGTCCTAGTCCTGGTGACACACTGTGGTTCAGGTGGACACTCCCTGGCTCCCTGAGAAAGAAGGCATCTGCACCACCCCTCAACCTCACTTCACAGTGTGTATGGATGAAAATGGCAAGTTCTTTTTGTGATAACAGTATAGAATCCATCCACAGTCACAGAATCCTGAATCTGGAGACAGCAATATGGGGGTACTTAGCAACAAGCTCTCAAGGGAAAAATAAAAATGATTACATGTACAGGTTGAATAGCCTTAATCCAAACTACAAAATCTGAAACACTCCAAATTCTGAAACTTTCTGAGTGCAATCTGATCCCGTAAGTGGAAAACTCCATGTCTGATAGGTCACAGTCAAAGCGCAGGTACACTAAAGCCAGGGTATAAAATTACATTCAGGCTATGTGGATAAGTGAAATATAAATGAACTCTGTGTTCAGACTTGGGTCCCATTTCCCAAGATGGTGCATTATATATATGCAAATATTCTACAGTCTAAAAAAAATCCAAAATCTAAGACCCTTCTGTTTCCAAACATTTCAGATAAGGGATATTCAACCTACATACATAAACATAGGGATATTTTAAATTTACTGGTACAAAGGATATGTGATACAATTTACAGATGATAATAATAAAGTACAAAATAGTCCTTCCTGGAGATCCCATGTAGTTCATTGATTCTCTCAGGAGGTTTTTAGTTTTTGCTGAAGTCTTGTATGTATGATTAAGCTTATTGAATGTAACCATGACTTGACAAATAGAGTTGCATTGCAGTCTGAACTCTTTTCCCAATAAGTTTATCATAATTATACATAATGAGATCTACTGATAAGCTCACTCTCATACAAATGATGTTCATTAACTGAATCCTTTTTCCACTACAGTGGAAAGTCATAATAGATTTTTGAATTTAATCTATATTATTAACACTTTCCCCTTTACTTTTTTAAGTTTATACAATCAATAAAACAATAAATCAAGCACTACTTTGTAGCATTTGCCAATTTTGGAGTGTAAATACTTTTGACTTGACCAATTTTGTGTTACCCACAGTAGATCACCAGCCACAGAGTTGAGAATGCATCTTGCACACAATTTCATTGTGTTTTCACCATAGAGACACAAAAGATGCTTTTAAAAAAAAGAGCTCAAAAGTATAGATAAGATGTAGTAAAAATAATTAGGCAGTGATGTATTTTGAATATCTATTACTTTTGCTTTTAATGAATATATTTAATTTAAATTTATATAATTTTACATGGCTATATTTAATGACTAGCTTGCAAAATTCCTAAAAACTTATCAACTATTTTAGTTAGATTTTTGCAGCTGTGACCAAATAGTTGAGAGGAAGAAATATTTACTCAGGCTCACAGTTTCAGAGGTTTCAGTCCATGGTCAGCCAGCACCAAAGCAAAAACATCATGGCAGAAGGGGATGATGAAGGAAAGCTGCTAAACTTATAGCAGCCAGGAAGCACAGAGGGAGTGAAAGAGCTAGAGAAGAGGCCAGGGGCTAGATCTAGATTGAAAAGTCACTCTTCCATGACCCAACCAGACACACCCAGAAGTGAGCTTTACTAATCTCCTAGGTGTTTCTCAAGCCAATCAAGTGGATAATCAAGATGAACCATCACATGAATTTTCACATGCTGGTCTGAGCTGACTCTGCCACACCAGTGGACAGAGAAGACCTGGGTAGAGTCATATCTGCATCTGCATGTGTATGAAATATTTGGAGATGGGAGGTAGGGCTGGCAAATATTTGGATCTGGCAATCCAGCTGCTCCACCAAGATGTCCTCTGCTTTCACAAGTATTTATGGACATTAGAAGGAGAAAAGTCTGAACTCTGGTGTGGCCCTGGCATGAAGTTCTCCCACTCCTCACTGCCTTCGTGGACTTGACCTATTTTCAGTCCAAAAAGTGCTGATTGATTCTCCAGTTGCCAACTTTGGCTACTGGTTGCACAGAGCTCACTCTATCCCTACAGACACATCCCCGGCTTTCACAGAATTTCCCATAAGTCTGCAGGTCCGGAAAGAATGACACAGCTGGGGATCATTTTGAAGACAATTAAGGCTAATGAGTTGACTCAGTAAAAGCAGCAAAAAAGGCAGAAAATGGCTCTGGCTAGAGGACAGTTTTGCCTTGGTAGCTGGTAGAGACCAGTTAGAAAATAAAATGGGAGATCCGATTTACTAGCACAGATTAGGATTTGTTTGACCAGGCCTTGACCTCAGCTGAATTACCTGATACGTGGACCCATGCACTTTTCTGCACTGTTGGTAAGAGGTTAAACTGTCATAGCCTCTACAGATGACAACATGATGTTGAATCTTACAGACTGGGACCCAGACACTCACTGGCATTCATTGCAAGCAGTGTTGTTTTGTATTAGTGACACTGAATTAGAAGCAAGCTAAAAGTCTACTAGTAGACGACTTGCTAAACTTATACTAATACAATATTGTAAATCAAGGCAAATGAACATTATAAAGCCACTAAGAATATAGCAGCTCTTTATTACTGTTATTGAACAAGCTGGACAAAGAACAGTATTTAGTATGCGGCCCTTTGTATGTTTTAAATAGCATATTTATATACTTAAATGTGTATAAAATATCTTTGGAAGAACACACAAAAAAACCACTCACAGTGGCTTCTGAAAGAGAACTGATAGAAGACTCGAGTGGAGAAACACTTATCAATATACCCCTGTAAAACTTTAATTTGATGCAACATGTTAGCTCCTTTTTTAATAAAATAAAAAATAAAGTCTGTGGATATTTTTTAAAGGACAACAACTATATTTCTATGGTTATTATCATATAGTTGCCTCCCCCTAACTTTTCAGTAATCAAATTTTCAATAAGCAACTCCATTCCAGTTTTCCTGGAACTCGCCTGGTATTAGCACTAAAACTCCTATCCCAGGAAACTCTTTGGTCCAGGAAAATTGGGATGTCTTTTCAATCAGTGTCAATATAAAATAATGACCCTACTTTAAAGGAAATATAGTTTATTCTAAACCAGATGAGTGACTATGGCTTAGGAACACAGATTCAAGTTCCCTTGAATGACATATGGAAGAGGTTTCATGAATTTTATGGTCACAAATCAAAAGAAAGTCAAAAATTAATACATGTACCAATTACATTGGTGGAGGATAGCAGGCTGCTAAGCTTAATGACATATATCAAGAAGTTTATCTATTAGCTATGAGAATGTTAGATCAGATACAAATGTTAAGGTAACTGCTTTTAAAGGATCTAAAATAGTCCAAGATAATTTTGATTCTCCACATACAACATCCCCTCTCTTCATGATCACAGTGTTCCAGTTAGCCAAAGACAAGCAGTCTGCAAGATCATTAATATAAGTGTGGCTTCTTCAGAGAACTTCAAATCACACCAGTGTTACATATATGGTACTGCTTCTCCCATGGCCAGCTGTAAAGTAATAAGTCTACATGGGTCCCTGCTCCACAGCACAGAGCTTGTAAAATTCTTGTTATTTCCTTATTGATAAGAGGATCTTTTGTTCTAGTGAGGAGACTCATGGTGGACTCTTGAATAGGAGCTGATCACCAGAAAGACTAAGCTATAATCAGAACCTTGGAACTTTCAACACCATCCTTCATTCTCCAAAGAGAGGAGAAAGTCTAGAAATGATGTTAATAATTTGTCAGTCAGCTTTCAATCACTGTGAAATAATACCTGAAAGAGTCAATTTAAAAGGAAGAAATGTTCTTTGGGGCTCATAGCTTCAGAAGTTTCTGTTCATAGTCATTTGGCTATGTTGTTTTGTGCCTGTAATGGCCCTAGTACATCATGGTGGGAGTAGATGGCGAATGAGACCTGCTTGTCATAGAGGCCAGGAAACAAAAAGAAGGATGAAAGGGCCAGTGTCCCAATGCTGCCTTCAAGAGCACACCCTCAACACCCTAACTCCTCCCACTAGACCCTACCTCTTTAAGGTTGTACCACCTCACAGTGGTGCCGTGGGCTGGAGACATAAAGGCTGGAGGCCTTTAGGGGATATTCATGATCCAAACCATAGCAATAACCAGTCATGGCTGTGTGATGAGGTCTCCACAGAATCCCTGAACTATGGGGTTCTGAGACTGTCCAGGTTGCCAAATATGTTTGTTTGCATAGGAGCAGAAGCTTCTGGCTCAGAATCCTTCCAGACCTGACCATACACAAAGGAGGCTCTTTGGGGTGTTTCTTAGTATTATCATGCCCTGTAATCGAGGTCAATGGAAAAACTGAATTGAGGCAGAACTGCTAATGGCCAAGACCCTCAGGATGAAGCTTTGTGTCATTCTATTTAAAGAACCACAGCCAGATGAGGTGCTTGCTGAGAGCAAAAATAATTACAGAGCTTATAGTGGTTATAAATACCAGCTACAAACATGTGATAAGATACAAAAATGAGGGGCTGGGGATTTAGCTTAGTTGTTCCACTGCCTGCCTCGCAAGCGCAAGGTCCCAAGTTTGATCCCCAGTACCAAAAAAAAAAAAGATACAGAAATGAGGATTGTAATTGTCATGAGTATTTCTTCCCTTTTTTGCTATGAATATGTTTGTATGTGTGTGATTTTCTTTTCTCTCTGATTCCCTTATTTGAGACACACTGACTTACAGTCTTTAAATATTGGTAATTGTACATCATAGAATTGAGAAGAATAAACATCACACAAGAACTTTACATCATCTTTGGGGAAGGAGTTAGTACACAAGAGAGTTGTATCATGTTAGGTGGAATTATGACATTGATATTGTCTTTATTTTGAGATTAAGTGTGCTTTAAAGAAATATGTATGGGTGCCAAGGGGTAGCCGTGATAGTTGATTTCATGTGTCGACTTGACTGTACCAAGAGTCCCAGAAGAAGCTATTCCTTCATGTCTTGAGGGTGCTTCTTGTGAGGTTAGGATTTGAATCTGTGGACCCAATAAAGTAGATGGCCCTCCGCAAATATAGGCAGGCATTATCCAATCCACTGGGCCAGAACATAAAGTAGAGGAAGGAGGAATGCTTGCTCGCTTTAGCCTGGACATCTACTTTCTTCCCTTGGACTGAGATTTACACCATCGGCTCCTCTGATTCCCAGGCCTTAAAACTCAGGCTTAATGCGCCACTGGCTCTCCAGCTTACAGATGGCAGATGTGGGACTTCTTGGCCTTCATAATCAAGTGAACCAATTACTCATAATAAAGCTCTTCCTTTTAGCTCTTCTCTGGAGTGTCTTGACTAATGCAGTTGTCACAATATTCTCTTTAGCAAACCCATGTAGTACACCCAGGTGAGTCTACCACAGTCTCCCTTACAATGGGCTCCTACTTCCTCTCTCCCACTGCAGATTCCCACTGGCTAAACTTGCCTTGAAGCCAAAGTGCAGACAGCTCTTAACTGCAACCCACAGAAATCAGCCTCCCAGGCACAGAGCAGGGAGAAAGGACAGAGAGTGGTCCAGGGCTGGCAGGGAGGGGTAGCCAATGGAAAATCTCCCAAGCAAGGAGCAGGGACTACATGACCCAAGTTCCAGCTCAGCTTCACATTATATTATCTTCAATCCAGCCTTCATTTTCCTGGGCCCCAATTTTCTCATTTGTAAAGGAAGTGGGGAGAGTGGGCTGTCTATCACAATGACAAATCCCCAATCCCCTTGCTGCTCAGCACGCTCCCAGAGGGCTCACTCCCCAGCCCATGTACGAGATCTCATACACAGGCACACACTCTCCAAAGACAGAAGCTCTATCAGCACTCTGTGCAGATTCATTTCACACAGTTTCCCACCCAGAAAACAACCCATTCTATTTCAGGGTCCAATTGAAAGTTGCCTCTTCTTAAAGTAGTATTTGTCTACATAGGAAGAGGGTTCATAATGTTAATCACAGGACTCTTGCCCAGAGATTCTGATCCAGAACAGCTAGGGTAGGAATTCTGGGATGGTTCTCCTTCTACCACACTTGAAAACCCAGTGTCTGAAAGAACAGTGCTCCATCAAGGTGTGAGGATTTTTAAGTTCATTTCTTCTTTAATGAAAACAAGCTTGGGCTGGGGATTTAGCTCAGTGGTTCCGCTGCCTGCCTCGCAAGTGCAAGGACCCGAGTTCGATCCAGAAAGAAAGAAAGAGAAAACAAGCTATTATTCTGTAATGGTTATTTTTTAAAACAACAATAAGAGCTTTGAGGCATCCAATCCACTTACTGCGGTGCAGCATGGAACTACTTGCTAAGTAGTAAAATTGCATTTCAAAACATGATCAAACATCAACCTAATCAGCCAGGTGTTAGGCTCTCAATCACAAGCCTCGAAACACATAATCAAGTATCAATAAACAGGTGTTTTAAGTGACAATTGAGATAAACAGTCGCTTTTGTGGTTACTTAGGAAGTTCTGCAACATTAAGACAGAGTACTTTCACTCTTAAGCCGACTTCAGAAGCTTCTCTGCCAAATAAATTCAGGCAATAATTAGCACAGGAGATTTTAGCCAGATTGCAGTTTTAAAGCCTTTGGTCTTAGCAAAGAAATCTGTTTCATTTGCTTTATTCCCACTACCTTTGAGCTCTCACCCTTATGGGTGGTAATTCTTTAAAAATTCACTAAAACACACTTACTTTTTCAGACTACAGTTTTGAAGTCTTTAGAGAAAACTATATCCAGGTCACAGGCATACATTCATCACCACAAACTCAGGGACCCATTCTACCTATCTCTCCAATGTGACAAGAAGACCGGGAGTTCTGAAGGAAAACCAAAGTTCTGTTTTAGAAATGGCCTGTTTTTCCACCCATTCAAAATGGCTTCTCAGTAGCCCACTAACAAATTCAACACAACCTTATGAAAAATCACTGAAAGATGGGAGGAACAATTTAAGGCAACTATTTGCAATAACAGTGCTCTTTTTTAAAGGCAATATCAATAAATTTGGCTGACTTAGGTTCATTACAGTTCACCCATGTGATTTATTTTAAATAATGCTGAGAAGGAGTCCCTGCTGAAAATGCTACCTCATTAATATCTGTTAATTCCCTGATTGTAACCAGTGAGTTAGCTTTGAGAGGATTTCTTATGCTTTGTTTTCTATTTCTCTTCCCTCTTCCCGTGGATCACCCACTAATGTAGCAGTTTCAGTTCCCATAATTTTACCTCCCACAGTTAAAGGAGCTGTTGCAGCATTTGGTCATTCATGATACCAATGAACAGAAACTCTGTCATCTTTGCCACTCAACAGATACAGAGGTGTTTGTAGCAACAGAAAATCCCATTCTCAATTGTGGATATCACTTCTCTGAAACAAAATCAACAGACTCTAGCCAGGTCTGGACAAATCAAAGGTTCTTCATCATTCCCTCCCACTGAAACCTGTTGCTGATTGCAGAACCACGTTAGGACTTCTCTTTCACATCATCTTCCTCTTTTCAACGGTGGGATTCAGCTGGGAGCTGGGTAGTGTATGGGTGGGGTGTCTCAGGACCTGTAGCCTGAATCTATTTGCAAGTTTCTTCTCTAGACAGGGGAAGATGACCATCTCTGGCCTTCTCTGACTTTCCTTTGTCACCTAAGACCCTTCTTTCTTTGTTATATGTTCACTCTCAGCAGCCCAGGAGGCATTAACCTAGACTTCTCACTCTACAGACAGACCTCAGCCGCCCTTCAACACCTCCGCCATTGCCATGCATTCTGCTGCATTGAACTGGACTGGAATTCCCTCTGAATTCCACCATATAAATGATTCAGACCAACCCAATCAACATTTGTATACTTTTCTGTGCTTCAGTAAAGCTTTGACCTCTCATCTCAAGGAGAAAATAGAAATCAGGTAGAAAGGTTATCGGTTCTTTGCTTGCTTTCTCTAACATAGAAATGCCTTCTTCCTTACCTTGTGTCAGAATGGAAAATTTCCCCTCCCCTTCCCTTCCTAGACTAATTTCTCCATTGACATTAGGAAATGAACTCCAACAGCCTTGTTCTCCTGTATCTTTAATATCTACCTCATTTTTAGTTCTGGCTCATCACCATTTGTGTATAACAGAATGTTAAGTAGAAGCTGAGAACAACGCATGGAGATATTACAACAGTTACATCCCAAAGGATGCATTAGATAGATCTTGTGTGAAATTTCAATACAACATAACAAAAAAACAGAGTTATGCCTTTTAAATTCCCTTATCTACATGGAGAATAGAAAAGATCCAATGAGTAAGGAACAAAAGGATTTTATTTTTAGTAAAGGCATTAGAACGCTGACCTCTCATCCTCTTCCACCCAGTTGCAGAGCTTTAAAGGTACCATTTCAAAAGACCAAGTGTCCCTGAAGCCAGGGGTGTGGAGGGATCCAGTTCATGCCTGAGGAAGCTAGAGCAGCCTGTGGCCACAGGGTAGAAGGCTGAATCCAAGAAGTAACCTCACCCCTGGAAGCCTCTGAAAGAACCTACTCAGGAAGAGACTACCTGGAAAGGAGGACTCCACAGTAAAGGCTCTGGGCAGTGTCAGTGGGCAGGGATGGAGGACAACTGAGGAGGGGATCCAGAGTGACCAGCTAGCTAAGGATTTGCAGTTGGAAGGCCTGCCAAATGGACCTTTAAGGAACCCTGGAAATGCCCAACCAGAGTCCGCTACAAGCCTTTGCTGACTCAGAGAGAGCAAGGCTGTCTTATTATACATTATACGAGCTCATTCCTCCTCCCATCCCTGGGAGAGAAGCAAGCAGGGAAAGCAATGAAAGGTTAGGTTTAAAGGGGAGCAAGGAGACCCCATCAGTTCCACCAACACAACAGGAGGCCTGCTGGGAACAGGGAGATTTAACATTAAATCAAGTACAAAATATTTGATTATCACCTTGGAGTAGGCATTCTCAATCAATTGAAGCTGCAATTGTGACCTAATGTGATTCCACACTTCATGCAAGAAAAATCAAATAAATTAGTGTTTGAGCAGACTTAAAATAATTGGAGACACATGTAAGACTGCTTTTAGAGAAACGCTCCATGAATGCTGATGTGCAATACAGATGCAGAGACAGAGAGAGGAAGTATAAACCTTCTTTGCTGGACTCTACACCAACTTCTAGTTTTCTCTTATCTTTTCCTCACCCTCACTCAAGATGATTAAAGGCAATTTCCACACACTCTGCCACTACTCCATCATCTCCCACATATGGTTCATCCACAGCCCTCTGGCTTATGCTCCTATTATTACTGCTCAGAAACATCTCCAGAGAAGGTCGCCATTAACAAGTCCACTCACTTTCTTCTTTTTTTCCCCAAATAAAATTGAATTTGTTTTCTTATTAGAAAAGCAAATATGCTCCTTACAGAAAAATGAAAAAATTCAGGCACCCAAAATGAACATTAAAAGATAAAATCTACAAAGCCATTCACACCAAGTCAACCACTTTTAGCAAGTTGTTCCAGATTCCAGATTATCTTCTGTGCACATATCCATGTGTACAAGGAGCAATGTACACACAGAGAATCCATGCACATAAACGTCTGAGTCACTTCAGGTTTTTCCCTGTCACAACAATCAAGTTTGACAAATTTTGAATTCATATCATTAAAAGAAAGACTAAGATCAGTCAAATTTAATGAAGTTTACTTGCGCAAAGAATAAGGTTCTAGAATATGGTGGCATCCAGGTCAAAGATGAATGGATGCTTCAGAATGCCCCACTCCACCACTTCTACAGGTTATAGCCACAGAAAAGGAAATGACACATTGGTTGGCTGCAGTTGGCATTTACCTGATATGATCGTGTTTTGTCACCTTTCAGCCTCTGATTGGTTGGAAGTTCAGCAGCTAAAATTGGCTGAGACTCGGTTGCTCGGTTATATATGCTTTGGTTATATTTGTTTACACATCAAGCTAGGTTAAAATTCACAATATAAGGAGGCTGCTTTGGGACAAATTTTACCCAAGTATTGCAACTGGCTTAAGACAAACTTACTTCATCTTAACAATAAATAAACATATATACCATTTAAAATACACACATACAAATGTGTATATATAAACATTTCTATACATATTTTCATAATTATTTAGTGCATTTATATAGATATCCTACTTTTTTAAAAAACAGAATTATGGGGGATGCAAATGGTTTATTTATGCTGGTGTATTTCTTACCCAGAACTGCCTTTTTTACTTTAAAAAATAGGTTTTTTGCATAATGGCCTTGTGAAATATTATAGTCCACAGTTGCTCTCTTTTCTATATTCAATCATTTGCTGTTTAAAATATATTTTTAATTTTTAATCAACATAGTAACTGTACATATTTTGGGGATACAGTGTAATATTTCAGTGTGTGTATAGAATCTTTACTGATCAGATCAGGGAAACTAGCATATCTATAACCTCAGACATTTAGAATTCTTTGTGTTGGGAATATCAAAATCCCTTCTGCTAGCTATTTCGAAAAGCTCAATTACTTATTGTCAACAGTAGTTAGCCTACTGTGCTACAGAGTGTTTGAAGTTATTCCTCCTGTCCAGCTGACCATTATACTCACTGACTATCTCTCTCCATCCTTCCCTCCTGCAGCTCTCTTGCTTTAGCTCACATAAAGCAAAGCCGTCTTATAGTTTCTGCTGTTTCTGAGATACCCAAGGATTTATAAAAGTGTTGACTTCTAGTACAGAGGCTTTTGAAACTTGCCACATCCATTTATGTGAGAGCTAGCAGATATGGTATTTACTTAACATTTTACCAAATAATAAGATATTTCATTTATCTTCTAGGTGCATACATTGTGATATTGTGCTATGAAGGGACAGGGCTAGGGTGTAGCTCCGTGATAGAGCACGTGCCTAGCATGTGCAAGGGACTGGGTTTGATTCCCCAGAACAACTACAAAAAAAAATCCCCAAAAAGATAAGAAGAGACAGTGAAGGAAATTCTAGGAAGATGATTCTGATACAGACAATGTATTTTACATTTTACATATTTTACATTGGATAAGTCCAACTTTACCAGAATGTCAATATATAATTTATATTACCAAGCATATTTAGGAGCATGTCACTACGTAAAATAAATAAATAAATAAAACCTAGACAATACAGAAAGGTTTTGTTTTTTAAATGTCTCTCCCCAAAGATTAGCTTAAATAATATTGTGTTAGCCTTTCAGAGCTTTTCTCTAAGCATATATACCAATACACAGTTTTATTTGTTTCAACAAAATGAGATCATATTACACAGACTGTTCTGCAACATGTTTGTTTGTTTTAACTTAACAATGTCATAAACAATTTTCCAAATTAGGACAAACAATTCAACCTCACTACTTTGAACAATTGCATATTGTTTTATCATATGTTATGGTCAACAATTTGTTTAAGCATTTCCTTACAGATAAAGAGTTATTTCAAAGCTTCTATTATTACCAACAATGTGACTTTGTACATCATGTACATATATCTTGGAACAGTTATGTAATTATTAATACAGGTGAAAGTCAAAAGTAGTCTTCCTTCATCAAAAAACAAGCATGTTGCCAAGCATGGTGGCATATCCCTATAATCCCAGCTATCTGAGAGGCTGAGGCAGTAAGTTCACAAGTTCAAGCCCAGCCAGGGGAACTTACCATGACTCTCTCTCAAAATAAAAATAAAAAAGGGCAAGGATGTCACTCAGAGTAAAGCCCCTGGATTTGATCCCCAGTTCTGCAAAAAAGAAGTTTAAATTTTGATGACACCAATGATACTCCAAAAAGATTGTGCCAGTCTGCCTCCTTTGCCCTCTGCCACAGTGGACAGTATGGGTCTTCTGTGTTTGGTTTGTGGTACTGGGGATGGAACCCAGGGTCTTGCACAGGGTAGGTAAGTGCCACTGAGCTACATTCCTAGGCCTTGAAGTTTTCTGTTTGTTTTGGTTTGGTTTTGTTTTTTTGTTTTTTGAGACAGGGTCTCACTATGTAGTTCACCCTGGCCTTGAACTCACTGCTTAGCACGGGCTAGCCTTGAACTCACAGCAATCCTCCCACCTCACCCTCCCAAGCGCTGGGATTACAGGCGTGCACCACCACTCCTGGCTAGCCCTTGGCTTTTAATCTTTGCCAATCTGATACCTTCAAAATGAACTTGTCTCAATTAGCATCTGTTAATAGTCAAGAAGATGGGACTTTTGACATTCCATCTGCCCGTTTTAACTTCTTCTAGGACTTGCCTATTCTCAGCATCCCCATTTCTCTGCTGGAATATTTGCCCTGGCTATCAATTTATAAAATCTCTTTAGGTAAAAATAGTGTCAGTTTTGTGATGCTGATCACAAATAATTTTCCCAGCTTTTCCCTTCCTGCCTTTTTTATTTAGCCTGTGTGATCCTTCCTCAACCCCAAGTGACTTAATTTTTGTGGTAGTCAAGTACAGCCATCTTTTCCTCATTATTTCTGCTTTTCACGTAATGCTGTGCAGGACTTTTATCACCCTGTATTATAAAAATGTTTACTCATATTTTATTCTAATATTTTCATAATTTCATTTCTATACTTGTTACTTCAGAGAGTGCACATTCTGCTAGAAAAAGGGAAACAAGAATCCAATAAAATCATACACTTCACACCATTTCACAATCATTTTCTTCATGTAATGCACCGTGAATGTATTTCCATGCTAATAGATATAGTTTTATAATGTGACTTTATATTGCTTCCATAATTTATTTCAGCTCTCTATTATTGGATAATTAGGTTGTTTGCAATTACATGAAATAGCACTGTGATGAGCTGATAGTAGTTAGGTTCTTACCTATTACTTCAGCGATGCCCTTAATATGCATTTCAGACTCTACATTTTCTTCAAGCCCAGAGCTTGCCCAGCCCTTTCATCACAGTGAACATGCAACTTCATTCATCTTTTGTTTCACCCAAAATTTTAGGAATAATCTTTGATTCCTTATTTCCCCTCAACCTTCTACCCAATCCATCACACAAATCCCTTCTGCTTTACTAATTGCCCACTAATATCCCTTCCTTCTCCTGCCACCCCACTCCAAGACACCAGCACTGTCACCTGAGCAGCAGCCTCACTCTAATCTCTTCTCCAGTCAGCAATATGGTATCATTTTAGAATGAAGATCAGAGCAAGCTACTTCCTGCTTAACCACCCCCACCTCTGCACCCCACCCCCACCCCCACCCCCCGCCCAGTCGCTTCCTATTACTCTTCTGGAAGTAGAACATAAAAAGCCCACACCACATCTGAGATGGCCTCTGTCACCACGTCCTGTCGACCTCTGTGACTCATGCTCCACCATGCCTCACCTTGTCATCAATTTCCAGGCACTGACCTCCTCTCTGTGCCTTAAATGGGACAAGCTTGCGCCTAATCTCAGGCAAGGTTTCTCACTTGGCATGAGGGACATGTTGGGCAGGATAATTCCTCACTGTAGGGGCTGCTATTTACTACAGTTTATGTTTACCAGCACTGCTGGCTCTGCTCACTAGATGACAGTAGCCTCTCCCCAGTAGTGACAACCAAAAATGTCTTGAGACATTGCTAAGTGTCCCCTGTAGGGTAAAATTTCCCCTGATTGAGAACCAGTGGTTGAAGGCCTTTGCCTGACATCTTCCTTTTGTTGAAATGTTTGGTGTGCTGGATCTTTCTGTAAATAGTTTTTTGAATATATATTCAAGGTTCAAGTCATACTTCATCTCCTCAGAAACATCATCCCTGTCCATCCAATCTACCAAGCTCCCCACCCATCACCAACCGCCACTGTCCTCTCACTCTGCTCAGTTTTTCTAGCACTCTGTTCTTACTCCTGTCTGGAGTAACCATATCAGTGATGAGGTTACTTGCTTGGTCTTTGTCTCCCTTCCCAATAGGTCAGCTTCAGACCAAGAGCAGCCTGGCATGAATAACCAGGTGTTTAGGAAATATTTGTTGGTTGAAAAAAAAATGAATTCCTAAAAGTGGAGATGAGAGATCTCTTTGTTGTTAAATCTCCTGGACACATCAAAGACCTTGGACTAATTCTCTCCAGTACTTGACACTCCTGAACACGTGCTCTTGGCTTAAGGCATCACTTCCTTTGCTTTCTGTGACTCTGTTCTCCTAGTTGGGCCCTCACCCTGGACTGTCCTTTCCAGTTTTGCCTCCACTCTCTGTGCCTGGATTCAGATGATAATATTTGTGAAATCAGCAGAGGATGCAGGAGCCTTCTTGGTATTTCCACCACCCTTGTTCTTACTTTAGTCATTATTTATCTAGTCTGGGTCTTGTAAAACAGTCAGGCCTGTACATTTCTTCTTCCATTCCTGTCCCCAAGTGATCTCTGCACCCAACACAACTCCAGATATCTCTCTGAAATCACCCCCATGGTTTTCTACATACCCACTCTACTTCTCAGACCCCAATCCTTATTTTTATATCTCTACCTTTCTGGACCAAAAGAGAGTCTCAGTGACTTATTGAGGGTGTAGCTTAATCACCAGATTTTGCTTCTTCCAGCCAAAACTGTAGCTCAAAATTTACATTTTTCTGAAACTGAGTACATTTGGTAGCACTGACCAAGCATTTTAGCAACCTCAGATTGTGCAAAAGGTATTTAGAGACAACATAATAGGCCATTGAGGACATAGGAAAATGTGATTTATTATAAATTTCTTATAAACAAAGTGTGAATAAGTTGCATATTAAATAAGCATGCAATGAGCTGCTATCTGCTCCTGAAATGTCACTGTTCAGCCTCTGGGATCTGTCTCAGCTCAGCTGTCACCTTCCTGTCAGTGCGGTAGCATCAGCCTGACACCGTCAGATGTGCCCTCAGTTGAACCAACAGAAGGAACTCTGAATGGAAATCGGAGTTCAGCTCCACAATCAGCCCAGGAGAAGTATTTTCCAATAACATCCTGTTCACAAAGTCATCTTCCTCTTACCTGACCCCTGCGTCACCAGTGGGCTGGACAGAGTGACCTTGGGGACCGACAAGTGCTGTGCGTATTGCCCATGGTGCGTGCCCTTTTCCCTAACTCAACATCCAGGAAAGGAGCAACTGCCAATTATGAAAAATGGTCAGACAGAACCCTGCCAGTCTGTCCCCAGTGCAAAGGGAATTCTCCTTGTAAACCAATGACAGCTAGTGCTAATAGAAAGGGCAGGAGGGTGCAGCCCGGCCCTTGCAGGGACCCCAGGGACCTACACCAAGTGCCCTTCTGAAGGGCAATTTCAGAACACACAGCTGAGAGCCCCAACACCCTCTCATTCTCTGGCCTTGTGATGTGGAACTCTGTCATCATCAGGCACCTGTTGTGGAATCTCTCAAGATGGGAGCCACAGGAAAACAAGTTCTCAAGGCTTCAGAAGCTGCCTCCTAACAATTATTGACAACAAAATGTGTGCATGCTGCCCTTTGTTACAATAAGCAAACTCTGGTGCTGTGAAGGATTTAATAAAGAAATTCCTGCTCTCCAGGCTGTTGTGACCTAGTTAAGAAGGAAAGACATTTGCTTTAAAATTACACTTCGTCTCTTCAATCACAGATTTTCCCAAGGCCAAAAACACAGTCCCTGACTACATGAGGAAGGAGAGTCCCAAGCCAGTTTCCCTAAACCTCAAAGCCAACGTTTCCCTTAAATACCCCACACCTCAAAAATGTCCTAAGACTCAAGGTCCCTCGTAGCCCTGGCCCCAATCTAATCTCCTCCCTCCTCCTGGCAGGTCTGTGCCTGTGGCTGCAGAAAAGGGGAAACGGGTCCTTTTCTACTGTGTCCCCCAGTACTGAATGACCCTGCTGGTGGCTACCTTTCTCCATCTCAACATCAGCACTGGTTGACATTTCTTTGCTGTATTCTTTGCATTTTTGCCTATTGAGTCAGTGGATTTATTTTTTAATTTTGTTTTCTCCAGCCTCTTTGAGGTATGACTGACAAATAAAAATTACAGCTCCTTGGGCCAGGGATTTAGCTCAGTGGTGCCGCCGCCTGCCTCCCAAGCCCAAGGTCCCAAGTTCGATCCCTGGGACCAAAAAATATATATTACAGCTCCTTAAGGTGTACAATGTAATGGTTTGGTGTAGGTCTACACGATCATATCAAGCTAATTAACACATACATCCCCTCAGGTTTGGGGGGGGAGGGTGAGGACAATTAATATCTATTTTTTTTAGCAAAGACTCAAATATATGATACAGGGTAACTAGTCAGTTACTGTGTATCGGACCTCCCCAACTCTCATTTTAGAACTGCATGTTTATACCTTTTCAGCAACACGTCCCAATATATCTCACCCCTCTCAGGGCCCTGAGAAGCATGTATGGAAACAGGAGAAAAAACGCACTGCTAACTTTTATCTGTGTATTTCCCATACTCTGTTTTAAATCCTCAATGGGCCAAGATGCGGTAGAAAGTTCTGCGTGATGCTCTGAGGCTCAGAGTACCGCCCCTAAATTAGTAACCTGAGCGCCACCTGGCGGTCTCTAGACATTCAGCGCCTCGGGCCCTGCCCAGCCGTGTGCACTTGGGCGCCCCAGGACATTTCAGAAGCCCTGACAGAATGCAGAAGACCCGGTAGCAGAGACTCTCCAGGCGCTTTTACACACGGATGCATGAACACCATGCTAGGGACTCCGCTGTCGTCGGGGCAAAAAGCAGCCTGGGCATTGGGGATTGTCTAAAGCTTCCAAAATGACTCTAATCTGCAGCAAAATTTGAGAACCCCTGGAGAAAGCAGGGCGAGTGGCAGGGCTTCTTCGGAATTTGGGGAGGAAGGCACGTGCGATGGTTTGCTGGACAGAATGGAGCAAGCGGGGTAGAGTCAGGGAAGCCAGCATTTCCCAGGAGCCCATGTGAGAGCAGGTGGACTTGGAGAGGCGCGATGACCGCACACAGAGGAGAAGCGAGTCGTGCTAGTGTGCTAAGGCTGTTGTACCAAAGTCCTGCAGTCTGGGTGCCTTAGGCACAGATAAGAATTGTCGCACGGCTCTGGGAGCTGGAAGTCCAAGATGCGGTCGGTACAAACTAGGCATTTATAGCTAAATGGATGCATATTGAGGCCATAATCTTAAGTGAAATAAATAGCACACACATGTGTAAATACCGAATAGTTCTCTAGTGTGAGAAACTGAAAGTGTAAGTAAGGATTAAAACGAATAATTGATAATTTGAAATAGGAAGAAAAGGTCCAAAGGGGTAGGGGAAGTGGGAGGGGGAGGGGAAAGGAAAGAAGAGAAAGGAAAAATTATGAGAAAAGAAAACAAATGAAATCAAAGTTTATGTAAATAGGGAAGGGTGGAGAGGGTAAAGGGAGGGCAGGGGAAAGGGGAAAAAATAAGAACCAAGATACATCATGTATAGGTATAAGCACCCAATGATAAATGTAAATGTATTGTATACCTAAAATGTGCCAATAAAAGAATTTAAGGAAAAAAAAAAAGATGTGGTCAGTAGGGCTGGATTCCCCTGTGTGTATCTTTGTGCAGGCCTCCTTTAACTCCAGTCACTGGGTCAGAGGTCTACCCTGATGATATCACTATAACTTTGTTACTTCTGTAAACTCTACAGCCAAATATCTAGGATCTGGGGGCTCAACATAGAAATTTTAGGGGAGAGAGATAAATTCGATCTGTAACACACACGGAAGGAAAAATATCTATGCAAGATCAACTCTTCACACTAGCAATAGCCAAAGTGGGCTGCCTGGGTTGCCTTCCTGGGTTGATACATCATACAGGGCAGATGTAGTAAATATGAGACTAAAGCAGACCTGCCATAGAAGAGAAAATTGGGAAAAGAATTGTGTTTAAATTCGGGGGGGGGTTTCCATCTCAGCAATGGCAGTTGGTTTAAACATATCAATTCACAGAGCTGAGATTTGTAGCCCATGGTATAATATTAAAAAGAAAATATGTCATCTTTTATATATCAAAATAACTACCACAGCCAACAGAGACATCCACAGGCCCCAACTGAATGAGCAGAAAATGAAATGAATTTAAAAGCTGAAGACACTTGATTCAACCCCCTAGAGGCCAAGCTCCAACAGCAGCCAGTGGGCTTCAGGCCATGGGCTCACACCTGTGTTCAGGGAGCAAGGGTGCTGCTAGGGTCAAGAGCAAAGGCTTCAGAGGTCAAGGCAAGATATGCCATCACCCTCTATGCACATCTGGCAACTGGTCCTCTGGCAGAGGTTGGGCGGATGTTCATTGACATGGTCCTGCCTCTCTTTACCCAACAACAGAAGGAAGTCAGCTCTGTCTTCATTTCCGTTCTTATCTTCTAGACATAGAGATAGCTGCACGGTGTTTGGAATGTTAAATGTGCTCTGATGCCCATATCAAAGGCTTGGTCCCCAGGTGGCACTGTTTGGAGATGATGGAAGCTTCAGGAGGTAGGACTTCATGAAAGGAGATTGTGAGATCCTGGCCCCTTCCTTCTCTTTTTGCTCCCTGGTCATGAGATGAGCTGTTTTGCTCTGCCACACACTTCCATCCTGATGTGCTGCCTCCCCAAAGGCCCCAAAGCAATGAGATCTACTGACTGTGGACTGAACCTTCAAAACTGTGAACCAAAATAAACCTTCTTTCTTTATAAGCTGGTTGCCTCTGGCATTTCATCACAGTGATGAAAAGCCAAGTAATATAGACTATGAAGAGCAGTGGTTCTTAAACCACTGGAAAGTTTGTTAAAACATAAATTTCTAGGACCCATCCTCAGTTCCCAGTTTAGCAGGTCTGAGTTGGGGCCACATAATTTGCATCACTAGCAAGTCTCCAGGTGATTCTGGGCTGAGGACCACACACTTTGCTAGAGTTATGCACTCTCTCTCCCTCTTGTGACCAGTGATAAACGTCTGAGGAACACCTAGCCCAGTCTGGGACCATGACATGTCACTGGCCTCTGCATTTAGATCACTATTGGTTGAAAATAAAGTTCCACATCACTTGCTCTCATGCTCTAACTACCTGAATCAAGTGGCTTCAACTTTTAAATTCTTTCAGGATTTAAATTAGCAAAGCAATAGGGCAATGTCTTAGGAATGTTCTCATCCCTGGGACACAATACCTGACACCCACAAGTTGAAGAAGGAAAGGTTTATTTTAGTTCATGGTTTGTAGAGGTTCGAGTCCATAGTCAGCTGGCTCCAAGGCAGGGGAGCATGGCAGAAAGCATGGCAAAGGAGAAACAGTCCACGGCATGGTAGACAGGAAACAGAGAGATCAAGGGAAGAAGGAAACAGATAAATCCTTCCAGGCCACATCCCCAGTGACCACCTCCTCTGACCAGGTTTCACCTCCCAACCTCACTTTAGCTATAAATGAGCATGATCAAAGATATTTTCACCAATACCAAGTACCTAACAGGATTTTTTTTAGTATAAAATGCAATAATACATGGAAAAATGCCTCAGTTGACCCTAAAGTACAACCTCTGCATATTGCTATAAGAAATGTTCTCATGTGGATATGAAGAGTTATGTCACAGGGGGAATAATAATGTGATAGAGATATTTAAAAGGATATACAAATATGGGAAAATCTGCAAAGTATACAAGAAAAAGGGAAATGGCAAAATAATACATTCTGAGATATTTAATTCTTTTTAATCCTCATAGATATGAGCACAAATACATTAGAAAGGGCCTGGTATAATCCATACCAAGGTAATAAGAATCATTATTTCTGAGGAGAGGCAGGCAAATGCATGGAAGGGAATCTCAGCTTGCCATACAGTTAGGTGCAGCTTTGGGCTGTTGCCTTAGCAACAAGTGCAGGCGTTTCCAAGCCCAGGGAGGCCCTGATGTTCCCAGCAACCACCCTGGGGATCAGGTCATCCAACCTGGGTACAGAGTTTGACCAATGAAGGCAGGAGACAGGAGGAGGTGCTTCAACTGTGCCTGGTTCCCTAGAGATGTCCTGCAGGACCATCTGGATCCTTTATTTTTTGTGAACCTGAGGCTTACTAGGTAACTCCCACCTAACATTTAACCTTCCTTCCTCAGGTCCCTCCCTCAGTCTTGCTTCCCTAGGCTCCCACACCCCTACAGCCAGCATCAGCACAGTAGCTGTCCAATTTTTTCCAAGGACATGTTACCATACACACAGGTTCCCTTTTTATCAGTAATGTACAGTATTTAGATGATACTTCTGTAAGGATAAAACAAGATGGAGAAGAGAGAGGTGCTGGGTGCATTACCAAGATCAATATCAATATTGTGATTATTTAGGGTGTTTTGCTGGAAGGGTGATGAGGGAGAGCATACATCATTATTTTTCAGGTGTCCCCAAAGGCTTCTAGGAACCCAATCCTCCTACTGTATTTCCCTGAAAATAAGACCTAACTGGAAGATGAGTGCTGATTTTTACCACGGTGACGGCACGCATCAGGCAGATTATGCCTCACTACTCTCTTGCTAGGTGGCTGCTCTGTAAAGTATGGTGATTGGGATTGGCATGTTTGATCTCTGGTTTTCAAGGCTGATTATTTTTTGGTGAGGTCTTATTTCCAGGGAAACAGGATACGTCTACCACATGGCATGGCATGTTTTCATTTCCTTTCCTTGGGTCCCACACCTCTCAGAGTCACATCAGCGGAATCAGACCCTTGTAGGTTTTATCACCTGCTCCAAAACCTCAGAAGCAGCTACCCTGTCTCCTCATTCTTCCCCTCTGCTCCTGAAAATGTATGTGTAGCGTGTTGGGTGTGTGTGTGTGTGTGTGTGTTGGTAATATATCGATTTAACTGTGCTCAAAGAAACAGTCCCAAGGAGTGTTACCAGGATTCCCCTTCACTTAGCACGAAGCAGAGTCCTGAGCTTTTCCTGAGATGGGGCAAAGGATGGGAACAGAGAGGTAGAGAGTTCAGCAAGTCTAGCAGGGCCGTGGCCTCCCCACTCCTTCCCACAGCAAACACTCCAGAAGCGGAAGATGCTGAAGGTAATATGCAGAAGATGCTCCAGGTTATAAGAAAGTAAGGGGCAGTGATGAGAAGCAAATTTATAACTTAGTGGCTAAAAGATATTGTGTGTTGCAGAATCAGACTTCCCATGCAGAGTCCTGGCTGTTCTTTGCACTGACGGCTTCATGATGGCTCACGAGGGCGGGCAGGCTGGAGCCACAGGCTTGCCTCTCTCAAGTGTTCTGGGCACAGTTAGAGTGCAGCATTTTACCTTCAGGGACCTGCCTGTCCATGTTCTGTGAGTGATACAAAGGGGAGAGTAGAGTCTTTTGTAGGTATTGTTTGTGTTGACCCAGAAAATTGCCCTTTTTTCTGGCTTAGGAATTGTTGGAGAGACTAAACAGCCAAGGAGCTGTGAGAAACCGAGGCCTGGCTCTAATGTGAGAGAACACTGGGTCTCTCCTGGGCAAGAATCCTGAGTCAAACACCCTCCCACTGAACTGACTTCTAGGAGCTTCACTGAAAGATTCGTCAAAAGAGAAAGCTTAGCCAAAAGGAGTTTAAATAAGAAAGGCCTAGGATTGTTTCTTTGGTTTGATTTGATTTCGTTTAGTTTGGATGTTTTAAGGGTTTCTTTTTTTACTTTATGAAAACATGAAACAAAATTTCATGACAAAACAGTGAGAGAATAACAATAGTTAATACATTGTGTATCATTATCTTCAAAGTAGTTACTCAGAGTACAAGACACAGACAAAAAAGATTCTTACAAAAAAGAAACAAACAGATAATAACACAGAACTTTCTTTTCAACGAAGATAAACTAATAGTACAAATGAAACTAATCAGCATATATATTAAAATATTTTTGAAACAATTGAATACATGATTTGGGGGAGTATTTGAACTTCTCTGACTTCCTATTTATCTCTCTTCTATTTTGCTGTATACTGCAGGGATCCACACATACCTGTGTTTATAGCAGCATATGGTTTTTCTGGGCATGGTCAGACCTGTTCAAAAACTTAAGCTTAGAGACTGCTCTCTAGATGCCTCACAAATCCAATAATGTGGTATTTTGTAGCAATATTTCTGTAACTATGTTTGAGCATCTCACCTTCTTTGTGGGTTCTTTCAGGAGTTTGGAAAGTGCTCCACCAGAAAGCTACTCCATATCAATTCCAAGGTCATCCTTCTTCTGCCAACCTCTGCCTCCCTCGGCCCCGCCCTGCCCCAGTCACCTACAGCTGCACCTCATCCAGTCCCAGAGCCAATGATGCCTAAGGAAGGAAAATGATTCAGAAGAAGGAACCTGGGATAAGCTGTGTTGCTGCTGACATGAGCCTGCAGTGAATCCAGCACCTTCACACCTGCTAGGTCACGACCTTCTGTCTTCCCTGCCCCTAACGCTTCCTCTGGGGGACTGGGGCTGCAGTCCCCTCAGTCAGGAGCAGGGGGCTCACTTTCTAACTGATAGATTATCTAGAACCCAATACCCTGCCCATCCTCTTTGTAAGATCTGTCAATAGCAACACCATCCCCGCTCACTCACAGCTCAGAGGTCCTCAGTGTCACTGTACACAGGTACACCCGGAAGCTTGTGAAAAGTACTATCCCCACCTGTGGATTCAGATTTGACCACTCATCCCTTTTGACATCCCAGCTGGCTTTGCAGCTGTGCCAACCAACCCATGACATCGACAGTCCTTCCACATCCCTCCTATCACATTGAAAGCATCCTTTATTGCAGGACATGTGGTCTCTGGCAACCTACCAAGACTGTAAATTGTGCCAGACTTCCAATTGCAGTACAGATGAAGGCTTCTACATATATTGGGCTGTTAACAATTTTTATATATGATGGAATGAATAGTAGCCTTTAACAAAGGAGGAAATGCTCCCATCTTCATTTCACATCTACAATGTGAGTGAACCCGGAGGACATTATGCTAAGTGAAATAAATCAGGCACAGAAAAGACAGATCATGTATCTCACTGATATGCAGGATCTTATAAAAAATGTGAATAAATCAAAACAGAGAGTAAAATGGTAGTTACCAGGGGATGGGGGTGGGGAGAGGTAAGTCACAGAGTGACTTATTCAACATGGATTGCATATGTCTAGAAATCTAATGTACAGCATTACAACTATAGCAAATAGTTAACATGTAGTTAATAGTATTATTTTTGAGGGGTTTTTTTTTTGGTACTGGGGGTCAAACTCGGGACCTTGTGCTTGCGAGGCAGGTGGCGGAACCTCTGAGCTAAATCTCCAGCCCAATAATATTGTTTTATATGTGACATTTTACTAGGAGAATAGATTTTAGGTGCTCTTACCACTCACAGTATGGAAGGTATGGATCTGTGACTTCGTTAATTATCATTTCACTGCATTCAGATCTCACTGGTTGAATCAACCAATCAAAATATCGGTGTGTGGAGGGGGGTGTTCCAGAAAGTTTCAAAAAGCAAAACTGGAATTTCCCACACCAAGCCCTACACTGACCCCTCACCCATGAAAAAATGCATGTGCACACCCCGCCTCAGCCTCCTGCCATTTCACGGCCCCTCGGGCTTCCCAGGACTTGTTGTTTGAGCACTGTCTGCCTGTGTCTTGTTCGTCACTGTCACTGGGGTACAGTGGCTGAACGGGCACCATTCTTTTTCTTGTCATTCATTACTCCCTAAACATTACAGTATAGCAACTACTTACATCGCACTTGCATGATATCATGTATTCTAAGTCATCTAGAGCTGATCTGGAACATACAAGAGGATGTGCATAGATCACCTGCAAGCACTGTACCGTTTTGTGTGAGGGACTTGAGCCTCCAGAGATGTTGGTATCCTCAGAGGTCTTCGAGTCAGTCCCTGCCGACACTACCTGTAAAGTATCTCAAAGCATCGTGGTGTACAAGACAATAAAAATAAATTAATGGCTAAAAAGTCAACTATATCTGGCAGTGACAAAAGGCTCATGTAAGGGATATGCACTGTGAAAGAAAAATACATGGATACTTCAAGCCTGAGGAATATTTAATGAACTACAGTCTCACAGAAATAGGCAAATTAGCATAAGAGGCAAAATAGAATCCAATTTTTTTGTATCTGTTTCATTTGGTCTATCTCCATCCTCTTCATGCTGCAGCAGAAAATATTTCAATGTTTAAGTTTAGAAGGAAGTTTCACCCCTGGCTTTATATAGCAGGCTGCGCTGCAGGCAGAGCCTGAACCCCGTCTTGTGGGCAGAGAGCCCGCTGCACCGCAGCCTCTGCGTGCTGGGCGGATCCTGACAGCCAGGGCTGCAATGGCCCAGCTCCATTTCCTCTCCGAGGAGGCGTCCAGGCCTCACCTCCGCCTGGCCTCTTCCCGCCCCTCGTTCCCTGCTGGGCTCCCTTCCTGAGTCTGTCACCTTGATTCACAAGACCTAACACTGGGACCCATATTAGCACGAGAGCATGACAGCAAGCAATACGGTCTGTGGGAAAAGCCTTCCGCTTTCTCCTTTCTCTGCAATTATCACTCAACTGCTTCAGTAAACAACAAAAGTGTTCCACACACACATCATGACCACTTACAACATTAACATAGTCCAGAGGTCAGGAAGGCAAACACAGGTTGGTTTGAGTTTTTGAAATGATTTGCTCTCCCCGGTCAAACTTCCCCTAACCCTTTCTTTCCTGGGCAAAACTGAAGACAAGGGGCCAGGCAGATGTCAAGCTAGCATCTCCTACCCACACAGGAAAAGATGTTAGAGAGACAAAATGAGGAAAAGGCAACGCTGTGTGAGGCCTCTGTCTGGGCGAGGAGGGTGTGGAGTTGCACTTCCCATTGAAGATCTCCAGGAACTCAGCTTCAGGACCTTCCTGGGCCTCTGCCATTTTGATCCGTCCTCCCCGGCCATAAGGCTTATGGATTCTATCTGAATCCAGGCCAAGTGCCAAATAAAGAGTCCTTGATGAATAGCTTCTTGTTCATCTCTTCAGATTATAGTCTTGATTTTGATTAGCCACCCTACTAAGTGGACATAAGTTCTTAGCACAACCAGGGCAGAATAAGAACAGTCAGACCCAACAGGCTGGAGCTGACAGAACCCTTTCAGACCACAGGCCACCATTCCTCACTCCAGGGGCTCATGAGCACTGTACCCTTTGTGGATAGGGCTATAGAGCTGATCATACCCTGGAATCCCTCAATGTCAGGAAACATAGCTTCTAGGCCAATGCTCTCTGCTAATGGGCAGCCGCTCCAGATGAAAAGACATTCTCCATGATCTTGAAATGTGTCCTAAAAGAAGTCATGAGGATCAGTCATGAATGAGCAGATTTTGTGGGCTAGACAATTTCCATAGCTAACACAAAGTTTATAGGTCTGAAAAATTCGAATGGCCATGACACTAGAAAAGTAGCACATATCTGAGAAATGTCCCAGCTGATCTTTCCAAATTCAAATTTAAGAACTATGCTAGTCAAAGAAACTATAGCTCAAGACTGGGTTCAATATCCTGGCAACCAGTTTGCAATTCCTGGACCAAAAGAACAAATAAAACAGGAGAAAAGAATAAATAAGAACCAAGTATTTTGTTCTACACTGGCACCACACACTCGGATGTAAAGTGTCATCCAGACCATGAAAAATGATCCGCATATTTTCAAGATGTTTCTCTAGGAATCAGCATGGGCTCCACCCTCTACCCTCATCTCCTTTGAGGTCAGCAAACCCTTGTGAAACATGTAGCTAACTTTAGAAATGAATTGTGGCTGTGGACAGGAGGGGCTTCTTCTATTGAAACTAATTGGATTGGACATTTTGTTTAATCCATGGACTTGGTGTTATTAGCTTGGTGTTGTAACAGCAGCATGGACCAGCCTGGTTGTAATGACTTAGATCTAAAATGTCCACCAAAACCTCATGTGTATGGAAGGTGATTGGATTGTGGGGTGCTATGCTCATCCACTGATGAGTTCAGTAGCTGAATGTGCTGTTTGGAGTTGAGGCCTGGTTGGAGGTGGTCACTGCGGTATGGCTGGAAGAGTGTACTCTTGTCTTCACTCTGCTCCCTGGTTACCATGAGTTGAGCCACTTTCCTCCACTACCCCCTTTTGCCATGATGTTTCTGCCTTGAAAACAGCTGACCATGATTTCAATTCTCTGAAAACCACGAGCCAAAATAAACCTCTTCCTCCTTTACACTGTGGGTGTCAGGGGTTGGTCAGAGAGAAGGGAAAGTGAGTGATATACCAGTCCTCGGCTATTCTGACCTCCTGCCTGGCAAAGATGGGAATGAGGAGACACATCATTATTTCTCTAGTGGTCTTTCATGTCTATGCCAACTGAAAGTGCCATGAAGAGGCCAACCCATCTCTCACCCTATCATTACTCTTCCCTCTGAGACATGGGCACAGCAAGAGGAGACAGCTCAGGGGTCACTTGCATCAAGACAGATTAGAAGTAGATGGCTCTCAGCACAGGTGCACACAGCTAAAAAGATTCCCACAGCTGCTCCCAACAAAGATGCTGTTGGTCCTTAGAGATGCTGGCTTCCAAGTGCACAGGTGGGAGAAGGGGCTACAGTGGCATGGGGCAGAGCCAGGGAAGGAAGGGAGACTTGGGTCATGCATGAGTTCCATACAGCCTGGTCCAGTAAAGGTCCAGATCGAGGCAGGTTGTGAGGATTTGGGGTCTAAGTAAATAAGAGATTATAGTTCACTGGCTTCATAATATTTTCTTCCCCAAAGATGATGTCAATCAAAGGCACCTGTTCACTTCTTTTTTCTTATATTTTCCAACAGCAAAATATCTCCAAGAATATGGGAACAGGAAGGTGAATAGTTCCCTTGAATGTACATTTTGAGATTCAGTGTGAAACTGTACTGAAAATGCTGGGAAACTGACAGGCACTATGAAGGGAGGGAAGGCAGATGAAGTCAGGTGACAGAAAACTTCAGCCAGGAGCCTTCCTGGTGCCTCCCTCATGACCACCCTGCAGCCCTGGCTCATGGAACTCTGGTGGGCCTTGCAGGGGAGCTGCATCCTGACACCCACCCATCCCTCTGTGTCCCTTGGCCACAGCAGACCAGACCCTGGCAGACACTCAGTATCCATCTGGTCCCTGGGATGTTGGTTCCCTGGCTGAGAGCCTGCACTGTTCCCCAGGCCACCCCTCCATGGCCACAGTGGGAGCCACCACCTCTGAGGTGACTCACCCAAGACACCAATACTGAATATTACTCCAAGGGTTTTGGCCTACAAAGATTTTATCCCAGAAAAATGAGGCTGTGGTTCATAAATGTGTATTGAGACTATTGGGAGAAATGTCAGACTTGATAAGAAACTGAAATGATTAGAAGGCATCAGCTATCAAGGAACCAGAGAGGAGATAAGGAACTACTTGATCAGATAAAGGGGGAGGCTGCTAAGATAAAGGTTAGACAAGAAGAGCTACCGGAACCCAGAAATACTGATCAGTCAAACTCTAAGCTTCCCAGTACTTTCCTGGTCTAAAAGCCAGAACCAGGTGTGGTGGGCATAGCTGTAAACCCAGCACTCAGGATGCTGAGGCAGGAGGATCACCATGCATCGAGGTCAACCTGGGCTTCATTGTGAGTTCAAGGCTAGTCTGAACTACATAGTGAGACCCTGTCTCAAAAAAACCAAAAAAAAGTAAATATATACATATAAAAAGGACATGATTCTATTTCCATGCCCTCTCTGATGACACAGTAACAGGAAACTCACTAATAAAATGCCTCGGAGTCAGTCTACCTTCTTCACTGACATAGCTCCATCACCAACAGGAAAAATCTCCGACTCAATCTTGGTCAACCTAAAACCCATGATCAGTGATCAGTGGCTGGTCCTTACACCCAAGGATGGCGTGTAATTTTTTCTTGTTTGGCATCACAGTGGGACAACAAGAAGATTTTGACCAATAAAAGGTTACACTATAAGACTGCAGCAAGGAGAACCAGAGCAGAGAGCTGAAGTCTCCCAACTCCCAAACCTATATGACTGGACTGATGGTACAAATCTAGATGAAGCAGGAATGCACCATCAGAAATGAGACTGGAAGTCCCCACCCACCATATGTTCAAGTGTGTTCAAGCTCATTAGTGCTTATGAGTCAGATACCCCATACTTTACCATAATTCATCACAACTCGAGACTCTTGAACCACCTAAGTAGTATTCTGTGTTCTGGTCTCAAGCTCACCAAGCAATCTACTGATAACATTTAGCTTGAAAATTGTTCTACAGGAAGACGCAGGTGTATTTTATCTGCAGAACAATCATGTTTTTCAGTGGATTTGATACACAAGCCTGATGGATTAGAGCAAATCTTTATCAAATATTAGATCTGCTCTCATGGCACATAAGGCTGAAGGCAGGTTATTAATGCTGATGTCACACGTCAGGTAGCTTCTGAGCACACCCCACTGCAGACCGTCAGTTCACACATATAACTTCTACTTGAACTGCTTATTTTCCAGGAGTGTGTTAGGCATGGGGCTGCTCTCAGCCTTAACTCTCAAAACCAAGGATGTGATTTGCAAGATGGCGGCCTATGGGTGATCCTCTGTCTTTGATCAGTCACTTGGTCTCTGCAGGGATTAAACCTGCAACATAGGCTCCTGGGCACCCCGTTCTGGTCAGCTGAGTGGGAAAACTCAAGTGGAGGCACCTAAAACATTCTTACTTTCCAAACATCTCATATAAGGTGGGATCCCCAGAGAGACAATGATGGCATCCAAAGTTAAGAGAAGGGTTATCAGCCTCTCTTCCACTCTCACCAGGTTCTCACCTTGATGGAAGCTTTTCAAGCATGCAGCAAGTGCTTTCTTTTAGCCTTCTGCTCTTGTCAGTATTCCCAGAGCCTAGATAGCACAGGGGCTCAGTAAGTCTCCTAGACTGAGTGGACGGATGGATAAATACAGTGTTTTTCTACCTTTCCTCTCTCCCCACATCTTTCACAAGAACAACATGTCCTGACAGGCAACATCTCCTATTGCACAAAATGAGTCTCAGTAGTATGGAAGGGTGAGAGAGGCTTACTTGGCAATCAAAACATCTCAGATCTTATGTTCAGTAACACATACACACACACACACACACACACACACACACACACACACGAGAGCGGCCCCCAGTGCTGAGGAGGAGCCTTCCAGGTTACCTTACCATCACCCCC
>NW_004624765.1:15924386-16085326 GCF_000247695.1 Heterocephalus glaber | reverse complement strand
ATCTTTGTAAATAGGGAGGAATGGAGGGGTTGAAGGGAGGGCTGGGCAAGGGTGAAAAATAAGAACCAAGAGAGATTATGTAAAAGGTGCAAATTTCCAATGATAAATGTCATTATATTGTATACCTAAAATGTACCAATTAATTTTTTTTTAATTTACTACATAAACAAAAAAATGCACATGTACACACTTGTACCCACACACATCAGGAGATCTTAAATGTCCATCCTGGCCCTTTAGAAGGAGAACAAAAGACAGTTCTTGCTGACTTCCAGTGTGGAGCATCTGGCCAACCTTAGACAAAGCCAGACAGAGCTCCAATGCCACAGGAGAGGGTGGCACCAACCAATAGGCTTGTAGCCTGAATGTAATAAAGAGGGAAAGAGAAACTCAGCTCACTGGTGCTGCTTCCTGCCTGCCCTGCCATGGACTGTTTCTCCTCTGTGCATGCCTTCTGCCATGCTGCTCTGCTTTGGAGCCAGCTGACCACAAACTGAAATCTCTACAAACTGGAGCTAAAATAAAGCTTTCCTCCTTTAATTTTCAGGTGTTCCAGTGACAAGAAAGTAACTAATATACCGCCTTTCTTATAAACAATGTAGGAGAACTGAGCCTGTGCCCTAACCTGTGATCTTCACTCCTCTGCCAAGTACATCAATTTATTGAACTAGGACATGAAAATGTTGCTACAGAAGAGTTTCTCTGTTTTTGTTCAATATTTTCATATATTATTTTAGTTTTTAATTTTTTTATTTTAATGCAATACAAGTAGATATTAATAAAGAAAATATAAAAGCTGTTCTATGAAAAAAATTTCATAACAAATTATTAGAGAATAACAATGATAAATACACAGGATATCATGATCTTAAAAGAATATATTTTCCTTTGAAAATCTATCTCCCAGCTCATTTCCTAATAATACTATACCTTTTATTCATAAAACATTTTAAGTATTGATAAAGTATCTCAAATTCTATATGATTTGAACAATTTCTTCCTATTTCACAATATTTATTATTCTTTTTGGTCTTTCTTTACAGAAGAGTTTCTTTACAGACACAGAAACTGAAGACACATACACATGGGGGTGGTGTATTTGTGTGCATGTGTGCCTGGGCAACCTCCCACTGCTTTCCTTACTGCATCAATCTATTAAATACACACTTGCCAAGAGCCTCCCTGCCCCTGACACCGACCTTCATTAGCATCTCCCCAGGCGCTGATGTTAAACACTTGCCATCAGGATAGTCACAGTGGTGCCACTGCACAGCCGGGGTCACGGCTTGACCTTTGAGGACACGTGTGACTGCTTGCTCACCATCTCTGCTGCCAGGCCCATGAGAGGCAAGGCTTCCTAAGATTCCTGCCTTATTCCACAGAAAGCCACCAAAAGCAAAGCTAAGAGGGAGCTGTTTTCAAGGACAATGAAACCCGTCTTTTATTTTTTTAAGAGAAAGAAATAAAATCACTTTGCAAAATGCTGCACAGATTGAGTCATAAAACATCAGAAGGAGAAAATCATCTGCTATTATCCCTGTGCTCAGTTGGAAGCCTTTTCAGTAAGGAGGCCCAGTGAAGGGAAGTAGAAGGCAGCAGCCTGAAGAACTCCATGCTCCCCAGAAAAACCTGGCCCCCTGTGACTATGGAATTGGACCTCCTTCTAGAGCAGAGGTTCTCAGGGACAGATCCCTAACCAGCCACAGCTATTTCCTGGGAGCTGGTTGGAAATGCAAATTCTCACATAACCGAGACACACACACACACACACACACAGGAGTGCACGCCAGCCCTACTGAACCGGGAATGGGGCAGTGGGCTCAGCAGTCTGGGTCTGATGCTGCCACTTGGTTGGGAACTGCTGAACTAGGGGAGGAGAAATGCCAGGTGTCCTGGCTGTCTGGAGCTGCCACATAGCTTCAAAATTGTGCCACCACCTAGCCAGAGCCTATGCCACCCATGCAGATTGTGACCAAGCCAGCAAGTGGAATTCCAACCTCCAAGGTCACCTTGGAAGGGAGTGTGTGGCTTTCCCACTGATGAACTGGATGTCTTGAAACTCAGTTTTCTATCCACTCTGCCTCTCACTCCCTTGCCAGGCAGGTACAAGGTCAAGCAAGCCCACAGGATCAAGGACAATCATAGGACTAAATTAAGCCAATCTTCATGATATGTCTAAAACTATGGCTCTTCATGGGGCCTTAAAAAATAACTTCTATTCCTTCTTGCTTCTTACATCTTCCCAAAGCCCAGGGCATTCTGACTCCATTCTTATGACACAGATAGGAAGCACAGGCCTCTCTGTAACTACCTAATCCTGTCCTGATAGGGACAGAATCTCCCCCTGGGCAAGAGAGCCCCAAATCATCATTTTGCCTAATCATCCATCCCCACTCACAGCTCAGAAACCACATGGGTAGCTCGTTACTGAAATGTTCAGTTTGACCCTGTTTAGCACAAAGACAAAGCCACACTGTAAAGCACCTATTTGGTGAGTCATTTGCGGGTACAGGCACCAGTGTCCCCAGGACTCCCTGCAACACAGCAGGAGGAGAGTCCTTCTCCAAGAAGCATTTGCCTATTTTGTCTTTAAGGGATAGGAGGGACATTTTGACTGCAGAGTTCCACATTTAAATGCACGTTCCCAATACCCCACTCTGAGTTCAACCTTCAGCGAGCCAAGGCACAGAATTACTCCGACAGCAGCTAACAACCAAGTTCGGTTTGTGTCTGGGATTTGACGAAGTCAGTGAGATGGGTTTTGTTTCTTGTGAGTGGCAGAGGGGAACTTAATTAGCAGGAGGGAGCAGGGGGGACAGAGATACAGCCTCTGCCGCCAGCTCTTTCCCCTGGCAACTGGACCCACTCATTTTTCTCAGCAAAGAAGAGCTAAGGCGGCTGCTCATTTGCCTAACTCAGAGTCCTCAGAATTCTCCAGACGCCAGTCAGCCAACCCCTCTTCACATGCAGAAGGCTGGAAGCAAATTATCCTTAATGAGCCTGGAAGGATCCTGTCTGGGCCCAACCTGTGCCCTGCCACAGAGTGCCCTTTCTTCTCTCCCAGAAGTTTCTCCTTTTGTGCCTTATTTAAAGGGCCTGAAAGGTAAACAGCTTTCAGACCACTTCTACCTCATATTCCAAGCTCATTAATGGAGAAAAAGAGGGACAGAAAAACTACCAAATGAAAAACACACTTTCCAAAAGCAAAGTAGGTATTCTTTTTATCTCCTGCCTATTTTCATATTCATATACTCTTGGCACCAGCGTCAAACAAACTGAAAAGAAAATAGAATCTCATTGGAAAGAATGTTTATCTGATAAATATTTATAAAACACAAACCTTAAGCCATGCATTTTGCTAGGTCCCAGAGTTACAGTGCATCATTGTATATCTTCTGCTGTTATAACAAAATACCTATGTGCTAGTAAGCTTCTCAGTGCTGTGACCAAATACCTGAGAAAACCTAAGGAGGAAAGGCTTATTTTGGCTTACGGTTTCAGGTGTTTCAGTTCAGGGATTACTGACTCCAGGGCAGAAACATCATGCCAGAAGGGCATAGTGACAGAAAGCTGCTCATCTCATGGAAATCAGGAAGCAGAGCAACAGTGAGAGAGCCAGAGCACAAGAGGAAGGAACCAGGGACCGGGCAGAGTCCCCAAGGTCTTTTGTCCAAGATCCATTCCCTTCAGCTGTCACCTAACAAAAATGCCATCAAAGTATAATCTCACCGGTGGATTATTTCACTGAAAAGCTAGTGCCTCGTGATCCAGTCACTTTCTAGAAAGCCCATCATCTGGCAACAACCCTTCAGCACATGAGTTTGAGGGGACATTTCAAATCTAAGCCATAACAGGCGGAGCCTTGGAGAAATTTATTTCTTACAGTTCTGGAGTCTAAGAAGTCCAAGGTCAAGGGGCTGCATCTAGCGGTCCCAGGAAATCCTGCAAATACTAAAATTCAAAGGTGCTTTTGTCCCTTATAAAAAGTAACACAGTATGTGCAAATCACCAACCCACATTCTCCTGTATACAGAAATTCTTTGTTTAACAACCTACCTGTTGAACAACTGTTCAGACTTAAGACCGAGATGTGCTGTTCAGATTTATGAACCACTGCACAGATTTACAACCCAGGTTTTTTTTTGTATAGTTCTGTACATCTTGTTTATAGAGCCTTAATGTCTTTTTCTGCACAGTACACCTTGTTTATGCAGTACTATAATTTTTGCTGACTATACTGTATTGTATAGTACTGTAGTTTTATGGTCTGTTACACATCATAGTACTGCATGTAAGAGTTATGCAAATGAAATGCAAACTCATCAAGTTGAAGTCTCCTTTGACCATTCTTTGTTCTGAATATTGTAGTACATATTATGTACAATTCCTCATTTAGTGACCAATTCATTTAACGACCTAGTCAGGAGAATGGAACTTGGTCATTAAATGAGGAATGTATGTACTTTCAATCATCTCTAAACTGCTTATAATATCTAAGACAATCCAAATGTTATATAAATAGTTGTCATATGCATTATTTAGAGAATAATGACAAGAAAAAATCTGTACAGATACAACATATTATCAAGTATTTTGATGCACAGTTGGTTGAATCCATGGATATGGAACCCAGAAGAAGGAGAACAGAATATATATACATGCATATACATATATATGTAATTAAAGTGCATATTAAATGGTAGGGAAGAACAGAGGGCAATAACAGAGCAGAAAGGAAGGGATAGTTCAGGGCAAACCTCGATCAGGAAGAGGCATATAAGGCAGCCCTGGAGTATAAACATGGCTCTCTCACTGACTCTCTGCTTCCTGAGTGCCATAAGGTGGGCAGCTTTCCCCCACCAGGCCCTTCTGCAATGATGTTTCTGCCTTGAAGTCAATCATACATGGACTGAAACACCTGAAACCATGAGCCAGACTAGGGAGGAAAAGTATCCCAAGAAAGAGAACAGTGTGTCAGAAGGCCAGATATGGGAAGTGCTGAAAGCTTTAAGGAATATAAAGAAGGCAGAGCAGCCCAAGTAACTAGATAAAGAGTAGAGTGGAACAAGATTAAATTAGAAAGGGAGATGGGGACTTCATCGGGCAGGGTCTTGCTGGCCATGCAGAAATAAGAAAACACAAGGGATTTGAGACATCTGGGTGATATAGGGGAGGCTGGGTGTTGAAATGGTGATGACACAAGGTTTCTTACCTGAACAGTGGGGAGAGCGATGGTCCAAATAGAATCCTCACTGAGCTCTCTGACGAGAGAGGCCACGCCAGTTGAGAACAGACCCAGGTTCAGAAGTGCAGAGGGTTCTCTGAACATGCCAGTGTGGAGTCAGTGTGCTGATGGCCAACACATCACTGCCAACTGTTCCTTCCTCACTGACCAAAGCTTGACAGGAAACCAACACCCAGGTATTCAGCAATTCTGTCAGAACAAAACCAACTTCCCCTTTCAGGCTTTGGAGTTGAAACAACCAGAAACATGTCAAAGAATACAATTCAGTGAAAGGGCTTCCCACTTTTCATCACAGGGTACTTTCCTGACCTAGGGGCAGGTTTCTACACAGAGTTTGTTAATTAAGAAAATGAGATCTAGGGGCCAGGGATTTAGGTCAGTCGTTCCTCCGCCTGCCCCTCAAGCACAAGGACACAAGTTTGATCCCTGGTACCAAAAAAAAAAAAAAAAAAGGAAGAAAATGAGATCTGAAGCCTTCAAGACCCTAATAATTCCAGATATGAGGCTCCCACCCTCCTATCTCTACTCTCACTTTGACTATGAGCAAACTCTTCTCCCCTTCCCTGAAGTGCCTGATTCCTTACCTTGGACATAATGATGAATATCTTGGCGCCCAACAAGAAATTCAAAATGATTTATATGAGGTCCAAGTAATAACATCAAGAATCTGTTGTGCCCAGATTTCGAGGTCCCCAAAGACCACCAAGGAGCCGATTCTGATGTAAATACACGAGGGTCATTTATTCGAGCTCGAGCAGGGACTCCCAACCGTCACCGCCCCAGCGGGTCAAGATTGAGAGCCCTGACTCCAACTCAGCAGGGGTTTTTATAGTAGTTACAGCAAGGTTCTAGATTGGCAATTAAACCTGATTGGTTGTGCCTTGCGCACCCAAGCTGCAAACAGTTACACCTGGGACATTGGGGTAGCTGTTGCCAGGGGATGGCTGAACACTTATCACAAGCAGGTGGGCAAAGTACATCTTGTGGTTTTAGGTCTCACAAATCTAGCTAGGCTTTGATGCTTCCCTTCTAGCAAGTATTTTAACTTTTTATTGAACTTGTCTATGTGCTCTCTTCTATGAGTTGCATTGAAGGCAAGATCATGAGGGCTTCTAAGACCTCAAGCAAGGGGCTTAAACAATTTCTGATGAAAACAATCATGTCACACATCTCCAAAGCCACTGGCAAGTGAAATATTTAATTTAGACCTACATTAGAAGTAAATTTCATGGACACAATGTAGGATCCCCACACTGTCATTCAACCAAGACAAAAGAGTATGTCCTTTTCACAACTTCCTGACAAACGCACTGGATGTGAAATCTCTAAACCAAAGAGAAGCAGTAAGGATGGTAGAGGAGAGGGTTCTGTGTTATGCTGAGTGGGTTCAAATCTCAGCACCATCACTTGCTAATTTTGTAAAGATGAGGACGTTACTTGAACTCTTTACATCTGGTTTCCTTTCCTCTAATGTGGAAATCATGATCCAGGCATGATGGCACAAGTCTGTAAGTCCCAGCTATTCAGGAGACTGAGGTGGGAAGATCACTTGAGCCCAGGAGTTAAAGACCAGGGCAACATAGTGAGACTCCCACCTCAAAAAACAGGGGGTGCTTAACGTGGAAATAAGTAAGGTTATTGTGAGGACTAAACCAAATAATATACGTAAACTACTTACAATGGTACTCAAAAGCTAATGATGAGGAGGAAGAGGACAATGGTGCTGGCAGTGGTGACAGGTAATGGAGACCTTGCTCATGGGGAGCTGAAACCACGCTGAGCTTCTCCCAGGGAGTTGCAGGCCTTCTGGGGGCTTTGAGCAGCTTCTGGATGAGGGAGGCCCAATAAGAATGGAATGGCATAGAGCATGATGGGACGGACGTAAGCCATGCTTCACAGAAGCCATCTAACCATATCTAGAACTCAAATTGGCCCCATACACATCACAGAGCACCAAGCTAGAGAAATCCTCACTGTTTCCTCCTTTCCTTGACTCCAGAAACAAATGGGGCCATGAAGCATGACACCTCTGCCAGTCCCTGCAGCCTGTCTTCCTTTCTTGGTGCCTATTCCTTTCTCCAGCTTGTCTCTTGGCATCCTGTAGATCCAGCTATAGAAGAAAATGTGTAGATGCTACTCTCAGTTCTCAAGATAATGGGGAAATGGCAAGTTTTATGTAAACCTACCAACTAAAAAACACCAATAAGATTTCTAGGTCTTTAAAACTACTTATGTGAGAGTGCAGACCAGGAGCAATAGGACCAAGCCTATTTCTCAGAAAATAAAGGGTGAAGAGACTGGAACACAAATTTGGAACCTGCATGGACTCTCACCAGGAATAGTCTCAGATCTTCTCCAGCAGACACATCAGCAGCGCAGAGAGCACTGGCAGGGCTGTCCATCCTGCATGGCCCTGCTACAACCACTTCCCTAGTCCTATCTCACCCACTTCTGGACTCCTGGGCCTTTGACTCCTTGCTTTGCCTCAGCTGTTGGGATACAAGAGCAAGAACACTGCATGAACCCTTTCAGCCCCCTTGCCTAGCATGATCATCATAGGTAGCACAGGCAGTGATGTTTGTAAAGCCAACAGGGCAAAATAAGCAAGACGAAATAGTAGCTACAATTGCATGCTGCTCACTTCATCATAACCTCTACACATCTCCAGCAATAAGAAGTTATGGGGTTAGAAAAACATGAGACATCAGAAGAAATGTTGAGTAATGTGGGACAGGAGGGATAAACCTAGACAAGCAGGCATTTGATTAACAGGCATCTTAGTTTTGGTTGTTGGTGATAATTGAAGCTGTAAAAGCAAGAGTTCAACAGCTTTTTTGTGCACTTTTGGCTTCCATTGTGATGATGTTTGTATTATTTAAGTATCACATGTTTTTATTGTGACAAATTACTCTGAACACAAATTAAAATAACGAATTTATTACCTCACAGTTTCTGAAAGTCCTAAGTCCAACATGGGTCTCACTGGACTAAAATCAGGGTGAAGGTGGCAGGCCACCTTCTTTACTGGCTCTGAGGAAGAATTCAATTCCAGACCCACTCAGGTTATTGGACAAATAAATGTGGCTCCCTGAAGTTCCAGGCCAGATGTCTCTGGCTGGAAGACAGAACTGCCTTGAGCTCTTTGAGACCTTGCTTGAGTTCATGCACGTGGGACCTACCTCTCAGAACCAGCAAAGTGCATCAAGTCCTTCTGATACACAGAATCTCTCTGGCATCGTCTCCTGCTGCATCTCTCCTTCCTCCTTCTTTGCATCTCTCTGATGTCTGCTTTTCAAGGCTGTGTTATCCAGTTGGGCCCATTTGATGTCTCATTATCATTTCCTCTGTAATCTTAATTATATCTAAAAAGTCCTCTTTGCCATGAATTCCAATCTGCGTCTATGGCTTGTACCTAGATGTCCCCCCAAAACCTCAAGCACTTAAAGGTGGGGCTTTTAAAAGATAGCTAGTTCTATCAGGGGATACTGGGATTAAGGGTGTGTGGTACTAAATTTGCCCACTGATTGGGAAGACCCACCCTGGGTGTAGGTGGCACCTCCCAAAAGGCAGGTAGCCTGGATAGAAGAAAAAGAAGAAAAAGAAAGCTACTTGCTGCTGCTGCCTCCTCCCTACCCTACCATGGACTGTTTCTACTCAATGACCCTCTGCCATACAGCCCTGCCTTGGAGCCAGCTGACTAGGCACTGAAACCTCTCCCAAGTGCAAGCCGAGATAAAATTTCTTCTTTAACTTTGGGCATTGGATATTTTGTCTCAGCAATGAGAAAAGTAACTAAGACACTATGCATTCACTAGGTATCAGGGTATGGACATCTTTGAATATCATTATTCAAGATATTATTCAGGGGCTAAATATCTTCCACCATCCATGATCCTCATCTTTTCAACAAGATCTAACAACCAAGAGTTAAAACCAGAGGGTTACGATTTAGAGACAGGTCCCTAGGCCCTGAGAAGAAAGAGCAAGAAGACCTCAGGGGGGCCCTTGTCAGAGAAATGGACCAGCAGGTAAGGAAACCAGTCAGACATTCTGGAGCAGAACAACTGGACAGAAAAGCAGCTCCTATCATGAGCACCAGGTAGACGTATGGTTCACACATGAGGCAGAGCAGCCTGGAGCAAGATTGCCTGGCTGGTAAGTATGCTGGGCTCCTGTATCCTCATAAGCATTTCCTGTAGCCTGAACCTGGAAGTTGCCTTTGGGTGCCTTCAACTGGGCAGGTTTTGATTTGAAGGAAAAGAGCTAGCCCTCTCCATGCACACTGACAGGGCCAGGGCAGGGTGGGGGAGATAGTTTACAAATAGCCTCATCATAGTAGCATTGCCTCTCTACATATATTCTGATATCAAGAGATGGAAAAATTCACTACTTAGCTAATGAAGGTGCCCATTTACTTTCTCTTTGGTGTGTGTGTGTGTGTGTGTGTGTGTTGATTTTTAAAGTGAGACCATTTGGTTTTAGCTCCTGGACCTGATGAGATGTTAATTATTATACTACTATACATTATAGAGGTGAAAATGTAAAGTACATCAGCCAGTAGGTATGTACTATGGTTCATATCTAGATGGCCCCCCAAAGCCTCACGTGCTTATAGATGCAACTTTTAGGAAGTGACTGGATCATGGGTGTGTGATACTGGTTCAGTCTACTGATGGATTTATAGCTGGGTGTGATGTTGATTACTGGGAAAAGGTGATTCACTGTGGGCATGGCCTGGAAAGATACATATAGATGTATATCTATAGATAGATAGATAGATAGATAGATAGATAGATAGATAGATAGATAGATAGATAGATAGATAGATAGATAGACAGAGATAGATAGAGATATAGATCTATAGGTATAGCTCTATAGATATATCAAGGGAGGAAGAGTCCCTCTTCCTCCCTTGATCTCTTGCTGCCTTTTGCCTGCCACACCATGGACTGTTTCTCCTCTCCCATGCCACTCTGCCTTGGAGCCAGCCAACTATGGACTGAAACTTCTACAGACTGAGCCAAAATAAACCTCTCCTCCTTCAACCTATGGGTGTCAGGTGTTTTGTCCCAGCAACAAGAAAAGTAACTAAGATAGTATATATGAAGCAGCCGAGCCTTTCCTAGAGCATATCACCTGCATAATCATTTTTGGTCACATCACTCAAGACATGACAGGTAGGTGGAGAACAGGATAGAATCCCCATCCTGCAATGAAAAACAAAGTCAAAATAAATCTCATCTTTTAGCAGTTTCTCACCTTTTATCACAAAGAAGGCAATTACTTTAGTTTCCTCAAAACAATAGGGCTTGTTCTTTTGCATACATTCCACTCCCACCCTTTTTCCTCCCACCCCTAAGGCCTCTTCTTCTGGCTTCTACTCCTCTCTACTAGTCTGCTTTTTCAGTTAATTTTAAGTGTCAGTTTGGTTGCGTTGTGGGGTGTTCAAATTAAACTAGGCACATCGGTGAAGGTATTTCTGGATAACCCCAGAACTTGGCTCCATGGCCTCAGTAAAGCAGATCATCCTCCCTAAAGTGGGAGGGCATCTTCCAATTTATTGAGGATCTGAAAAGAACAAAAACATGAAGAGCAGGCAGTGGTGGTGTGCCTGTAGTCCTAGCCACTCAGGAGGCTGAGGCAGGAGAATCACTTGAGCCCATGTATTCAAGACCAGGCTGGACAACATAATGAGACCTGTCTCAAAAAAAAAAAAAAAAAAATCAGAGATGGAGAAAGGAGGAGTTTAATCCTTTCACTATCTGTTTGTCTGAGCTGGGACACTGGCCTACACTGCACATTCCCTCAATTCTCATCAGCTCTTTGAACTCAGACTGGAATTAACCACCAGCTTTCCTGGGTCTCCAGGCTTCCAACAGTGAATCATAAGACATCTCAGCTCCCATAATCACATGAGACACTATCTCACTAGGCTTTTCTTATACCTATGTCCTCGGCTCCATTTCTCTGAGCAGCCCTGGCTAATACACTGGATGTTAGCTCTGTTTCAACAGTAACACTTTTTCTGGATGCTGTTTTAACCAGATTTCTCCAGAAGAGGGGCACACATGCCACAGGTTGCTCTGCATTCCAGGGCCCTCACTACGCCCTGGGAGTCCTAGTGTGAGATCCCCTCAGCAGTCATTTATTTCAAGCACTATGTGCAGGTCTGATTAAGCAAGTCTGGCAGCCTTTCCTGTCAATTCCCTTGGCTGGCGGAAATGCAGGGAAGGAGGTGAAAAGAACATAGCCCCCAGCACCAGGGACCCATGACATCCAGCAGAGCAGGTTAGCGGGTGCTGAGGCAAAGCTCTCCACACTGCTGCCTCGGGATGGAGTCATTTGAGGTGTGTTGAGTTTGTTTCTGCCTTGAGACAAGATGCTGTGACTCTCGCATGAGCCTGAGCTCCAAATTCCTCTCCCAGGAGCTTGCTATGTACCTGGGGGTTGGAGGGGGGTTATTGAAACTCTTTGGAACTCAGTGCCCTCCATGTAAACAGGGAGACGAGGCAGCTTCTGAGCCTGGCATGCTTTTCCTTTCCCCAGTCCTTGACGAGATTGACCTACAGAGGCCTCAGTAAAATTAGCAAGGTTCACAGCTAAGCTTACAGATGTACACTGTGGAAAGGCCTTCCTCTCTATGCTGCCTTCTCTAACCTTCTAGGTTCTATAGTCAGCTTATTAATGTGATGGAACTGTTACAGGATGTCTAACATTCCTACTTCTAATTAGACTGTGAACTCCTTGAAGGCAAAGCAGCAGTTCCCACAGGGTAGGGCTGAGGATACTCAAACTCTGCATTGAAAAATACCTGTGCCAGAGCCCCATACCAGACTGACTTACGATCTCGAGGAGCTGAGATTTTTCAAAACACCCCCAATGATTCCAATGAGAAATCAGCTTTAGAAACCACTGGTTGAGCAAAAAACACAGTAGGCACTTGGTTTGTCCAACACATATTGAAACCCAGCCACTTGGTAGATCCAGTTAGAGAAAAGAGGAATAAGAAACTCTGGGTAGGAGAAGTAAGGAACTCTGCAGCTGTCCAGCCCTCAGGACCAAAGAAAGGCTCCCCAACTGGCTTCCAATCTTCTTTATCAGGTTAGTTTTTCTGGAATAACTATATTTGCCCTTCAGATAACAATTATTAGGGTGGAAGGGGTGAAGGGAGGGCAGGGGAAGGGGAAAAAAATAAGAACCAAGATACTCATGTAATGGTACAAGATCCCAATGAGGTATGTAAATGTATTTATACCTAAAATGTACCAATAAGCTTAATGGGGGGGGGGGAACAATTATTATTTGTGGAGCAACAAGCATACTAAATTAAGAACATGATGGTACAAAATCCCTCCACCAGATTTTAGGAACAGAGAAAGAGCTCAACTATTGAGGGAACAAAACCCTGGCCATCTGTGCCCTTGGTTGGTCACATCTTCTTGTCACCCACATCACTGAACTCCAGAATACAGTGCTGTGCCTGGGGAGGGGAAGAGCGGGGAGGGGAGAGGGAAGGATGGAAAGCATTCTTTTGTAGCTTTGTCTAATCTCTTGCTTTTCCTGAGCATACACTGGGGATGGGAGGCATCCTTGGCACTTTGCCCTGGGCCTGCTAATATAGATAATAGGTCCCTTGATCTTGAGGAGGCTAGAAGCTCATAACACAACCAAGAGCTATGATATTGCAGCCACCCGCCACTTGTGCTCTTTTCTTTCTCCATGCAGGAATGTGATTGCTGCACAAAGAAAGGGGAAATGCAGTTGCCAGCCACAGAGGCAGGGAGGAGACTGGAGGAAAGGCTTCATCTTTGGTGGTGATTAAGACATTTGACAGCAGGAGAGGGAGATATATGACTTGAGAGCGGCTTGCATCCTGTTGGCCTGAAACCCTGCAGGAGCCGCCCAGGCATGGGTGGTAGTAGAGGGCTGTCAGCAGCCACAGCTAGCTCACTTCTCGGGCCTCAGCAGGACAGCAGGACATGGTGTCGCACACCTGTAATCCCAGCATTCTGGGCGGCTGAGGCAGGATTCGAGCTCAGCCTAGGAAAATTACTGACTTAGTGAGATCCTGTCTCAAAATAATAATTTTAAAACAATAATAAAAATAATAATAATGATGATGATGATGATGATGTAGTTTAGTGCGAAGGCCTTGGGTTCAATCCCAGGGATTAAAAAAAAATAAAAGGATTCCCAGGCCTGGCTGGGTAGTTGTGAACCCTCACAGGATGGCCCTTCACAGGGAGAAGAGAGATGTTCTGAACTTGGGAGCTGTGGGAAGGACCAACAGCACTGATGGCCTTCCTAAAATTGGTTCTATAGCATTCATGTGCATTGCAGATCTTGCTAAAATCCAGATTCCCAAGCCCTGTCCACAGAGGGTTCCACCCTGACACCAGTCTCCACCCAAAGCCCTGGAGGTCAGTTAGGGAGTGGACAGAGCCAGCTTTTCCCTTCTGCTCTGTTTAAGCATCGTTTATCGTTTCCTTCTGCTCTGTTTATGTTTATGGCACAGAGTCATTTTGTGCCCCTCACAGGCAGAGCCACCATGGCACACTCGGCCTGTGACTGACCGTGCGAGGCAGGTCTCCAGCAGGCCTAGGTGCCCTAGAAACCTAGGTAGTGGTAAAGCCTGCCCTGGCAGGAGCGTGTTCTTGCTCTGAAAGGTTGGCCAGCCGGGGCTCAGCTTGGGGACATGGATCCTGAGTGTGTACCAGAAAGGCTGCAGACACTTGAGAGGCCCTGACAATGTGGCCAGGGCTCAATTACCCTCTCTGAGCTGATCTGGTCAGATTTCTAGATGCCGGGGAGGCCACTCAGGGACAAGGCTTCAGGTGGCCCTGCCCAGTAATCAGAAGTGCTCTACTTTGGATCATCAAACTGTCCACAAAGAGAGTGTTTATGAGAGTCTCTGTGTGTGTCTCTCTGTATGTGTGCAGGGTATCTGTGTGTGTGTGTATGTGTGTGTGTCTGGATACCCAAGAATTTGGACCCAAGTTGTGCATTGGGGTACATAGGAGCCCTGGATCCCGGTGAGCGCATGCATGTAGGACTTCAAGGGTTGTTTACTTTATTTATTCAGGGGTTGCTTGAGTGCTTCTGAGTAAGCACCATGGGAGAGGCAAAGACCCTTTCACACTCAAACTTACAGCTCAGCTAGAGAATCAGCAAGAGAAGGATGCATCTGTTTCTTTCCAGTCTATTTTACCCCATCTCAGTCCATTCCACACCATTCACATCTGGCCAGGACCACTCCTATTTAGCCTGTATTTACTGACCTGCTATTATATGCCTCCAGTTGCTAGTGCTACATCAAAGAAGCATAAATGGTTAGGGAACCACATTTATCATGTATAAAACCAATAGAAGATTGTGAGACAAATTTCTGATGCCAGTAATATGTGTATAACCCAAGAATATGTCTCCCCAACCAGTTTTCTCAAATTAGGGTAATGAATAGACCCTTCAAAGGAAGAAAATTTTCAGAAAACTTTCAGTTGGACCTAAAAATTTTTATCATATTACTTAAATATATATAAACATAAAACTTGGTCCAATTTTTTAAACTTACAGAGAAATACCAGAACAAATTTATCAATGACATACCAGAAAAGCTTTCTGAAAAGCGAGTAATATTCACATTTACAGCACCAATCTAATGATACTGTTTTGCTGAAACTAAATTAATGATCTTGGGTTTAATAATGAAGTCTCAGGTCTGGTTCTTCCTTTAATCAGCTTTGTAGTTTGGCTTTTATAATACTAATTAAAGTAGGATCTGTTTCCATAAGAGTGCAGTTCAAAATTATATTAATGGTTTCACAGCTTTGTTTGCCAGTTCAGAGGAATCAGAACTGAAACAAAGTGTGCCAGCTTGCAATTCTCAAATGCATACTTGAATGCTGCATCACCTGGTAATACCGTAAAGCTAATTTAGTTGAACGTAAGATTAACACTGTGACACTCTTGAGTCTGTATCACATTTAATCTTGATATTGCCTGAATTAAGAGAAGAAAAACCCTTTATCATGAAGTTACTACTCTACTTATTTTTAGTGAATTGCAAGTTACCAAATACAGTTGCACATACACTGTATCACCATGTGTGTGATGTTTCAGTGAGGCAGGATCTTTGGCGTTCAATAACCCTGCACTTCTCAGCCACCAGATAAAAAGGTTTTCCTGCCTTCTCTTGTTATTTGAAGGTACACGCATAACAGCCACTGTGATTTCACTGGGCTTTTGCTTGGGGCAAATGGGACTGGGTACAAAAATGTAAATACAAACACAGAAATATTATGATACATTTTTTTAAATGGCCATTCAGAAAAATCTGAGATTAGCATTTTTAGATTTTTACTAAAGTAAAATCATTAAGTTAAAAGACTAGCACAAAGAAATTACAGAACAAAGTGCCAGGGATTTAGCTCAGGGGCACTGTGCCTGCCTCACACAAGCACAAGGTACTGAGTTTGATCCCTGGTACCAAAAGAAAGAAAGAAAGAAAGAAATTACAGAGCACTTACGACCTCCATTCCAACCTTCTATCTTCACTGTTTCACCATGCCGGGCTTATACTCCCAAGAGTCAGGTCAGTTCAAAGAATGAACTCAACGTTGAGGGGAAGCGATAAAGCTGAGTCCTAATTAAGCAAGACTTTCCCAGACTCCAAAGGAATTGTACTAAACCCTGAATATCTCCACACATGCTCCCCTGCTCGTGTCCCCCGATCTTGAATTCTCCTATCTCTCCTCCTAACATCTTCTCTTGTCAGACCTCCAAAGCTGGAATCTCCACCTACCTTTCAGGAAAACCAAACCTCTGCATACCAAAAGTGACCTCAGTGCTCACCATCTCCCCTCCAGTTCATGTCCCATGTTTAGTTCCCTTAGACTGGTAGAGGGTCCTGATAATTGTCCTAGATAATCACTGATGCCCATTACTGTGGTTTGAATGTGTGTCCCCTCCTAAATTCAGGTTGAAACTTAATTCCCAACACAATAGTAGTATTAAGAGGTGGGGGGTTAGGAGTTGACTAGGTCTGCTTTTATGAATGGATTAATGCCTTATAAAAGAGCCTAAGGGAACAGGTTAGCTCCTCCCATCCTGTGAGGACACAATGTTCTACCTCTCTAGAGATGCAGCTACAAGATGCCATCTCGGAAGCAGAGACCAAGTCTTCACCAGACAACCAAGCCTGGAAGCATCTTGACTTTGGATTTCTTAGCATGTAGAACTATGAGAAATAAATTTCTGTTCCTTATAAATTACCTAGTCTGTGGTGTTTTGTACAAAAGCACAAACATACTAAGACAGATTTTAACACATCAAATCCCACAGAAAAGTCTAGTGGGAACAACTTTGAAATTCCTGCCCCCAGTTGGCCCAGGAGGGTCTCCTAGGTCAGATTGCCTTCATGAACACCTCTTCCCTGAGTGGGTTAGACCTATGACTATTCCTTAATGCTGCCTGTTCACACACATGTACACACACATATCAATTCTCAGAAAAGGTATCTTCTCCTGGGGAGAAAATGTTTCTTAACTTCCATAATTTCCAAGTGCTATCACCATCCATGAGATTAGAAAATCACATTATTGTATGGAATAGTGTTTACTTCCCTTCCTTACTCCTTTGGGGCTTACAGAATAAGAAAACACCAGATTCCTTCATAATGGCCACTAAGCTATCAGGCTGAGTTTAGATTGAGCCTAAAAGGCCACACAGAGCCACTGCACATCCTTGAGCAGACAAGAGAAAGTTTAGGGATGAATTGGTATTTGGAGCAAATAAATTTGGCAGTGGTGGGCAAGATGGATTGGCTGGAAACAAGTTAAGGAGTTCCTTTATATTATCAAATCACTGCCTGGTTGAGAGTGTAGCTTGGTGGTAGAGCACTTGTCCAGAATCCACGAGGCGCTAGGTTCCATTCCCAGCACCACCAAAAATAAATTGAAATACAATATTAGCACTGTAGTCCAGGAGACAAAGCCCTGATGGGCTGGTGTTGTGTCACACAGAATAAACTTGAAGTCTCATGCACAGGAGATGTCCACTTCTTCAAGTAAATAAAGTTCAATTAGTGGGGAGAGTCAATAATGGAGCCCAGGTGAGGACCACAAATGTCCTTCCCCATCATCAGATAAGCCCTACTCCCTCAAACATGTCTGGATCATAAAGCCTTGATCTCCTGTGTTCATTTTTATTAAAATAGGTCACCAGAATCTCTCAGTACTCTCCCAGTCCACTCTCTCTAGCTTAGAGAGACAAGGGAAGAGGCAAGTTTAATCACTCCCACAAGCTCAGAATAACCTTGATGGTATTCAAATTCAGTGCCAACGTCAATATCCATGCCATAGTGTTGTGGCACAACAACCACCCACAGAGTGACAGTGGGGTACAGCAATGACCACATATTTTTGTTTGTGAGTCAGTGGATTGACTGGGTCATTCTACTGGTCCTAGCAGCCAACTCACAGGCCAGTGGGTCAGCTGGGGCCAGCTGGTATAAGGTGGCCTCAGCTAGGATGATAGCTCTGCTCCACGTGGCTAGCCTGGGCTTGTTCTCAATACATGACAGGTGCTGATGACAAAGAGAAAGGGAAACGAGTCCCTTTGCTAATTCACATCCAGTTTGCTCCTTTCCCATTGACCACAGCAAGTCCTTATCCTAGAGTCACAGTAGGTGAGGACTGCAAAGTTACAGGACAAGGACAAAGTACAAAATTCAGAGGGTTCATTGATGGACCACTAATGACATGAATCTGTCACAGCACCCGAAAAGGAAAAGGCTGGAGGAAACTAAAATTCCAAGAACAGATGGAGACTTTGGAATGATGAAGGAAATCTTCCTGGTGGTATGGGGAAGGGAATGATAAAGTTGGTCACCAGCAAAATGAGACTTTAGTTGTAGAAAGTACACAGACTGACCTTGTGGCTTGTTCTGGAATTGTCCATGTCTATTCACAGGAAAAGCTCAGACAGCGGGTGCCTGAAAACCCTGGTTATTTTTCTCTCCACTGCCAGTGATCATAAATACTTTTTTTGTTTTCCCTGCCAACTAGCTCTTTCCCTACAGTATTCAAATATGGCCTGCTCACCTTATATAAACCCACACTTGACTTCACGTGCTTCTTCAGCTACTGATGTTACTGAAATAAAAGGAAGAAAAGGAATCAACGGAAAGCAAGAACTATTGGTGTCCTTACATGTCTGTTTCCTTCAGACTAGTATAGTGAGACTTAGGTAGGAGCAGAAAGGTCATGGTCAGGATCAGCAGGGGAGAATCTTGACCGGCCTGTGTCTTTGGCCAAGTCTGTAAGGCTAGAATATGAGGATATTGGGCCTCTTGTCACTCTTGACTCTAAGATGTAGAATAATCCAAAATGCATACAATTTCAGAATATAACAGTGATACAAAAGCCCACCTCCCAAAGATGATTTCTAAGGGACAGGAAGGGTACTGAGAACAGAGTTGTGATGTTTACGAAGGGGCTCTTCATTTCTGGGTGAAGCCTAGGGACAAGTGGAAGTGACTTGCTCTGGAGCATAAGGGAATAGCCGAAAGAGAATGTCCAGGGCTGGCGCAATTGGCACATGAGGAAAGTAGGAGCCAAACACATGTGAATGCACTCCAGAGAAAGCTGCCAGGGCAGACAGAGCCCAGCTGAGAGACGCAGGAGCAGACTGGGGACCAGCAGCAGCAGGCAGCTCAGCATGCAGTCCTGGAGGTGAGGGCAGGGACCTCTAGGAGTGCTGTGCCAGGGGGACAAGGGGAAAGCTGGCATTTTCGACCCAAATGGGCCCAGTGAAAACATTTAGCTTTGGCCTATAGTATTCAGATAGGAGGCAGCCAAAGATCGACAAGAATTCCCAGGCCTGCGTGCTAGCCAGGGCTGGGAAAGGACAGAGAGACCTGAAGTGGCTGCAGTGACAAGAGACCACATCTGAAATGAGCCTCAGCTGGGCAGCATTTTTTCTCTGTAATCTCTGGCATTTTCAGTAAGGTTTAGGTGTGGATGTGAGTTGGTGGTGTGTAGACCAACCAGGAGGGACAGGGCAGAGGGAAGACACGAATCGAAGGTGGGCACAGGGCACTCTGGTAACCTCCCTTATCTTCCATTTGGAGCCTGAGAAGCCCTTTGGTCACATCAGAGCTTGGGAACCAGTTCTAATTTCCTCTCTTTCATCTACAAACAGGAGATTCACCAGCAATAGGGCTTGCAGTTGGCCTGGACTTTCCTACACCACTTCCCCTCCCCATGAGTGGAAATAATTAATGTTGACACAGATGATCACAGAGAGAGAGATATTTTCAAGGCAGCGTGTCAGTGATTTTGACCTTAATATTTCTCAGCGCAAATCAATTGTACTGATGCAATGGGTTACAGAATGCAAACAGGAAGGAGTTCAACCCTGGTTCAGGCTGTAGCATTTTTCCCTATTGTCCTTGTCTCCTAAGAGGACAGCGCCATCTTGTGTAGAAACAATGAAGTGTGGGATGTGCTGACCCATTTTTTTTCCCCCTTATAATGTCACCAGATTCCCACTGGGCCTAGGCCTTCCCTTTGAATTTCCAGAGTACACTAAGACATTGTGTTATGAAAAATGTAAGAGGTCCCTAAGTATGTTGAGATGTTTCCAAGTACAGAACATGACTCTTAAGATGTACCTGACCCCCAGAGAATACTTTTCCACATCATTTAAAAATACCTATTACTGTACTTTCTTCCTCAATGTGGGCTTAATAGAAGTAGAACATCTGTCTACCTGAAATTCTTCACTTAAAGCCTATCTATAAAGGGCATTCCTACAAGCTCTTCCGTCCAAACACGCTGTTGAGCTTTCTCAACAAAATGTCTGGGCTACCCATAGGGTTGTTCCTAGTAGGGGCAGGGATCCTGAATCCTAGCATTTTTTCCTGATTCCACCTGTAAATCCTCCTGCTCTCCTCCTGTGAGGATGCAGGAGGCAGCACAGGACAGGTTTCTCTCTTATTTTTCTGAATGTGTGCAAGAACCGAGGGAGAGATACGGAGCTGAAAAAAGAAAATTTCTCCCCACTCTAAGAAAAAAATCCTCACAAGGCCTTCAATCAAATGACCTCTAAGGAGGTCAGGGAGATGACTGGAAAAATCCTTCTCTAAATTTTGAAAGCTCAGGGACTCAGAACTTATTCTTATGCTATTGGAATAATTTGATTACTCAGGCAATTTCTAAATGGAAATACTTTAAGACACCCCTCCCGTTAAGGCTAACAAAATCACTATGGGAGAACTAAACATGGGATCCATTAACCCAGAAACACAAACCCCAACAGCTGCCCAATTATAAGGATAGCAGGTGGTGAGCACATGCTGGATGTGGGGAAAGGGAGAAAGTCCCCAGCAGCTGAGATGGGCAGTGATCCTGAACTTTGGAAAAATGAAAGAAAAGTAGAGGGTTTGGGAGAGAGGGGGCGCTGTGCTGTAGGAGACTGCAGTGGGAGAGGTCTGAAAGCTCCTCCAGCAGCTGAAACTGGAAAAGAGGCTGGGAGCCAGAATCTTCCCAGTCCACAATATGGCTTGCTCCAGTTTGTTTGCCTTCCTTTGATTGTGCTGTTCAAAGGCAGCATGGTGTGTTGATGTTTGGGGTAAGAATGTGCTTTCTGAATGATCTAATTCCTCTAGCTGGGGAAGGAAAAGGAAAATAGCAGACCAAAAGAAGCAGAGCTCACGGAGTACCTCTACAGAAAGAAACCATGTGTGGTTTTCGCATCAGGTTATATGAATATAGGCACACTGTTTTGCTTGCCGGGGTCCTCCTTCTTTTACCTCCTATGCTGTGGGCAACAAAGCACACAATGTGAAGAATCAGTGTTGCCCAGGGTAGTTAGGAGGGTGGGCACTGGGGAAAGCAATCTGCTTGACTCAGGGAAAAACTAACTGGACATCTTATCTTACTTAACCCTCACACCAACCTGAAGGGTAACTGTGAAGTAAAACAAAACAAAGACAGGCCCAAAGAGAAAAGCCACAGAGCTGAGAAAACCTAGTCCTCTCTTTCTACTGCCCTCCAAGGAGAGGAAGACTGAAATACACAAAGAGCCCTAGCACAAGCAGAAGTCTGTCTGCCTTGCATATCTACATCAACAAATGGGCCTGGCCAGTGATCAGCTTCAGATAGGTCTCTTTGTTTAGAATAGATACAGTGTGGATGAAATATTTATAGCTAGCCTATTTATTGCAGTCCATACTCTTTCCAATATACTAATGGACAGGGGGAGTAATGGGATTTTGATCTTAAGAAGGTTAAATTTCCACATCTAAGTAGCTGTGGTATGTTGGGATAAAGGAGCTGTTTTGCCTCCCAAGTCAGGCCAGAGCTGAGAAAGCAGATTACGGAGGCTGTGCAAGTTGACACATGCCTGAGCCTGGAAGCCAGAGTGGCCAGAGGTGAGCCTGAGAGGTGGAGATTAGACTCTGCCTCTGCTTTACACTTCATTTGACTCAGATTCGTCTTTAATCAGAAACTGTGATGAAATGAGAAATACTGAGACAGTCTATACCAGCCTGGAACAACTTCTAGGCTAGTCAGCCATCCAACCCTTCTTGCCACCAATGCCAGTTTTCCCTGTATTTGCTGACTTTTTCATTCTTCATCCAAGCGCTTGGGTGTCTGTGTGTTTAATGTACACATATGCCAGGGTTCCCTTGGAGCCAAATATTTGGATTTCAAAACATCAAGTTCTCTGCACAGTTGACTTTTTGTTCAGATCTTGGGCATGATGTGAGGACAGCTAGGAATGAATAATACAGCTTAAGAGTGGGTAGGACTGGCCAATGGTAGGAGGGAATGAGGCCACATCTTCATCAGTGGGCACTTTTCAAGCTGGTGGACTGAAGTTCCTGGGTCTGAGGAGCCTCCATCATGTGGACCCAGCCATGTGGCCAACATGAGGGCCACAGCTCCAGGGCTGAGTCAGGCTTTACCTGATGATTCCAAGAATTGGAACACCAAAGGAGCGAGTCATATGTTCTGAAGACTTCCTTGGACCAGGATAGAGGAGTCAAATTGCTACTGTCATAAACAAAGGCAGTGGGGTAAGGAATCAAGTAATAACCATTCAGTAATCGTTCACAGACAAAAAGGATGGGGAAAGTGGCTCAGATGGTGTCTAGTGGGGTTAAAGTGCTGAGCCTTGATTTGGTCAGACTCAGGCCTACCATGGGCCCATCTTAGAAAACCATGCTGCCAGATGTGGATTTTCTCTGTCTTCCCTTGATGACAGAGCACTACAGTTGGCATGACCATTTCTGGCCTATGTAGCCTAACAAGGACAAACTGTTTCCTTTGGTGTCATCCAAAGCAATGCACTGAGCCCCTGGCCTAGTAGATGAACAAGATATGAAAAAATAACTGAGCCAGGCTCAGTGGTACATATCTGTAATTCCAGCTCCTCAGGAAGCAGAGGCAGGAGGATTGCAAGTTCAAAGCCAACGCAGACAACTTAGTAAGGCACTGTCTCAAAATAAAAAGGGCTGTGGATGTAGCTCAGTGACATCATGCTTACCTAGCATGTGCAATGCTCTGGGTTCAGTGCCCAGAGCCATGGAAAATATTGTGTGCTGAAGAATATAATCTCCATTAAGTTTAAGATCTTGGAAAATATAAGGAAGGAAATATAGTCTCATTTGGAGATAGTATAGCTAAAATTTTGGATCTCAGATTCAGACAAAACAAGATTTAAACGCAAGCTCAATAGTTTAGCATGCTTAGGAATAAGAAACTAACCTCTCTAAACCTTCAGCTCCCTCATGTGTAAAACGAGCATAATAATGGCACCTACTTCAGGGCAACATGATGGTGCTGGAAGGGTATGACAACAGATAATGTTTATTTAGTCCTTGTAGGTTGCTGGATTCTTATAGGGATTGCCACATACTTGGTAAATGATAGGAACTCAAGTGTCAGGTGTGATAACTGTCTATATTCCAACATAGTCATAAAAATATAATACAAGAAGGTTTTTTGTGGTGCTGGAGATTGAACTCAGGTCCTCACACATAGCAGGCTAGCACTCTACCCTCAAGCTATATCCCACCCCTACTGCAAAAGTATTTTAACCAAGAGACATGAAAGTATAATTTTTTAAGCTCAAGTCACTACTCAGGAATAGCGTCTATGTATAAAGGCTATGTTTAAGGAATAGTACTAAATCCTATAGAGGATGCCAACATAAACTAGACATGGTATCTGCTCTTGACAAGCTCTTAGTCCACAAAGAAAGATAAACACAAAAGCAACTCATAACTATTATATACAAAAGTTACATGCACTGACATCCAAAGTACTCATTAGGAGCAAGAGGGGGAAGTGTCCTTGCATCTGGAATGACAGAAAGGTGATTTGTGGAGAAGGAGGGGACAGTGGACAGACACTCATGGTGGACTCGCTCAGTAGCCATTTCCACCTCCCTCCCCTCTTACTTCCTAACAAATACTCATTTTTTCAACCTCCCTTGCAGCTATGGAATGGTCATGTGATACAATGCTGCCCATAACATTTAAGAGGAAGTATACTAGGGCTTCTGTTAACATTTTACTGTTTGATAAAAGGGATATTAAACAATGGTGACACTGTTCCAGAAATCTCGGAAAGAAATACACAGAGACACGGAATTCAGGTAAAATAATAAAATTTCTACTCACAAGCAGCCAGGAATGCCAGAAACTGGTCTGGTTAGTACCCGCACCCTTTTGTTCAGCGTTTCCCTTTTTATATCATTTTTAGCCATCATCCCATCCCTAGTGGTCTTTGATGTGTAAATACAATTCCAGTTCCTATTTACAAGTCACAGACACAAGATAGGCACATATACATGGTAAATTCACCCTGGCATTGCAACTTTGTTAGGTTAATGAAGTTACTGGTTAAAGAGTCAGATTGCCTTCACCTTAAACAAGTAGAGTTATGGGGAAAGCAAATCTTAAAAGAACACATTACTTATTTTGCTTCTACAACTACCTTAATATTCAATCTTTTAAGTTATCTAAAATTTTCTCTATCAACACCTTTGCCCTTTGTTATGGTTTGGGTCTAGATGTCCCCCAAAAGCCTCATGGGGTCATAATAGGGCTTTTTCAGAGGTGGTTGAATCTAGAGTGTGTGGTGCTTGGACTAAGAATGTGTGATTCCTAAATCAGTACACTGGTTAGTTTGACACCACCTTAATCCTGGTAGCCTGGATACAATATAAGGGACAGAAAGAGGCTTGTCTTGCCCCTTGTTGCTTTGCTACCTTCTGCCCAGCATGAACTGTTTCTCCTCTGCCATGTGCCACACTGCATTGGAGCCAACTGATTATGGGCTGAAACCTCTACAGACTGTGAGCTAAATGAACCCTTTCCCCTTTAACTTTGGGCGTTGGGTATTTTGTCACAGCAACAAGAAAAGTAACTAACACACCCTTCTTCCCACCTTGAGCATGCACATGTTAGCTTGTGCTATTCACAGACACTTTGCAACCATTCAGTAATGAGCCAGCCTGCCAAGAAGAGAGAAAGAAGGATACTGGGCCCGCACTTTGGAGGACACCACAATCATTCCTTCTTTTGAAGGAATGACTGCATACTTTTTATGTCTATGTTTATGTTTCTATCACCATTGGTTCTGTTTGACATTACTGGCCACTGAACACATTCCTAACTGGTGGAGAGGAGAGGAGAGTAAAAGCACCACAGTGGAGAAACACAGAGCCTTTCAAAGAAAAGCAAACAAGCCCTGCTACACTGGAGCATACGAAGGAAGCCAAGAAAGAACATAGTAAACACTAGAAATGTGGGCTAGGGCCCCGTGCGCTACAGTAAGGAGCTTAGATTTGGTGCTGTGTGGAAGAAAGATGTGACAATACTTATATTTCTGGAAGATGAAACTGGGTGGTTTGGTGTAGAAGGCAGGACTGCTAGAAGCCAGAGCTGCTGGTTACCAAAGTATCACAGGTTTTTAGGGAGAAGGTCAGGAGAGTCTGGCTTTGGGTGGTGGAAATGGATAAGAAAGTGATGAATATGCAGACTGATTTCCCTTTTAAGGTTTCTCACTCAAGAAGTTCAGCTCACAAAGCAGAGCTTAAGAGGATCTTTTTTATGGGTTATCTGTATTCCACACCAAAAAGTGCTCTTATGACTATTTTTGTTCATAAACAAAAAATGCTTTGAACTTGGCCAGCGACTGTGTCGTAAAGTGCGCAAGTGACTTATTAGAGCCATCATCCCACTAATAGATTCCTCTGTCACATGGGAAGAATCCATGGAATAAAGAAACTGGCAGCATCCAGACACTACCATGAACTCTGTAGCCCTCAAAATGCATGTGTGTCTAGGGAAGATAAGAAGTAGAAAGTCCTAGAGGTACAAGGGGAAAAAAGTTGTCAGCACCTAGGTAGTGCCATACACAGTTCCAGAAATGTTTACATGTTTCCTGAGTGTTGACATTGGTGGCACTTCCTTTACATCCGGGAAAACTAAGAGAAAGATTGTCTCCCCTCCACGTGTGCACACCTACTAAATGGCAAGTTTTCAACCCCAAAATACTATGACAAGCCACACAGCACCAGCTGAGAGCTGAAGTGTGCCCCCCTGATAAAGAGAATTTAAATGTTGAAGGCTCAGTCCATAGTACTTCAGATGGAGCCTTGAAAAAGGTAATTAAAGTAGGAAGGCTGATGGGTGGGCTCTCATGAGAAAAAAGGCATAGCTGAGCATTCTCCATACAATGGTCCAGTCTTCTTAGAGGAAGGAGGGATCTGTTCCACCTAAAGGTGCTGAGAGGTCCCTGCAAAAGACAAACACAGAATTGCTATTTGAGCCAGCAACTCAACTCCTAGGTGGACAGAGAATTAGAAACACTATTCCAGTACTTGTGAACAGTGTTCATAACATTATTCATAGTGGCAAAAAGGCAGAAAGAGCCCAAGTGTCCACCAACAGACAAATAGATAAACAAAATGTGGGATATCTGTACAGTGGAATATTATGCAGCCATAGAAAGTTATGAAGCTACAGGATGGATGAATCTTGAAATTAGTCTTCTATGTGAAAGAAGCGAGGCACAAAAGGCTACCTACTCCGTGATTCTGTTTACATGACATGACCAGAATAAGCAAGCCTATGTGGTCTGTGGGGGTGAAGGGTGGAAAAACAGAATGATTATTTAATGGGTACAGGGTTTCTTTGAGGAGGTGGAAACTTTCTGTAACTAGAGGTGATGGTTACACAACATTGTGAATGTGCTAATGCCACCAAAGGGTATACTTTTAAATGATTAATTTTATGTGACATGAGTCTTACCTCAAATGTGTTTCAAGTGCTGGGATTGTGGGATAGGAAAAAGAAAATGAAGAGGCCTCTACAGAGGCATCTGAAAAGACAATGACCCATGGGCACATCATCTACCCCTCATGCTCCACTTTCTCCCCTGTGAAACTAAAGGGCTAAAATCAGAAATTGTCAAGGAATGACACTGTGGATGTTAGTCATCGCTGTGAATTTATCATGGTGGGGTTTAGGAATATGGTCAGCCTTCCAGGTCCTTGGGTTCTACATCCATGGATTCTACCAATCATGGATTTAAAACATTTGGGGGGAAAATTGCATCTGTACTGAACATATGCAGACTTTTTATGGTCATTATTTCCTAATAACTACTTACATGGTTTCCATTGCATTAGGTATTATAAGTAATCTAGAGATGATACGAAATATTCAGAAAGGTGTGCACACTTTATAAGCAAGTGCTGAGCCATTTTATAGAAGGGACCTGAGCATCCTCAGATCCTGGTACCCACAGAGGTTCCTGGAATGAATCCCCCTCAGACAATGAGGATGACAGTGTATGTTTTTCTCTAGTGACCTTCTACTAGATCCATACTGGTTTTTAAATCAGTTCACCAGTCAATCATTGTCAACTTCCAAGACAAAACACATCAGAGAGGCCAGAAGAGCTTGCTGTTCTAATAAATATTCTCTGGGACTGGCAGAGGTGAAAGGTAGAGTACAGCCAGCAATTAGTGAGGTGAGGGGGCAATGACATCAATGCTTCTGGCCAAGGTTGTTACAGAAATAGGGTTTCCTGCTTCACCACCCAGCAGAGCAAATAAACCCCTGCAAAGAATTCAATGTGACAGTGTATGTAACTGTGCACTATGGGCTCTACGGGTGCCTACTTCAAGGTAAGAGGTGATGTGTGGCCCTCGAGCCCTGGTGGCTGAGCTCATTGGCTCTGACGAAGAGGAAGGGTGGCCATGAAGAAGGTGCATGATGACTTTCTCCTGACTGTAGTCCAGACCAGAAAGACACAGCCATGCCAACAACCACAAGGCTACAATCTTCAGGACATTGGGAAGCAGGGATGTGACACTCTGCTCTGCCTTCCAGAGAACAAAGCACAAGGTCCCTTCTGCTTCTCTGATCCTGCTGCAGAGAAGGACTCCTGCTTCCCTGAGCAATGCCCAGCACAGCACTTCTGGGCAGGGCTGGGTCAAACTTCCCCTGGGACAATGGATTCTGCCCCACCGCGCCATTCTCTCTTGATTGCCAGCAGCTGGCTCACCCTAGGACTCTCATGTACAGGGAAGAAAAATGTACAGATTTGTGTTGATACATTTACCTAGAGCCCAGCATTCTGATGCTGCCCACTCAGACTTTGCCTTGCCCACAAAACACTCCCACGAGGAGCAAACCCAGGCACTGCCCACCCAGGTCCACCCTGCCTGCTCATTCTGTCTCCTTCCATCCTGGCAAAAATGACACACACATGTGTGTATCTCTTCCAAACTCAGCATGGAACGGCACTTGGCATCCACAGTGTCGCTAAAATTTCTCCCAGGCTCAGAGTGAGCTTTGTGATGAACAGTAGGCCCGTTCCCTGCCCCCAAGGACTTCATTTCCTCGTTCGCTCACTCATTCCATTTTGAGCCATCTTGTATGTGCCAGGCATCAACGCTGGTAGCTTAAAGCCAATAGAGGAAGGAAACATGCTGCCACCTAGAACAGCTAGCGTCATCTCAAACAGACACAGCATGTGGGCAAATCACGACCATTACTGACAGCTGAGGTAAGTTCAGCCACCTGAGATCATTATTACACATGTGTTCAAGCACATTAGAGTTAGAAGGGGCCCAGTGAGTCCAGCGGCCCCTAGCAGGTGACTGGCTGCATCAGAATCTCCTATGGAGCTTCCTAAAATACAGGTTCCTAAGCCCTGGTTCCAGAGGTTCCAACACAGCAGGTCTGAAGTTGGACTCCAGAAGCTGTATTTCCAAAGCTCCCTGGCCCTTGCTGGTCAGTAGCCAGCTTTAGTACCTCCAGTCCATGTTCTGATTTAAGAGATGAGGGAACTGCATTACAGGAACAAGGATAAATCACCAAAGGCTGCTCAGTTACTGAGTGATTATGCCTGGGACTAGCCTAAATCAGTGGTTTCTAGCCCTGCCAGACACCTGAGTCATTCTCTGTTTCCCTTTCCAGACCCACTGAATCAGGATATCCAGGGGAAGAGGCCTGAGCAGTTGGGATTTGTCAATGCTCCAAGAGGTCTTAGCATGCTGACATGAGGTCAGAACCGAGGACTCCTGACCAACCCTCTGGTTCTTTTCATTCTCGCATGCTGGACACCACCTCCTGGCTAGGAATCAGGGATCATGTGTCCAAGGCTTGAGAGGGCTGCTACCGGCAGAGCCTCCAGCCAGTGTGGGTGGTTTTGCAACTGTGCTTCTTCTCCCTTGAGAAACAGTTTTAAGAAATGAGACCTCATCACTACATATTCAGGATCTAGTACATTGCCTCCGCTTCCTAATGCAACCAAGAACTTGGTACACGGAAAGATAAACACTGAAAAAGCAAAAGATGTAACTGCTATGCTGTCTGGAGTGCAAAAGAAAGTCATGTTTTTTATAACATCTCTAAGTCCCCAGCTTCCCAAATTAGTAAGAAGACAAAACCTACTTCCAGAACTTTCTTCCAAAGAATGTTCCAAAATATCCCAGGGCTGCTCAAGAACAACAGGCTCTTCTGAACATCTCACCACACGGCAGCCAGGTGCACAAGCTTTCCTGCTTAAAGTAGATCAGAACCCAAAAAGCCATTGACATTTGAAATTAATAGGGCACCTCTGGATTTACTGCACGATGATTCAACTGCATGAAGCTTTAACAACACTTGGGGATGATGTGTGTCCTTTGGAGCAAGCTTCTTGAGACCAGGCCTCTGTTACCCCCTCCCTTGCTGGGTGGTCTTTGTAGAAAACCCTTAATGGATCTGTGAGCTCTAGAGTATCGTATCTGTTCTCAGCCCTCAAATTTACTCCTTGATACTAGCAAATTTGAACAGACCTTGAAGCTATGAGCCTCCTATGGCTTGTGATCATTCAGCAGCCACACATCCACCACATGTGGACCTCAGCAAACTCTTGGCCACCACCTGAACCAACATTAAGCCAAGGCTTCTGATGAGGGTGTTCATCTTCTCATCACAGCTACAAATCTCTTTGATTTCATCTGCCGCCTTTCCTTGTCTCCTTGTTACTTGATAAGCAACCCCATGTTACTTGAGCTGCTCTTTGTCCCTCTAATCATCCTTACTGTCTATTAATAATTCCCTGTATATATACAAACACAATAAACTAATAAACAGTGTGGCTACTATGAAAGGACTTGGCATGGCGCTCACCAACGCCACCTGCTGGGGAAGAACAGCGTTGATGCACTTTGGTTCTTCAGGCTGAAAGTATGCTGGTGGGGAACCTTCTGTGCCCTGCTTAGTCTTTCCAAAGCCCTGTTTTCCATCCTTGATGCCTCTACTCCTGACCTTCAATACTAAGGGCCCTGAACAGATCCATTTACTGTGGGAGTCACTAGAATGGAGTAGTGGAGACTCCATCCTGCAGACAAAAGGCAGCCCAAAGTCCAGTGCAGATGTGCACCATGCAAGGGTTCCTCATCTCCAGCCCTGCATCCATCCATGGCACATCCCATGAAAGGGGTGGGAACTTGAGCCTCAAATGTCACAGGTCTTCACAACCCACTCTTCCCATGCATACCTACAGGAAAACACACAGTCTTTGTGCCCCTCCCCCCAGTCACATTCCTGGCTCCAACATAGTTAGGTCAAGCATGGTTCCGGAATCAGCCAAATCCTGTAGCCCTCTTTGAGCCCCACCTAAGGCAAGCCTTGCCTCCAAGATCTTGTCCTTTCCTGCAACCTGGCATCTCTCACACCAACTCAGCCTATGGTGCAAATTGTAACAATACTGAGGTTTGTGCAAGCTTTAGGGTCTCAGTCCAGTTCTCCTGCACACACCTATGCTTCTTATGCAACTGTGCCCAAACTCTCACCATTACAATGAACTTGCCTGACGTGAGCATCACTAAAGAGACATTCCATGAATTTTCCTAGAATAGACAAGAGAAAACTGAGCCATAAAAATTGGAAAGTGAGAAGTAAAACATCACTATTTACAGAGTGTGTGTTAGTCACTTTTCCATCACTGGGATTAAATTCCCAACACCCACAACTTAAAGAAGGAGAGGTTTATTTGAGTCACAGTTTCCAGTAGGTTCAGTCTATAGTTGGCTGGCTCAAGGCAGAGAGAAAGAGCCTGGCAAGGGAGAGCTGCTATCCCATGGCAGCCACTAGCAGTAAGAGAGAAGAAGGGAGGAGCCAGGGGCAAGAATACACCCTTCCAGGTCATGCTGCCAATGACCACCTCCTCTGACCAAACCCCAATCCACAACAGCACCTTCAGCTATGAAGTCATCCATGGATGACCCAGTGATGAGCACAGCACACCGTGATCCAGTTACCTTTCAAGCACAGGTGGCTTTGGAGAAATTTTAGGTCTGAAGTGTAACAGAGTCCCTGATGAAATTTCAGACAACTGACAGAAAAACTGCTTAAGAATATTTATTTAATAAAGTAGCAGGCCTCAGAATTAATAAACAACCAATCAGAGGATATAATGGGGGGGGTATCATAGAAACCAGAGAGAAAAAAGATAAACTTAACCAAAAAGCTTATAGGAAGAAAACTTGAAAACATCTCTGAAGGAAATAAAAGAGGATTTGAACAAATAAAAAGCTAAATCATGTTGTGACATGCCAATATTCTTTAAATGAATTCATAACTTTAACATCTTGTCAATGTAACTACAAACAGACATTTTTATGGAACTAGACAAGATGATCTAAAGTCTTCTGGGGAAAAAATGAAGTAGGAAAATTCTGCAAAGCAAGAAGAGTATTAACATATATTGGTATATTTGTATTTAACATAGACTGGTATGTATGGAATTAGTAAATACTGATATAATGGTAGTAACACCTATTAACAAACCCAAACATTTTAAATTGTGTTATATTAGTACAGAAATAATCAAACAGGCTAATGTGACAAAATGGAAAGTGCCGAAATAGTCTCAAATATATAAAGGAGTTTGATATATGATGAGTTTGGGTACCCAGTGGGGAAAATAAAGACTTTCTCACAACTGAGTAAACCATCTGGCAAATATTTGTAAAACATATCTTATACCATACACAAGGGTAATTTTCAAATGGAACAAAAATTTAAATGCAACGACAAAAAAAACTATCAGGATACAGGAGAATTCTTTTATAAGCTCAGAATGGGTAAGACCTAAAATGATTCAAAACCCAGATGTTAAGAAAGAAAAACATTGAAAATTTTTACTCTGTAAATGTTAAAGCTTTTGCACAGATTTTTAAGAAAACAGCCAAATGAAATAAGAAAAGAGAAATGACAAATAGAAAAATATTTGGAGCTTACATCTCATATATACAAAAAAAAGTTACAAATTGACAATAAATAAATAACACTAATAAAAATGAGCAGTGGGTAGCCCCCTCAGAGGAAATACAAGTGCTCTACCTCTCTCATAAGAAAAGGTGCAAATTAAAACTAATCAGATACTATTTTCCTACTTAACAAATTGGCAAGAATACAAAAGTTTAATAAAGCAGAGGCTCATACAGAAAACAGATTTTTCCCCTTATGGTTAGTGGGAGTGTAAATTGATATAATCTGTTTGGAAATAATTTGGCATATCTGTTAAATCACAAAGGCATCATCCCTTCGGCCCAACAATTCCCTTTCCAGGACTTTATCCTACAGCTACTTCTTTCCACATGCAAAATAGCCTAGGTACAAAGTTATTTACTGAAGCATTCTACGCAGTAGCAGAAAATTGGAATAAACTTCTATGTGTACCAATAAGACTCCACTTAAGTAAATTACAATACAGCCACAAAACGGAATACTATATAGTTTTTAAAAGGAAGGTAAAAATTCAGAACTGACATGGAAAAGTCTCCAAGATATGATCTTAGAGAAAAAAGATACAAAATAGAGTGTAGACTTAGTTGGTTTTTTTAAAGTTGGAAAAGGAAAGACTATATATTCATATTTTTTGTACTTGCTTTAAAAGTACCTCTTAAAGGACGCCCCCAACACTAAATAATATTGGATACCTGCCAGAGGACTAGAAAGTGTAGTATTGGGGACAGATTTGGGAAGGAGCCACTTTATCATATCCACTCATAGTTCCAATCGCCCTCATTGGAGGAAAGATAGCCTGTTCAATAAATGGTGTTGGAAAAACTTGATTTCAACCTGCTAAAGATTAAAACTAGACCCATACCTCTCACCATGCACTAAACTAAGATGGAAGTGGATTAAAGAGCTAAATATCAAGACAGAAACAGTAAACTTGCTGGAAGATAAGTTAGGTAGAACTCTCAATGACATTGGCATAGGAAAAGACTTTATGAACAAAACTTCAGCAGCACGGGAACTAGCACAAAGAATCAACAACTGGGAACTCATCTTATTAAGAAGCTTCTACACTGCAAGAGAAACCACCAACAGAGCTAAGAGACAACCCGCAATATGGGAAGAAATTTTTAGCATCTGTACCTCAGACAAAGGTCTACTATCTAGAATATATAAAGAATTGAAAAAAATCGGACCCCTCAAATTCAAAGACCCAATTCAAAAATGGGCATCCGAAATGAACAGACATTTCTCAGACAAAGAAGTAAAAATAGTAAATAAATATATGAAAAAATGTTCAACATCACTGGTCATTCAAGAGATGCAGATGAAAACAACACTGAGATTCCACCTCACCCCACAAAGAATGGCTGCTATCAAGAAATCAACCAATAACAAATGCTGGCAGGAGTGTGGGGAGAAAGGAACCCTTCTCCATTGTTGGTGGGAGTGCAGACTGGTGCAACCACTGTGGAAATCAGTATGGAGATACCTCAAAGAACTAGGACTAGAGGTCCCATTTGACCCAGCTATTCCCCTGCTAGGCATCTTCCCCAAAGAATTAAAAGAATCATACCACAGAGATATATGTGCACCTATGTTTATGGCGGCACAATTTGTCATAGCTAAGGTTTGGAAACAGCCCAAGTGCCCATCAACTGGAAACTGGATAAAGAAGATGTGGTTTTTTTATAAAATGGAGTACTACTCAGACATAAAGAACGAGAAACTAGTCATTTATAGCTAAATGGATGCATATTGAGGCCATACTCTTAAGTGAAATAAATAGGACACACATGTGTAAATACCAAATAGTACCTCTAGTGTGAGAAACTGAAAATGTAAATAAGGATGAAAATGATTAAAATGAATAAATGATAATTTGAAATAGGAAAAGGTCCAAAGGTGGAGGGGTGGTGGGAGGGGAAGGGGAAAGGGAAGAAGGGAAAGGAAAAATTATGAGAAAGAAAAAAATAAATGGAAACAAAGTCTATGTAAATAGGGAAGGGTGGTGGGGGTGAAGGGCGCACAGGTAATGGGGAAAAAATAAGAACTAAGATACATCATGTTCAGGTACAGGCACCCAATGATAAATGTAAACGAATTGTATACCTAAAATGTACCAATAAAATTTTTTTAAAAAGGAAATAGCAATTTTTTAAAAGATGATGAACAAAGCAGATTAAATGGTGTTTCCCTTGCTTAGCCAAATGCCCAAAACTACTTTAAAACACCCTGCCGTGAATTAGATTCTGGGCATGTTGTACGGGGGTCACTGTGTTGGCGTCCCACCCGAGCCCACGCAGTGCAGTGAGAACAGGAGCAGGGGACTGTCACTTCACTCTCTGCTTCAGAGCCCTGCCCTACCCATTCCTGAATTAGGGAAATAAGATGCCCTGGCCCGAGAAAGCCTTCGGGAGGCTGATTTCCCAAGTGGTATAATAGACTTTTGATGAAGTTACTCCTTTTGGAGCCAGGCGTGGTGGCGCACACCTGTAATCCCAGCACTCGGGAGGCTGAGGCAGGAGGATCGCTGTGCATTGGAGGCCAGCCTGGGCTACATAGTGAGCTCAAGACCAGCTTGCACTACAAAGCGAGACTCTGTCTCACAAAAAGAAAAAAACTAATTTGGAGCAAGAAGCTAAGTGCATCTGACGTCTCTCACTGGGTTTTCCATAACAGGAACTTTCAAACCTGCTGCTGGTGTCTATGCTCCTCTTAGAAGCAACATTTGGATCTCACAAGTGTGCTGCTGCTTGCAAGCCTACTACTGGATCCACTCCGGTTAGTTCTCAGGTCTTAGATACCACAGACATGGGAAAATTATGGATTCTTTTCCATGCAGCTGTGCTATTTAAGCCACTGGAGCAACAAAACATCTTGACTTGGGCTGTTGCTCTCTGGCTACTCTCCACGGTCCCCGCTGTGCACCTGCCCTGCTTCTGTCACAGTGCTTCTAGTTTCCTCAGCCAGGTGTCCCACGGCACCAGGGCAATGGAGATGGCTGGAGAGGGGCTTGAAGACGCCAGTCCTCCTCCCCTGTGTGGAATCACACCCTGCCATCCACAGCACTTGTGTGGGGAGGAGAACCGGAAGAGCAAAGATAGAGAAGTCAGAGCCCTGCCTGACTAGAACAGAAAGCACCTGATGAGTAAGTGCAAAACCAGGAGGCTGATTAGATAGACAGAGCCATCCAGGGAAAAACAGATAGAGGTGGCAAGAGGGAGCTATAGTATGCTCTTGAGTAAAGATAAGACAAAAGCCACATTTCGACAAGATCACTTTGACAGACAAGCAGGATGGTCAGAGGAAAGTCTGTCAGGAGGCAGCTGACTCATCAGGGGCTTAAGGAGAAGCTGTGGGAATGGTGGGAGCTAGAATGAGAATCCAAGCAAATTTTTCATTTCTAAGGAAGAAAAGATAACCGCCTTGAGCACAGATTAGCTATAATGTGTGAAGGATAGGAAGGGTTATCACAGAAGATCCCAGATTTCTATAACCTCACCTGAAGGACTGGAGGCTCCCCTCATACAAATCGGGTAATCAGGGAAGGAAGCTGCGTTCAGGTGGGAAGATGACTGGCAAAGTGAGGTAATGAGCAGAGTGGGAGGAGCATGTTGAGGCGACGGCAGAACCTTCTATATGAAACACGCTCATCTGGCTCTGCCTGCAGCAAGGGACCTCGGTGACTGTCTCTATGTCCCCTGTATGGTACTATCCTACAACGCTACTCCAGTATGCTTTCATATTTTAGCTCAATGGCTTTTATATGTTCTAATTCTTAAGTCCATAGCCTACAAGCTCAGGAAAGGATCTTTGTGCTTACTCTTTCTGAACTCAGAATGTCAGAATGAGTTGCTCTCTGCTGGCCCCAGCTCCCTGATTTGCAGGTGGATGCATTTTTACCTTTCAGCTTCTTGTTGCTGTGTGTGTGCCTGCTTACATTTCCCTTCACACCACTGACAGGATCTTGGCCTTTGTTTGAATTTGGTCTGGAATCAGGTCTTCCAATTTTGTAGCAATCTTTTCTTAGTGAATGTTTCATTGAGGACCAGTGTTTCCAAGTTGCCTTTCTTGGAAGGAAAAAGCACCTCAGGCTAGAAATATTACTCTTCCAGAAATACCCTCCCTGTGCTACACCCAGGCAATGAGGAGAGAGAGTCTTGGAAGGCTCAGGGCACAGGTCGGGTGGCAGTAATGGCAGGAGCTATTTTTAGGCTATGATGCTATGTCCTGACACCAGTGTCAGACGGGGAAGGAGGGCAGCCCCCTGGACAGAGCTCTCTGGCCCAAATTCCAGGAGATGCAGGCTGATGAATGGCTATTTTCTACAAGGAAAAAAAGCGCCATCCTGATGAATGGTGAGTCTGTTTGGGGCTTGCTGGAAATGGTCTTGGTGTATTTCAAACAAAACCTTGGCTCAGGACTTAGGAGCTTTATAGCAAGCCTGCTGGTCCCTCTCCTCCAGTCCCCTCACCTGCCCTCTTTCCTCTCCTCCTTTGCCTTCCCTGGTCACCTTCCCTCCCAACCTTCAATAGCCCGCCAGAACCAGGCTCCAGGACCAAGAGACAGACACTCGACTTCCTTCAATGCTTGGCAGGAGCAGCTGCGGCTCCCAGGACCCAGAGCCCAGCCCCAACACAACTAGCCCCTTCTTTGGCCATGGAAACAAGCCCGGCCAGGTTTGCTGACATTTACAGTGGTTGTACTCAAACATTCCTGGTATACCTCATGGATCATCTCCTATATGTGACATTAAAAGTAATAATATTAATAATAATAATAATAATAATAATAATAATACCCTGGCAGCGTAACGTAGGTGTAAGCCAAAACTATACTAGAATCAGGGTGATTGATTTGAATAAGACTGAAGTTACGTTAAGTCACCAAATTTAAGGTTCAGGAATCCATATATTTTCCTACCTAAAATCTGGCTCAATCTCAGAGCCAAACCAGGATTGGAAATAAAGATAGAGATTATTAACTGGCCTTGTGTGTTGAGATGAGAGAGTTCAGTCAACCAGGCTGGTCTTCATAGAGTTATTTATTTGTTTGTTGTTTTTGTTTTGCAGTATTGGGGATTGAGCCCAGAACCTTCCCACTGAGCTCCATCCCCAGCCTTTTTAAATGTATTATTTTGAGACAGGGTCTCACTAAATCTTTGAGTTAACCAAGCTCGGCTTGAACTTGCAATCTTCCTGCCTCAGTCTCCTGGTGCTGGTATTACTGGCACATGCTACTGCATCCAGCACTCACGCAGTTATTTTTCATAACTACTTTTGTATAACAAGGTACAGGGACAAGCCTGAGGGTGCCTGAGGTTCCCACTTCGGACTCTTCATCCCTAGCTGGTGAGGGTCCTCTCCCCCAAAGTGGTAAGCAGCAGGGCTCTCACCTACAGAACGTGTCTGTTATGCAGCTCACCTCAAAAATATCTCAGCACTTCTGTTTAGCCCTGAATGAACCCTTGTTTGTTTTTGCATAGTTTTAAACTTTGTATAAATAGGAATTGGTTATATAGTCATTGGCAAATTGCTTGCTTCACTCAAAATTGTTGTTGAGATTTATTTTCAGTTTACTGTTCATTTATTTCTCACTGTAAATAGCACAATTTATGTATTATTTTCTCCTGGGCAGACAGTTGTGTTATCTCCAGTTTTCATATCATCAGCAGCAATTCTACTACAAAAATTCTCGTGATTATTTGAGAGAGTTTCTTTTGAGGATAAAAGTGGAATTTCTGGGCCAGGGATTTATCTCAGTAGCACCACGCCTATCTTGCAAATGCAAAGTCCTGAGTTCAATCCCCAGTGGGGGGGGGGGGCACAAAAACAACAAAAGTGGAATTTTTGGGCCATGTGGTATTTCACAGCTTTAGCTTTTTTGGATAGTGCCAATTTTCCCCAAAGTAATTGTATTAATTTATACTTCCACTAGTGGTATTTTGCACTCTTACTTGGTATCATCTGAATTATTATTTTTTGCCAGTTGGGTGGCACAAAATGGCATCTCCTCTTTGTTTTAATTTACATCCTCTGATTAATAATGAAGTTGAGCCTTTATTCTTATGCATCTGTGTTCTCTCTTTTGTAATGTTCCTCTTCTTATCTCTCTTCTCTGTATACTGTGTGCTCTACCTTTTTCTTAGTGATTTTTAGGAGTTATTTATATATGATGTATAATAATCTTTTTTGTTTATGTGGGCTACAAATATCTTCTCTCAGGAGCTCTTATTTTAACTCTCTTTAAAGGAGTCTATGATGGATCTTAACTAAGGTAGTAGAATTCAGCAGTCTTTTCTCCTTAATGACTTGCACTTTGGGGTCATGTTTAAGAAATCCTTCCTTACCATAAGATCTTAAAGATGTTCTTTGTTTTTCCAAAAGTCTTTAATTTTGCCTTTCATCTTTGAGCCCTTAATCAGTCTAGGATTGATTTTTGTATGTAATGTGATAACAAATAAAATTTGTTATCACAAATGAATGGTTTTTGACTAGTCTATCACTTCCCCTCTCCCCTATTATGCCACTTTTGTTATTTATCAAGTTTCCAAACACTAGATCCATTCCTGGGCTCCACCAGCCAGCCTTTCTGAATCTACTTTAATGCCCCAACTTTAATGCCCCACTATCTTAGCTGCTTTCGCTTTAGTCAGGCTTAATAGCTAGTAGAGAAACTCATTCCACTCTGTGTGCTGGCTATTCTTGGACCTTTGCCTTTCCAAATAAATATTAGAACCAGTTTGCTAAATTCCATGGAAAACCATGTTGATATTTTTATTGGGAATGCTTTAAATCTAGGGCTCAAATTTGGAAAAATGGACATAATTTCTAAGATTATGTATTCTCCACATGTATATCCTCTTTAAGGTCTTTCAATAAAGTTAGGAACATTTATCTATATAGCCTTCACAGATTTTTGTTAGATTTATTCCAAAGTACCTTAGATTGTTTTGCTGTTATGTGATTGTTTTATCTCATTAAATTTTCCAAATATTTCTAACGTATACAAATGCAATTGACTTCCTTATATTAAGTTTGCAATTGGCAGTGTTGCTAAACTTTCATAAATTCTGACAAGTTATTTATGATCTATGCAAGCAATCATATCACCTATAAATAATGACAGTTTTGTTTCTTCCTTTCTAATACCTTAGAAATATTTTATTCCCTTACCTTCTTCTACTGGCAAAATGGTGAAAGCAGTAGTCCTTATCTTGTCTCTGCTTCTTCTGTTTCACTGTTTAGTATAATATTTGCCATAAATATAAATAGATATATAGATATATATCCTTATCAGGTTCAGAAATTTCTATGCCTATTTGCTTACATTATCATAAACTGACAGCGCGTGTTATTTGAACAATTTTTCTTTTCTTATTGAGAGAATGCCAAGCGGATTTTTTCATTTGACCTATAAATGTAGTAAACTTCAAATGTTAAATCAGTCTTCCATTTCTGGGATAAATCTCCCAATTCATGATTGGTTGTCTCATTTGCTATGTATAATACATGCGGAGTCTGCCAAACAAATGTATACACATTTCAGCAGCTCTCTGTACTTGTAAATGTCTGGAAGCTTATGGCCAACACTTTGAGCACCTCTTGTAATTGTAGAACCCAAAGGTAACTTGTATGAATCTCATGATGTCTCAGTATATTTAGTATTAAACTATTTATATAAGTTCTTCTTTCCCTTTTTTGGTGGACAATGTATTTGTAGTTTTCTTTGCAATGCTTGCATTTATATTTATGAATGAGACCAACCTGTAATTTTCCTTTCTGTTTAACTCATCTGACTTTGGTATGATCTTTTGTTAACTTCATAATCTGAGTTGGGAGGTCTTCCCTCTTCTATTCTCTGTAAGAGTTCATGAAATATTTTAGTGAGCTGTTTCTTAAAGTCTGATGAAACCTACTTATGAAAAGATATGAGATGGAAATTTCTTAGCAGAAAGATTATTACTAATACAACTTATGTAATGATTATGAGACTAGTCCATTTTTCTTTTGTTTCTCTTTTCTTGAGGTAGGGTCTCTCACGAAGTTGCCTGGGTAAGACTCAACCTTGGGACCTTCCTGCCTCACCCTCTCCCACCATGCACCACCATGCCCAGTTCAATTCTTCTTCCGATTTTAAATTAGTTTCCATAAATTATATTTTTCCATTCATTTGTCTATTTCACTTGTTTCTATTTATTGGCATAAATGTATTCATATTGTCTTGTATTATCTTTATAATCTCTGCTAATCTGCTACATGTTCCTTTTTTATTGCTAATCATCACTATTTTGTCTTGTCTTTACAATATTGCTAGAAGTTTGTTAATTTTATGAGTCATATCAAAGAACAAACTCATCATTTTTATTCTACATTTTAACCTATAGTTTTTAATTTTTTCTCAAGCTTCATTGTTTTCTTCATTCTATCTTATTTGGGTTATTTCAAGTTTTTTTTACTAAGTTCTTCAATCAGATGTTCAGTTTCTTGATTTTTGGCTATTATTATATAATCATCTTAAGGCTATAAATTTCCCTTAAGATACCACTTTAGTTGCATCTCACACATTGAGATATGTAGTGTTTCCATTGTTTTACAAATAAAAATATTTTATGTTTTATGAAACAGCATACTGTCTGTGGTCCATACTTACATGCTCCATAAAATGAGCATGTAAGTAACCATCAACTAGGTCAAGAAACATAATACTGTCTGAAAACCCCAGAGTGGCTGTTCCTTCCTGATCACTATGTTTCAACCCTTACCAGACAAAGCTAGACACTGTACCAACATTCATGGTTCTTTTTCTTTTTCCTTTTTTTTTGTTTTTGTTGGTGGTTTTTGTTTACTTATATAAATGGATTCTTACCAAACACTTGATTTTTATTTCTTTCACTCCAAATTGGACTTGTGAGATATATCCACATTATCATGTGTCATTAGAGTTTGTTTATAACTTCTTGTAGTTTTTCATTTTATGAACATATCACAATTTATTTGTCATTGTACTCTAGGTGAACGTTTAGGTTGCCTCCAGTTTGGAAACATAATGAATAATGTTGCCATGGTGTTATGGCTTATAAATAGCGTCCCCTTAAAATCTCATATGCTCATAGGCGAGGCTTTTGTGAGGTGGCTGGATTATGCGTGTATGATACTGGATTAGCCCACTGATTGGTTTAGCAGTTCTAGGCATGGATAATGGAAAGGCCACCCTTGGTGTGGTATAGCCTGGATGGAATATAAAGGGAGGCCTGCTGCTGCTTCCTGTCTGCTCTGCCATGGACTGTTTCTCCTCTGTGATGCTCCTCTGCCATGCCACCCTGCCTTGGAACCAGCCAGCTATGGACAGAAGCCTCTACAAACTGTGAGCCAAATAAACCTTTCCTCCTTTAACTTGTGCATGTCAGGTATTTTGTTCCAGCAAGGAGAAAAGTAACTAAGACACATGGACAATCCTATAAGTTTATGAGTGCATATGTCCCTGTATTTCTGTTACTTTTTATATCTATGAGCAGTATTTCTAGCTCAAAGGGAATGAAAATCTTTTGTATGAGTAAATAATAGTAATTGCTTTCTAAAGGATTGTACAATTTACACTTCTCCCAGCATTGTATCTACCTCCTCACATTATCTTTCTTGGCAATTTAAGCCATTCTGATAAAAATATAATAATTTCTGCTTGTATTTTCCCAATTATAATGATATTGAATACCTTTCATATGCTAATTGGGTAGAAGAGAATATTAGTTACTATCTTCTTAGTAAACTAGAGGATAGATATGAAGAAATCCCTTGGTCACAGCCACAAGGGTGGGTTATGGAGGGAAGACGATTAAATATAAGTTAAATAACAGAAGATAGAGTAAAAACATTTAACATACAATTATTTGGAATTTTGGAATAAGATCATAGAAATAATGAAAAGAAGTAATATTTGAGGAGTTATTAACTTTTCCGGAAATTGATGAAAGACACAAATTCTCAGAATCAAGAAGCCTCGTGAATGGTAAGCAGTGTAAATAATAATGAATTCACAGTAATACTCTTATAAAGTATGGAATACCAAAGAAAAAGAAATTATAAAGCAAACAGAAAGAAAAAAGAAATTAGCTGTGACAGAATAACTCTTAGACTGACTTCTGAATTCTCAGCAGTGACAAATGAAGTCAGAGGACAATAGAATAACATTGTCAAAGACCTACAAGAGTCAACCTAGAAGATGAGCTTAGAGTATCTGTCTATTCATTTCAAGTTTCTTTCAGGTACAAAGATGAAATAAATATATTCCAGACAACAAAAACAGAACATTTACTAATAGCAGGCCCTCACTAAAGAAAAAGACCAGGTAGTTGATAAAATGTTGCAGAAGCCATCAAAATTAGGAAATTTATAGGAATAAAAAAAAGAAACTAGGATACTTTTTAGGTGTCAACTCAATTCTCTCCTTTTCCTGAGAACTAACAAAATACAATTTTTCAGTGCTCACTTCAGCAGTACACATACAAAATACAATTTTCAAAAAAATTAAAAACATGACTCATACAAAAAAAGTAAATAAATACCTGTCAAGATGTGTTCAACTTGTTGATGGGGAAGTCAGCAAGATAGCGGGACTGATTCAAAGGAAAAGTATAGGCTGAGGGAGTTACACAGCCATTAAAGAAAGTAAATGTTGAAATGAAATTCTATATTAGATACAAAACTGGTTAATGTACTTTTGGAAAATAAAACCATAACCTGTGGTGATCTTTCCTGACAGGAAAACATTGTTCACATCTCTATTGCAGAAATCTGCAAGTTAATATATACTTCAGAAGAGATGAGATAGGAGAATGAGCGTTGACAACGTTCTGGATCCCTTGCGAGAAAGTGTTGGGCTTTGATCCCTGAAAGGACATTTTCCCACAAAGACACTTTCTCCATCCCTGCCTCTCTTTCTGTGCTGTCCCCTTCTCCTTATTTTATTTGTACATGTCCTCCCAGTAGGTGTTTGATTTGTCCCGTTGCTCTGGTCTTTGGACTTGCATCTAGAAGAGTCAGGCTGTGAGCAGATGATACAAGCTTCCCCTCTGCATTCTGTGTGTGCTGTTTCTGAATGGAAAGTAGTGAGTGAATGTTGTGGTCGGGTCTCCATGATCTACCTGAACATGGGTTGCAGGTGATTTTCTTATCTAAAATGAAAACATATGTCACCAAACAGAACAATCACCTTTTTGTTTTGTAGTACCAGGAGTTAAACCCAGGGGCATTCTATCATTGAATTACATTGACAGCTTTTTTTAAAAATTAATTTTATTGGTACATTTTAGGTATACAATATAATGACATTTACCATTGGAAATTTACACCTTTACATGATCTCTCTTGGTTCTTATTTTTCCCCATCCTCCTGCCCTTCTTTCAACCCCTCCATCCCTCCCTGTTTATAAGGACTTTGTTTCCACTTTTTCATTTTCTCATATTAATTCCATTCCCTTCTTTCCTCCCCTACCCCTCCCACTTCCCCTTCCCCTTTTCCCCTTTTCTTCCTATTTCACATTATCTATTATACCTATATCTATTGGCAGCCTTTTAAAAAAATTTTGAGACAGTGTCTTGCTAAATTGCCCCAGCTGGCCTTGAACTTGTGATCCTCCTTCCTCAGCCCTCTGAGTAGCTGTGCACCACTACGTGCTGTCACTAGGGCTTTTGGGGTTGTTATCATTCACTTGTTTTTCTTTTTCTCCAGATGACTAGTTTTGTATGAATAAAGTTTATTTTTTATTAGCATGAAAAAAATATATATATATATATATTTCAGAGTCTTGGCCTTTAGTCAGCAGCAGAATGTAATTCAAACAAAGGTATATACACCTAAATTATTAAAGAGCCCTTAGAGGTTAAACAGTGCTCCAATAAGACATCAAAAGGCACAAATTTGACATAATTTTTCTTAATAGCGCAAATCCCCATCTGCTGAAGTGAACCACGGACCACCATGTTGGTAGCACATAACTGTCCCTGGCCTCAGCCTAGGTCAGAACTGACTCTGCCCCTATTGCTAAGCTTCTCCCCCTGCTGTTAGGTTCTGGGACATCCTCAGGGCTTTGCCTTGACTGAGGGGCAAAGTCTGCCATTCTGTGGCAGCCATGTTTCCCCATGCTCCTGTCAAGGAAACCAGAATGGTCTGCTGACAAAAAGAAGCATACATCAAGCATGAGGAAAGAAGCAAAGCACCCAAGGGACCCTCAGTGAAGGAGAGAGACAAGTGAGGATGAAATCACCAACTGGGTTCTTTTTTGTTTTGGTACTGGGGATCGAACTCTGGTCTTTGTGCTTTTGAGGCAGGTGGTGGAACCACTGAGCTAAATCCTCAGCATCCAACTGGGTTCTTGATGGCTTCCCTCCATGGTCTAGGCCTACCAGAAGCTCCAGCTGTAGATCTTGGCTTTGGATTTTCTGAGATACTCCACTATTTTTCCAATAAATTCTCTTTTGTAATTAGAGAGTATTATGTGAGGGAGAAAAAATAAAGCAAAACAGAAGAATAACCATTATTTGTAAGTCCAAAGAATTGGGATAGAACAGTGATAGAACTTTCTGGTCAACACAGCTCCACTGCTCCAGATGCAAGACCACTTGCTATGTCAGAAAATGTCAGCTCCCTCTTGTTTCCTTTTAACCCAGGATAAAGGTGCTCTGCTCAGCCGGAAAGTGCCGCACAGCAGACAGTTCAGACTTACCATGAGCCAAGAAATTCCTGGGCCCAAACTCATGAGCTCATTTCCAGTCTGTGGCCTCTCCAGAAATACAGCCACCTCTCTCCTCTTTCTTGCTCATTATTATTCAGTCAGGTGGCCTGATGTCTAACAGGCTTCAGTATGTCACTGTTGCCTACATTGTCATAAGATGAGGCGTAAGAACATCCCCACAACTCTTTAGTTTGATTTATTAGATCTCTCAGGGAGGTCCAATTATCAGATGAAAATTCCCATGTCCTGTGTAGGCATTTTCACTTTTATGCTAAGTATTTTTAAATGGTCAAGCTTCCAAGGCAATGCTAAACATTAGGACAACTCTAGAAAGATCCAAGGAAGTTGTAAAGAAGTCCACAGGGAGGAAGGCAAGGAAAAGCAGTGGTAATGAATGGAAAGGTAGCTGGTAAGGAAGGGCCCATGTCAGAGAGCCAAGGCAGGCTGATATGACATAAATTGAACCTGGTTATCTGTGATAACCAGAGAAAGTCAGATATTAACAGTGCCCTTTTAACTTTATCCCAATGCCTGTGACAGCAAATAAAAAACAAGAGCCAAGTATGGCATGCATACCTGTAATCCTTAACACTCTGGGAGACTGAGTCAGGAGGATCACAAGTTCAAGTCCAGCCTGGACAAGTTAGTATCTAGTAAGACCCTGTTTTAAAATGTTAGGGGATATAGCTCAGTGTAAAGGCTCTTGGTGCAATCACCAGTAGAAAGAAAGAAAGAAAGAAAGGAAGGAAGGAAGGAAGGAAGGAAGGAAGGAAGGAAGGAAGGAAGGAAGAAAGAGAGAAGAAAGAAAAGAAAGGGAGAAAACCTTTTATTAAAAACAAAAAAAAAGCTTTTCAGAATGTGTGAAATAACAAAAGGTCTAGTTTTCCATCTCAGCTTTTTTGTGCAATCACATCAAATAGAAACTCAGCAGGCCCTAGGGCAACTGCTGCTTCTAATTAAGGCCCCAAGGTAAGGCAGCGCCTTAGGGGCTCCAGCACAACAAAACAAAAATTCCACCTCAGTGTGCTGTGTTTGTTCTCAGTTTGCATTAGAAGTGGCAGAGGCCACACCCGCCTTGCAGACAGCACACAAGCTAGTTTATTCTGACACTGATTCTCTTGATCAAACAACTCAAAGCATGGGGAACAGATGTTAAATAGAAGAGGAATGAAGTGTAAGGCATTCTTCCCTTCATGTGTACATCTGTGTGCGCGTGTGTGGATGGGGGTGTTGTACATGCAAACGGTTATTATTTCTTTCTTTTTCAAAAAATTATACCCATCCATCACACAAATGTCAACTCAAATTTTGAGTGCCTGCAAGAGGGCCTTATTTCTGCCACATGTTTTGAGGAGAACAGTTCTCAACCCTCTGTGATCTTCTGAGCCACCTGGAGGACATGTGGCACTGCTCATGGGCCCCAGAGTTTCTGAGTCAGTGGGCTGGGGCGGGTTCCGAGAACTGGCATTTCTGACAATTTACCAGATAAAGCTGATGCTGCCAGTTCAGGGATCACAGTGAGAAAATCATGGTTCTAGGACAATAAAGAGAAAAAAAAGCCACGAAATACCAACTAGGCCTTCGACCCAGCATTGTTTGTGTTTTTTGAGACACAGTTGATAGACAAAGGAGAGACAGCTGTGTTGCATGGGAACAGGTATGTGAAAGAACAATCCCAGAGCAGGCAGATGAGTCTTTAAAGTGATTACTGGCTGGTGAACAGTTAATAGGAGTGGGTTTCATGGGCTGGGGGCCTTTGTCATCTCAAGTCTCAATAGGAATTGAACCCAGGGCCCACCCTGAGTGATATCCCCAGTGCTTTTTTAATTTTTATTTTTTTATTTTCAGACAGGGTCTCGCTAAGTCACTAAATTGTTCAGGCTGAATTGAACTTGTAATCCTCCTGCTTCAGCCTCCCAAACAAAGCGCCACCATGCCAGGCTGGGGCCCCCACACTTCATGGCTTGCCTGGATTAGAAGCCATGGTGCCAGCATCCTTGCTCTTCGCTGCCCCACTTCTCCCCCTGTAGGAAGCCCTAGCCCAATGAGGAAGGAGCTTCCTCAGCTCGGTGCTTAGCAAAGAAGGGCTGAGCATCAGCACATTCTGGGTATTGTTGCTTTAGTTACAGAGCCCTGTCTGCCTCCAATCTGTTCCCAGGCAAACATCCCTCATACCCAGTTAATCCTGCCAGACTTGGGCCATTGCATTATTTCTGGCAGATGGAAGGACCTGTTCCAAAGGTCTTGGAGGAGATCTGTCAAACAGAGGGGAACAGGAATACTGCATTCAGTTTCCTATGTGTTTGTCTCCCCTCACTAACCCCTCCTCTCCACCTAGTCCTCCGTGAGATAGCATAGACTGTGCCAGTAAAACAGCATGGCTCCTGCTCTCACCAAACCTAGTATGAGTCATAGGCAGGAACAGCTACATAATTTTCAGGGCCAAGTGCAAAACAAAAGTGCAGGGCGCCTTGTTCAAAAAGTATTATGAAGTTCAAGATGGCAACAGTGACCCTTAAACAGAGCACCCTTCTATAGTGTGTGGGGCCCTGGTGACTGTGCTGGCCACAGACCAATGGAGTAGGAACATGCCTGGGAGCCTTAGCGTTCAGACAGGAAGCTCTGCGCTCTTCCTGAGCTGTGAAACTGCCCACACTGTCTAGAAGGGGCTTCTCCATTGACAGCTCTCAAGAAGCAATGGCAAGAGTTGTAGAGCCAGACACAGAAAACGTGGTCTCAACCTCAGCGAGCTCCCCGTGGTGAGGGGGAGCCAGACAGACACCAACCACTGAGTAACAGATTCTTGAAACAATTTCACATGAATGAAATCACATGGCGGCCATCTATACATTTAACTCTGCTTGCAGGCCTTCCTGACAAGGTTATCCAGGAAAGATAAACACGGGAGAGCTTTCACTGCCGAGGGCAAGAAAGGGAAATGAGAGAAGGAGACTCAAGCACCTTCTGTGTGGTGGCTGCATTTTATGGTCAGCTTCTGGAGCTCTCACACTACTCAGACTTTTTTGTTATTGTTATTTTCAGAACACAGGACCTTGTGCATGCTAGGGAGGGCTCTAAAACTGAACTACAGCCCCAGTCCCAATGTCCAGTATTCTTATGTGAACACGTATCCAGCTTTTTTCCAATAAACTTCTAGGTATCAGTTACATCACATACTATCCTCAACCTTGGTGGCTTAAAATAACCACCACTTTATTATATCTCACAATTCAGGGGGTTAGGCATTCAGAGAGGACTCAGTCATTTGATGGTGGACAGAATGGTCTGGAAGATCCAAGATGGCCCCAGTCATATATTTTTCACCTTAATGGAGTTGGCTGGAGGTTAAGCCCAGCCATGCCTGCCCTCTGATGCCTCTTATGTGGTCTTTCAAGCACAAGGAATCCGAGGCCATGAACTTCTCCTGAGGTACTTCAGGGGTCTGCCAGAATTCCAAGGAACTCAACAGAGAGCTTTGAATTCATCCCTAGAAATCCCACGCTGTCACTTCCACTGCATTCTGTTGACCAAGCAAAAGGTCAGCCCAGATTTAAGAAAAGAAAAACTGGACTCCACATCTCAACATGTGGTATAGCAAAGGACTTGCGGCCATAATTAATCCACTATGAACATGCTTAATACAAGCAAGTAGAAGCCTGAGCAGCACATCCACAGTCAACGAACCAGCCTAGATTTAGTATTAAAATATTAGGGAATAAATTTACATTTTCTATTCTAAAATAAAATCTGTAAGATACATAGGCCTTATTTTTATACCAGTTCCTCAACTTTTCCCCTTTATTTCAATCTCAGTGTACGGAATAAGAATTTCTTTATTGTAAATTTTTTTTAATTTAAGAACCTAGACCCCGTGACAAATCTTTGTCCTTAAGTATTCAAAAAAGAATGTGTTCGCTAATTCAGTACTAAAAAATAAACAAAAAAAACCCCAATGCCTATCTTGTTGGCCAAGCCATCCTGTGACAGCCCCTGTTGTGCTGGAAAGCTGAAGGCCCTGGGGCTAAATGGCCTTTGTCATGGGTCATTTTCACACTCATCCCCCACTGTCGCCTTGGGTAAACCTACCATTTTCCAAGGCACCCCTCAAACACAGCCACCTGCTGCTCACTTAAGCTGGGCCATGCTCCTCATGGCACAATTTCAAGGAAAACCTAGATTTTTCTTACTCAGAATCTGTAATGCCCATCATCTACCACACCTTTCTTCCCCCCCCCCCAGTACCGGGGCTCAAACTCAAGACCTTGCACTTGCCAGGCATCCCTGGCCCCTACCAGTGTCTTTCTTGAAGCCACTGTTGCTCAGGCCTCTGAGAGTTTCCCTAATGATTCCACCCCGCCCCATCCCCATCATAGCCTCATCTCCTGTAAACTGTCATGACCCATCCCACTCTGCAGCTTTTGAAGATGGCTACCTCTGGGGCCATGGTAACCGTGCCTGGGTTTCCATACACTCTTCCTCGGGCCCAGGGTGTCAACTCCAAGTGGACCCCTTTCCACTATCCACCCTTCCCATTAAGCATTTTTCAACTAAGCTCACTCATGGGTATCTCACTCCCTCTTTCAACTCCATACCCTCTGCTGCCCTCTACACTACTTCTCTCCCTGGAGCCCTTACCTGAACATTAAAACTATGCCTAGCTTGCCATGTGATGTGTCTCACCATGCCCCACGAAAACCCTCTGAAAGCAGAGACCATGGTTTCGGGATTGGGCGGGGAGCGGGTGGGGGTTTCTCAGTGTAGATCCCAAGACAGGCTTACAATATCTGTTCTAATGATGTATACTGAAATTAAAAGTCAAAAAACTATATCTGTTATGCCAGGTATTGGACTAGGCACTTTATAATATGTTAACTCATTTTATTCTCAGCCCACATCACTCACTATTACCTCTGCTCAGGTCTAATTTTAACAAAATTTCACCAAAAGGAAAGAATTTGAATGCTGCACGTAGTTCATTATAATGAGACATGGCACCTTGTACAGGCACAACTCAGAATGCCAAATAAAGGCATGAATATTTTCAGGGGTCATTGGCAATGATCTAGTAGGTGAGCTTGACTTGGTATAGCTCAGACTCCAGGCAGAGAACAGAATCAACAAAGTTTAGCCATAGGAATCAGCCATTGGTACTGGAGGGATGAGAAGTAGGTATCCTGCTCTAAGGAGTTGTAAGGAAATTAAGTCGTGGAAGTGAGAAGTAGATCCAAAATCCCGCACATTTAAAAAAAAAGTCATAATTTAATTGTTTTCTATATTTTACAAAAATTAGAACCAGTGAGGAAAAGAACAAGCCACAGAAATGTGCTCTTGGCTCCTGCCAGACAATGGAGCCCCAAACCACAATCTTAAAATCTGTTTCTTATTGAACAGGCAATTGGAAGACCAAAAGGCACTGACACGTCTGGGGGCTCCCTGGCTCAGAAGCCAGGCTGGAGGTTTAGGAACACTTTCCAGCACCCCGCTCTGGGACACTGTGTCCCTGCCCAAGTCTATGGCTGTAATTAGCTTTGCTCATTAGTTGCAAGTAAATAATCTCCTTGTCGCAGCTGGGATCCTTTATCAGAACAGTGGATATGAGGATTTACAAAGGCAAAATGATCCCTCCTGCCCCGGAATTCCCTGGAACATAAAGTCATGACCCACAGATCTGAATAAGCCAAGGGAACTGCCAAAGATGTCCAAACATTCCAAGGAACAAGTCTGCCTTAAAGGTGGAAGAGCTGGGTACTAAAAACAGACAAAAATAACAACTACAAAAAAAAAAACTTAGACTGGATACTGAGTTTTCCTTCAAGTCAGGTTAATGGCTCAGATATCAGAATTGCATGAGGTGTCTGTTAAGTGTGGATACAGAGGTCACCCCTGCCCTGGAGGAATCCAGTCTGGGATGTCACTGAGAAGGGAACCAGTGCACTCATGCCACTACTGATGCACTCAGGGAAGGAATGCATAGACCCTACCTGACTCTCCAGGGAGGACTTCCGGCCAAGCAAGATGAAGAGCTGTCAGTGCTTCTTTGAGAAGGCTTGTGCCAAGAGACAAGGGGTCAATTCAGCACCCATTCAACCAACTGGTAAAATATATTTCCTCCCTTTTTGTCCTTTAGAATTGCATCATTATGCCCATTTCAAAGAAGGGAAAGTTGAGAAGAAGGACTTTAGCCCTGGCCCTGGATGGCCTGTGGGTTTGGGCTTAGGGGACAGTGCTGACAGGTGTCTTGTCCTAAACCCTTTAAACTCTACCCTCTCTGCCCCACCCTAAGGGCTCTCGGGGACATCTGCATCACCACTGTTCACATCCAGGGAGGTTCCCCAGGCTGCTCACAAAATGAGCCTTCCCAGGCTAGGGCGCAGCACAAAACCCCCGAGTGAGTGGCAAAGCCTCGCTATGCAGTTCAGTACAGGGCTATGACACAGAAGAAATGATGCCTAGGTATGTCGAGGGCAAAAAGTATATGTGCTCTCTGGTAGGCAGATTGGAAATTACAAGAAGGGGAAAAATAAGGCAAAGAGGTAAATAATTGTACAGTGGTTAAGAGCCTAGGCTTTGGAATTAAACTATTTTAGAGTTCAGGTCACAGCCTTGCTACCTCTTATTGTGTGAGAATGTTCTTTGACCTCCCTGAACTTCAGTTTCCTCATCTTTAAAATGGGTATGATGACAGTCATTTCCCCAGTGGTCCATTATGAAAATTAAATGCGTAATATTTGCAAACACTCATACACACAGTAGTTATTTAATAAATACTAGCCATTGTTTTCCCTGTCCTCTTACATCCTCCCCATCAATGCACAGGGTACCCAAATCCACCAAGGTTTTACCTGACTCACCTGGATAATCCCTCCATTTGATAATTTTGGAGCTAGCCAATGACTCTTTACACTAGTAGATGTTTAAAAGAAAACATAAAATGAAAAGATATTTTTAGTAGACAGTCCCTAAGGAAGTTCAGAGCTAGGGTCAAACAATGGTGCTCACCAGGTGTGGGCTGCCCCGTCCTTGCAGGCAGAAGGGGCTTTTTTAATGGATCTTTGCTGTATTGGTCCCCAGCCCAAGTTGATGTCCCAATGGATTATCCCTTTGAACAGCCTGGCTGGACCACAACATCCCCCATCCTGGGGCAAGCTGACATGGAGGTGAGAAGACCTTCTCCATTTCTTCCTTTGGACTGATTTGTGTCACTTGCACTTATATTAGGAGCTCTACATTTAAGTTTTAGAAGCTACTGTCCTAAGCAAGAACACAGAGGCAGAGTCCAGAATGGGCTGGACCTTGATTCTGAAACTGACACAGTTGTGATCACAATCAGCAAATTAGACTTGCTTACAAGTGTCATAGCTCAGAATCTGAAACACGCATTGCCATCTGTGACATCTCTGTGAGAGACAAGCAATCCAGAATTTTCAGCCCTGTGTTCCCTAGGAAGCAATCCTGTTTGTATCACACCATTCAACCAGACAAGAGAAGAAACCAGGGCTTGCCCTATCTCCTGACTCCAAAGTTCATATTGTCATTAAATCAGGCACTTTTGTCACATGGAGGAAAAAGCTCCATCTTCTTTGCCCTTTGAAATCTGAAGGACATATTTTTAGGACAGCTGGCTGGAGTTGGGGTACAGGCTATGGCCCCAAAATGCCTAACTCTCATTAATGCCACGATCTAGCCATGAGAGGAGAATTTTGCAGCTGGTTTCATCCTACTCCAAATTCTGCTGTTATCCAAATTCAGCCAGCTGGCTGAGGCTGGGCAGGGGGAAAGCTCTGGAACATACTCGCTGTACAGGAGGGAGACAGCACAATTCATCTATCGTCAGTGGAAACTGCATGGGTTCTTCCGGCTGGTTTTCCGAGGCCGCCATTGTCCTTTTATTTCTGAGCTTTCTTCATAATCTCTCTTGGTGTGATCTAAGTGCCTGTAAGAATTATACCTGTCCTAGCATCCAATAACCTCAAGAACCTGCTCTAGGCCAACTGTGAGGTTAAAAACAACCCAAAGAACAATTTCACCCTAAAGGGATAACTTACTATGTTGTGTTTCTTGGGGCTATTTGCCCTTTTCAAGAAGATCATTAACCTAAGACTTAATGGCAGAACCTCAGGCATTGTGACAGATGACAGGAAGGACTTTGCTGCAGGAGCCCGTCCTGCACAAGGGAGCCTGCTGTGGCAAACTTTGCTTCTCCTCTGTCCCATATGGTCAGCCCGAGGTCACTCTTCTTCCTCTGAAATCAAAATCTCCTCCTCCAGCTGCTGGGAAGAGAGAACAAAGCTGCCAACTGATTATTATTCAAAAACAAAGCAGACCATTTATTTTAGCAGGTTCAGAGCCATTATCTCCCCAGGACACAAGCTACAGTGTGTGCCAGCTTTATCTGCCCGCATTCCTTCTGTCCTCAATCCTTAAAGTGTGTGTTATTCCTCTTGCTGGAGCAAGACAAAAACAAACCAGAGAGAGAATTTTTTTTTTTTTTTTTTCCGGCAATGAGCTATGAAGGCTTCAGTCTCCTTCATAGGCTGCCTGGGCTTCTCATAGGGATAAGGATTTCCTGTCTTTTGTAGAAATCCCAGGCGGAGGAGAGAAGCCTTGGGCAGCCATCTTGCATTTGAAAGAGGGCAGCATGATGCCCTCAGTTCTGTAGCACAAGGCTGCAGCTTCTTTGAGGCTGAGAGTCTCAAGAAAGTGTTGCCAAATAAAACACAGAGCACCCAGTGAAATCTGGATTTCCAAAGAATAGTGAAGAATGGTTTAGTATAACTTTAATATTCCATGGAGTATACGTAGATACTAAAAGCGTATTCACTGTTCATCTGAAATTCAAATATGACTGGGTGTCCTATATTTTCATGCACTAAATCTGACAACCCTATCACATCACACCTCATCTCCATCCTCCCTTGGTCACCACACGGGGCCCTACTGATACCTCAAGCACAGCACAGTTCCTTTGCCTTGGACTCAGAACAACCAGAACCACATAGGAATGGCATAGACCTGAGTTCAGTGATGATCACGGTCAGAGAAGAAACTCTTGGGGTCACTTCTGTCCCGCTGCTTCAGTCTTCCTTTCCTAAGGTCACACTGAGCACCTGAAAAACTAATAAACACGTTCCTTAGAGCCAACAGACGACGTTTTCTCCATGGGAGATGACGAGAGAGCTGCCCCCTTGCCTACAGAGAAGTTTCTGGAAGGTGCCAATTTCTCTGGGCCCTGTCTGAAATCTGTAAGGCCTGGACTAGATTCCCAGTACCTGTCTGCTGTGGTTCTGAGTACAGTCTGTCCTGGGAGTCTCTCAGGGGACACTTCCTGTCCCACTGAGAAGGCCCAACCAGCCGCTTCCTAGCAATCCCTGGGCCTTCGGAGGACAAAGCTGCTTAGAGGTTAGGTCCTCATGGTGCTGAGACCCCCCTCCCACTGTCCAATTCCTCTCTTCCTTTCCCCAAAGCAGCTGGCCAAGAAAGCAACAGTCCTCCTCCCCGACAAGCAGTCACTGCCCACATTTAGGCTGAAAAGTCATCACATAATTTCTAATGCAATGAGGACTTGTTGTGCTTCAGTAACTCGGTTAAATTCTTTGTGGGTACTGGGGATTGAACTGAGGGCATGCTGAGTTATACCCCTGCCTTTTTTATTTCCCCGACACAATCCCGCTAAATTTCCCAGACTGGCCTCAAACTTGAGATCCTTCTGCCTCAGCCTCTTGAGTAGCTGGGATTACAGGCATGTGCCAGCATGCTAATAAAATTTATTTTTAAAGGAACATCAACTCAATGCCATCTAGTCATTCTTCTAACATAATTATTCTTCCTTCTCACTGGTGGTCTTTATTCCCTTTTTTGTCCTGCCACTTTGACTATGTTCTCTTCCACTGTTTGTTCGGTGGTAGTGGTGGTTGTTGTTGTTGTGGTTGTTGTTGTTGTTGTTCTTGATACAGGGTCTTACTATGTAGCCCAGGCTGGCCTCGAACTCACACCAATGCTCCTGCTTTTGTCTCCCAAATGCTAGGATCACTCTTGGCTCTTTCCCTGTTTATGTTCAATTTGTCCCTTTGAATTAACTGGCCAGTAAAGTTCATGGGAAAACCTATCTCTTTATTTTTCAATTAATTTCCCTATAAAAGCTATCTAACCAATAGCTTATATTTTTTTGCTCAATCTCCTCCAAAGCAAACCCACTCTTTCAAAATTTGCTGGAACTTATATTTTGTGATCTAGCACAGTAAGTCCTCCTAAACCACCAAGAACCTTTTTTTTTCTTTTTTAACAAGAGAGGACTCTACCCTCCCAGACATTTTATCATCTGGAGAATAGATACAGAATTATCTGGTCACGTCTCCAAAGTCAACATCAATAAGGATTTATGGGATTAAGAAAAACAATACAATCCAATTTAGTGGTAGAGATCTTGTGACTTTTTCTGATCCCAACATTTCAAGACTGGGTCGGATATTCTCCTGTGGCTCTGTGGCTTGTAATAACTATATTTGGGGGAGGATTTTTTTCCCCCTCTAACTGTGAGAATCTCAAGGCTCACTGTTCCAGAATGCTGGTTGTATCCCCAGTAAGGAAACTCTCTTCCCTGGTATTATCTATTTCTATGGTTTTATAAGAATGAAAAGGAGCTACATATTAAGCCTGCAGCACAAGGGAAGAGCTCATGGAAACACCATCTGTAGGGCTGTGATAGCAGATGACAAAGCGAGGAATGGGCGCCCCACTGTCCCCAAGCAGAAGGTCATGCAGGTCTACCTGCCACCCTTCTGCCACATTGTACCAGGCTTGTGTTTAGCACAATATGAGGTAACTGGTGATGGGCATTCACCTTCCAGGGTAACCCAGTGAGTTCTTTTGTTCATTCATTCTAAACCATGCATTGCACATCTCACATACCAGGTTCTGTGCAAAACATGGGAAACAAAAGATCTCCTCTGGCTCTGCAGGAATGACAGACCGATGCCTGAGACAGACAAATCATAAGAGCACTGCAGGGCATCTGAGTGTGGAGCTCTGCATCACAGGGTCTCAGCCAGGGCCAATACTGCACCCCCCGGGGGCAAATAACTGTATCCAGAGATATTTTTGGTTGTCACAATTCAGATGAGAGCTGTGACTGACATTTAGTGGGAAGAGACCAGGGATGCTGTCAAATGTCCCCAGTGCATAGGACAGCCTCCTGTGATGTGGAGTTATCTGGTGCAAAATGTCAGTAGTGCAAAGGTGAGAAAACACCTCCTGGGCCACGCCATGCTGTGGTCAGTTCTGTCTGGGCAGAGCAGGATTCTGTGTCCACTAGGCTACGCCTGTTCTTTCCCTGCTTCTGCAGTGGCTGACTTTTCCCTTAAGTCAGTAACTGCACCTCTCTCCATTGTAGTGTTCTTGTCTGTAAAATAGATCCCTTCTGGTCTGACCAACTATGGCTCTCTTGGGTCAATATTTGTGCTTCCACTGAACTCTGCTCCTGATAGGAGAACAAGGTGGCCAAAGATTGTTCACCTGACTTCAGGTCCAGAGATCAACTAGTTTCCCCTGTTGTTCCTGAATGTCAGTCAGGAACGCCCAGTGTGACCTCTGCCCAAGGACCTCAGGTAGTTGGCATCCAATCTGAGTCCTAAATTTTCCGTCAGCAAAGCAGAAGCCCTTAACTTCTGTGCCTCCCTGAGTCTGGAGGAAAGCTTTCAGTAAATGAAGCAAGATGAAAAGTTACCCAGACGCTGTTCCTGTGAGTGGGTCCAGCCACAAATGACACCTTTCTCCCTTTGGGGGCCCATGGTGGTTTCGGGGCAGGAGCACCCCTGCTCAGGCCCAGGCCCAGGCCCGTGGCATAGGCTGGACAGGACAAAGGTGGAGTCTATGTGTCTTTGCCATTTGTGCCCCTGAGAAGTTAGTCTTGGATTTGTGGCCACATATTCGAGTCTCCAGGGAGGTGGGTGAATCAGGCACCCAGAGATTCTTCCCTGTTTCCTCTCCCTCCTGGGGCTATAAACGCAGTCGCCACAGTCGCCAAACAGAAAGAGCCTGTTGGGGCTTGGGGCTGTGGGCCATGGGGAAGCAAGGCTGAGGAGGGAGGCACCAGGCCCAGCCCAGTGTGACCAGAGGCCTCCTCTGCTCCAAGTGCTGTCTGCCACCAGAGAGGCCTGAAAGGGCAGGGCTGGCATCACAACTACCCTGATTCCAGGATCACTAGACTCACTGTACCAGCAGGACAGCAGCCAGCTCTGCAACTGGAACCCTCTGTATCCTCCCCCCCACCAACCCAGGAACATCTGAGGTGGCACAGTCCATGAGCAATGGACAGAGAAACCCTCTCTTTTTATTAGAATAAAAATGAAAATCCAGACATACTAAGTAATGTGCCCAAGTTCCCTGAGCTGTTAGACAAGGGGGACCATTATCAAGGAGAACTGCCACATCTGTTCCACTAAACTTATCAAAAGTTAAGTGTTCCAAGTCAGTCAGCCAGATATTTCACATTCATTGTTTGGGTTTGTTTGTTTGTTTGTTTGGGCTTTTTGAGACAGGTCTCACCATGTAATTAAGGCTGGACTTGAACTCACTATGTAGCCTAGGCTGGCCTCTAATGCACTGTGATCCTCCTGCATCAGCCTCCTGAGTACTGGGATTACAGGCAAACTGGGATTACAGGCGGGTGCCACCAATACCTGGTTTTGTTTTTTCTTTTCTTCCCTTTTCTTTTAGGGGGAAGGCTGGTATAATTTATACCAAGTAAAATATGCAGCTCTTAGGTGTACACCCAGATCAAGATACTAAACATTGTTACCATCCTAGAAAGTTCCCTCAGACCCTCTTTTAATCAATACCCAAACCCCATCTAGGAAATAAATTTTTCTACTTCAGTCATTATAGTTACAGTTTTGCTTTTTTTTTTTTAACTGGGGATTAAGCCCAGGCTCTTTCTCTACTGTGAGGTGCTCATCAGAAGCCAAGCAGACCCCAGCACCATGCTCTTGGACTTCCAGAACCTCAAAGCAAACTAAATCTCTTTTCTATGTAATGACCAAACCTCAAGTATTCTGTTACAGTAGAAAAGCAGACTAAGATAACTCCTGCCCTCCACGGGAAACAACAGCCCTTTCTCCCTTCAGACACGTGAGCAAGAGCAAGACCCACAGTGGGCCCATGAACCAGGCCCTGCCAAAGCATTTGTCAGCAGCCTACAGACCCCTCAGTGAGTTCTACCACTCTTGCCCTGACTTTGTCTAACCCTGCCTCAGTGAGACTACACTACGCCTGACAGTCTACGTGAGTACACAACTCGGCCCATCACAAACTAGGGAAAAGGGCCCAACAAGAGACAAGGCCTTTTACACTCTTTCTGGGCATGTAAGGCAGAGTGGGCACAATCATTTGACTGACACACACATTTAAAGAATACACATTTTGCCTTAAGATTTATTCCAGAGATATTTCTTGGCCCATAAGGCTGAACTCCCAAAGGGCAGAATTACTACCGCCCTGGTACCTGTCAACTTGCACAAGAATCAGCTGAAGCCCTTCCCTCCTTACACCTCGGACTTCGCCCAGAATACCAGAGGCAGGGTAGTGGGGCACAAGATCCACTCCTTTCCCTCTTGGCTCCCTGTGATCGCTGTTCTAGTCCATACTTCTCTCCTCTCCCTTTCCTTAGTCCCAAATATTGATTTCTGCTCATTATGGGTTCACAAGAAGATAACCCAACCTAGACGTTGCAACTAAAAAGATTTTTCCGTTCTCTGCACTCCCTTTAGGCACTGTTGTTCCTTCAAGTTACCCCACAAGGAGCCCTGCAAGATCCTCTTGCTCCCCACCAACTGACCCAGTGCATTGCCATTTTCCTCAGCTCCTTCGAGTCAAGATCCACAGCTCCCTCTCCCCACCTGCTTGCTTTCACCCAGTGGAAGGAAGCTGTTCCCCGGGATCCTGTGGAGTGCTCAGCCTCACAGCAGGAAGGGCTGGCACTTCCCTGTTATAGGACTCCTCCTTCTCCTCCTTTCCCCGAGCTGCTCTCACCCTTTTCTTGCAGTAATGACACTGTACATCGGCACCCGACAGCCCTCATCCCACCACGGCCAGCCCATCCCTGCCAGAGCTCTGAAGACACCATCAAAACCCAGGGTATTTTTCTAACTTCTCCCCACCCTCCACCCACCTCTTGTTCTTTCAGGAACAAATTCTTCTCCAATGTTTCTAAACTCAGAGGAAGAGAAAAAAGAAAGAGTTTCTTCCCTTTTGATTGTAGATGAAAATAAACCAGTTGTCTATTTGTCAGTTACCCAAAACCAGATTTAGACATGAACTAGTCTTAGACAGGCTTTGAATTTAAGGACAAACCTGAAAGAGCCTCTGAAGTATTTTTTAAAACTCATCAGACGTGGCCAAGAGGTGAATGTGCTATGCTGTGGTTATTGGCTCTGGGCTGCCAAGGCAGGAAATTCCCTGCATAACTAGACTGTCTTCAAGGCCTGCTGGGAGCAGCAGACTCGTACCCCTCCCTGATGATTTCACCTGGGTCCCCATCCCTGCCACCCACTGGATCTGACCACGGCTCAGCAGCCACTTACTGTAAGTGACGGCAAATGTTCATATCCATTCCTCAAATCTCTTCTAAGCCAGAGATCAGGGAAGAAGATGGGATCCAACTTGCAGTTATGCCAACCACTTCCTCAATAAAATTTTCCACAACGTCTCTTCCTTCTATGTAATCTAGCCAAGGAGCAGCCAAGGTGTCCAGGGAACCTTCCATTCTGGCAAATTCCTTCCCTTCCCTTCCAGCCCTTAGCCCCAATCCTAACACACACACCACATACAGTGCCCTAGTCAGGGTAGGCCAGCCACACCCCAACATCTCAGTGAATCAACACAGCGAAGGTTTGCTTTTCTATCCCATTTAATGCCTGCTGCTCTTACCAAACATTGCCATGACTACAAGTATTTTTCCTAAATTATATCTATCGCCTTCTAAGTCATCATTCTTTTGGGAACTGCAACTGAATCACTTTGTGGAACTGAGATGTCCCTCTTCATAGTTTGCAGTGTAAATAGCACATGTCAAGCAGATCCCAGAGTACAGTGTTTGAATCCCCAAAATTTGGTAGTAGCCAGAAATCCAGTGTTATTCTTCAAGGCCTAGCTCCCTTGCATTCATGTACCCAAAATTTACTGAGTTTTTATCAGCATATAGGTAGAGATGCAATGAGCAAAGGTGAAGAAAACAAGAAGTCTTAGGGATGGGTCGATCTTTTTCAGTCTTGCCTGGCTGTGCCAACAGCAGTGGCAGGCTGGTAGCTGGAGAAGAGTTTCAAGGCCTGGGTGTGTAGTCAGATAGACAAAGTGTTCCTGGAAGCCATGGCAGTGACTTCACTGGGCTGTGCTCAATAACATTTTTTTAAAAACTATGCCAAAGACCTGAGCCCCAAGGATTCCTTCAGGCACATCCCAAGAGCACTGGATCAGGATGGGTCCCATCAAGTGCCCCGCGGACCGAGAGCCATGATTCCTTCTCTCCTGCTTCAGTCAGGTGGATCCATCAGACAGCTCTAACTGTCCATCCCTCCATCTATGTCTCTCAGACTTCCTGGTAACCTCCTTTTGGAGGCCCAGTTCCCCACCTCTGCAACTGGGCATGTTTGGAGGCATCCCGATGTCCACCCTCAAGAGATTGCCCTGGTTCTGAATCTTCCAATTCTTAACCTCAGGGGGCAAGTATAAGAAGTGCAGTAGATTGTATTGATTTCTGCTGATTATGGACTGCTAAAGAAAATATCCAGAGTACCCTAGGACTCCACATATGAATTAAACCACCTTCACCCCGGAGCTTTCCATACTCAGACAGGTGTCTCCAAGAAGTCATTGTGCTCCTCTTCTCCAGGTCCCCTGCCTCCCTCAGGTCTCCTTAGTAAATGAAGGAGCCTTGGCCTCCACTCCCGTGGTCTCCTTCTAGCTCAGCATCTGCAGAAACTGATGGGCAGCTCTTTTGCTAAAAAAGGGAAAAAAAAGTAATCTCTCAAAGGACACAGCCATCACCTACCTTTGCCTCACAGCACCTGGTGGACACCAGGGGATATTTGCTGTCTGAAGAGAATTTTGAAGGAAGAAATGGCCTTATTGGGAAAATTAGAAAGCATGAGGGGATGAATGGAATGATCTAGAATTTGCTCTACCTAAATCTCGACCCATGCTATGTTCCTATTTGGCCAAGTGTCCTCAATAAAGCAAAATAAAAGAAATGAATAGTATAAATTGTTCTTTTAACTATCCCAGATGGGATGAGTCAAGTAACAATGCAGTTTTGTCTCTCTGGACTGTGCTAGATAAGACACTTGCATTTGGAATGGAGATTACACTTTAGTCCACACAGTGCCAAGTTTCTCTGATGCTCAGTGACACAAAAACCCAGCTTCAGGGCCTCTGCCAAAGCAGAGGACCTTGACAGCATCCCCAGCAAAGGAGAGATCTGGCCTATTTGTTCTGCTGGCCCATCCACTGGTGGCCCTAACCTGTACTATCCTGAGTCACCACCGTGGTTATAGTGGTTAGCACAGCTGGCAGCAACAGCTGGATGTCTAGGCATCACATAGACCCAGGAGCTGAATCACCAAAAGGTTCCTTTCACCAGTCTGAAAGCAACATCCACATGGACCCCTACATCTCAAGAGGACGCGCTGGCCCTGCCCAGCACAAGCACACATGTCCTCCGAGTCATTCACATCGGCAACTCTCTGGGGCTAAATGACCTTTCTGCTTTGGAGATTGGCACTTCACATAATTACAGCCTTTTTTCTTTTGTTGTACCCAGTTAACTCACTTAACAGCCTTAAAATAGAATCCAGCCTAGAGGTGCTGGCTGCGTGAACAGAGAGCTTTCACCAGACTCAGAATCCGAGTTCAGAGCCAGAGGGGAGGGATGGGAGGTAGAGAAGTCTTAATTGTTCAAACCTGTGACTCCTTCTCTCCTCCCAAAGGAAACAGCAATGTCATAGTCATCTGCTTCCCAGAACAGAAGTTACCTGTAGTTCTGTCTCCATCATGCTCCCGTTCATTCATTCTCCAATATTTTTCCTACCTACTGGATGGGATCTACCCTTCAGATCCCCCCTACCCCTCAACGATTCTCTGTGCCTAGGAGGCTGATTTCTGTGGACCACATCGCTGAGCTCCGTTGCCCTCTGGCTGCCGCCGGATGGATCCAGCTATCTGGAATCAGGAAATGAAAATGAGAAAGAGGGACAGGAGAGAGTTCTGGGTATTTATCCCCCTGCTTCCTCCATGGTGGGTCACAGTTTGTACTAGTGGTGTCCATCTGTCTGGCCCACTGCTCCTAGGTGGCCTCTCTGTGCATCAATTTGCTAGAACTGCTATAAGAAACCGAGAGGCTTAAAATAACAGAAATGTATCGTCTCACAGTTTTGGAGCCCAGACGGTGGGCGGGGGGGGGGGGGCGTTCTATTTGGCCTGATACATCTACTACCCAGCACGGAGGAGATGTTCAAACCTACATGAATGAATCCACACATGAACGAGGAAATGGCAAACCAATGGGCATCAGTGGTGCCACTTCTGTGCTAGCGCCCCAAAGTGAATATAATCTTCCCCCACTTGCAACTGTTAGGTGCCGCCCTGCCCAGTACACCCATTACAACTTTGTGCTTCCCGTAAGTGGAGGCCACCTTCTTATGTTTCTCGTGTTCATCTCAGCCCCTGCTAGTTGGTATATGGAAGTGTTTATCCCCTAGCAGTTGTGCCACCTTAGTAGGTGTGTAACCCAAGCTTCAGGGTGCCATAAGTAAAACAGACTCGCCTAAGGGTCTACTGAACAGAGCTGCTGTGAAAATTGAATGAGATAAGGCAAGGTGCCTGATCAGAGCTCAGTATATGCTGGAAAATTGTCAGAGAGATACAGGTAGGTGCTGCAGGAGTTCAGAGTGCAAATGTACCCAAGCACTGTTGCCTTGAGTAGAACACACCTCCCCCATCCTGCAGTATTCTGCACACAATCAACAGCTTGGGGAAGCTCTGTGGGCATAACTTTGCTGTGCTGTTACAAAGGCAGAGCTACCCGTCCTCTTGTCCATCTCAGCCAGTGCACAGAGAACCGCAACAGGAACAAGAAAAGCAGGGGAGAGAGAAGACTAGGCACAGTGTGTTAGGGTTTCACACTCCCTGAGAAACTGTAGACATTTGCCTCCCAGTGCCAAGTTGTGGTGGGTGGAGAAGGCCTGGCTCATCATCTTATGAAATGAAATTAGGCACAAACACATTCATATGCAGCCTAAATCCAAACGCTAATCCCCAGTTTAGTAATCAGTAAGTGACAGTTTCGGGATTTAAGGCTGCAGATGAAAACGTTCATGACTGGAGGCCAAGATCACGGGTGCTGGTCCTGGATCGCAAGCCACGTCCACATGGCCCTCAGCGCCTTCTACTTGAGGGAAACTTGGCAAGAGAAAGCCTAATCTGAGCTTCCGAGACTTCAGAGCCAATCAACAAATATTCAGTGGAACTCAGTCCCCTACTAAGTCCTTTGGGCAATGCTTGCAGATTTACAGAGTAAGTACAGAAAGAAAGCATCACACCAGAAGCAGGGAGATATGAGAGCCAGTAGAACTCACTGTGTAAGAGGCAGTGGTGTGCTGGAGGCTACTTCATGGGCCAACTGTTTGTTCTTCAGAAATGTTGCAACTGCTTGTCAAACCACTGATAGCTAGAAATGAGCCATGGTGGAGTATTTTCACCAGGGAAATTGGCAAGCGCTACAAACCAGGGATTCTCCCCAAACCCCAGAATGGGTTTTTCAAAGCTCCACTAAGGGGTTCCCAAAATGTAACGCTTTGAGGCAAGCTAGGGGAACAGTTTTGCATGCAGGGTATGGAATCACAGAGTTCAAGTTAAAATTCCAGCCCCCTTGCAGGTGATCTTGAGCATATACTTAACCCTCTGACCCTGATTCTTCATGTGTATAGGGCACCAACCCATGGAAAGCTTACTGTGTTCTGGGTATTGTTGTCGGCATTCATACATGCTAGGTCAGCTCCTCACAACAACCCTTAAAGATGAAACTGTCATTGCCCATTCTACAGATGAGGGAAATCAAGGCAAAGAGAGATTGAGAAACCCCACCAAGATCACACAGCTAGTAAGCGGCAGAGCCAATAGTGGATACAAAGGTAGGAAGCCTGCACCAGAGCTTGTCCTATGATCTTCCAGCTCTAAGCTTTCTGATGCAGGAGTTCCTGGCCACCTTTGGCCACCAAGGACTTGCTTGATATGCACTGTAAGCATGAGATACACATTAGGTTTCAGAGACATCATCATAAGAACATAAAATATCTTGCTAGGACCTGAATTGATTACAAATAGAAATGATAATACTTTGGATATGTGGAGTTAAATAAATAACAGTAATGCAGCTAAGTGGACCTGTTTTCATTTCATTAACGTAGCAACTAGAAAATTTTAAATTACCCTTATGATTTGCCATATGTGTCCATTGGTGAGTGTAGCTCTATGCTGACCTCATAGCTTGTTGCAGACATTGAATACAAAGAGAAAATCCAGCACACTGCCTGAAACAAGTAAGCACCTAACAGCTATTATTAATACCAGTGAGCTCAGTGGCTTCAGATTTTATAGTAGAGAGCTGTGATTCAAGTGAAGGAGATTTCGAGGATCTTCTCCAATGGTCATTCTTTCTGGCTACCACCTCCACAGGCTGGAAGCTGACAAGGGAAGGGAACTTTCAATGTCCTTCAAACTTTACTACTCCCCATCTGTAATTTCAAAGAAGCTGAGGAAGTAGTATTGGACAAAACCAAGGTGTCCACGGCATTACTTAAAATGATCACAGAAAAACATTACTATTTTGCTTCAAAAGCCCTGGGTTCAATCCCCAGCACCACAAAAGAGAAAAAAAAAAGTGGAATGCTATTGGTATTTTGATTGGGATTGCATTAAATCTGTATAACAGTTTTGGAAGTATGGCTATTTTCACTATGTTGGTTCTGCCTACCCAAGAACAGGGACATCTTTCCATTTTCTCATATCCTCTTCAATCTCTTTCTTCAGAGTACTGTAGTTTTTAATGTGAAGGTCTTTCACTTCCTTGGTTAGGTTGATTCCTAAGTATTTCACTTTTCTTGATGGTATCATGAAAGGTGTTGTTTTCCTAATTTCTCTCTCAATGAGTTTATTATTCATGCACAGGATAGATATTGGGAAGAAGGAAGAACATGACAAAATGGAAAGGGGAACAAGAGAGGGGGAAGAGAAGGGAAGGAAGGAAAGGGATTTAAAAAGAAAACGGAAAGAAAAAATGGAAACAAAGCCTTTTCAAATAGGGAGGGAAAGAGGGTTGAAGGCCAGGGAGCGGAATGGGGAAACAAAGAAGAATTAAGATGTATTACGTACAGGTACACGTTCCCTATGGTGAATGTGATCATTATGTATTGCAAACATGTACTAATGAAAAAATAAATATTTTAAAAAGATAGTGCAGGGGCTGGGGAATTAGCTCAGTGGTGCCGCCACCTGCCTCGAAAGTGCAAGGTCCTGAGTTTGATCCCTAGTACGAAAAAAAAGATAGGGGAATCTTTAAGAAATCAGTCCTTGGAAGGGACTCATGTCATGCCTGTGGAGCCCTGGTTAGTTACAGGAGCCAACCTGACCCCTGAAGCTCTGGGCTTTCTGTCTCACAGTGCAATCTCACCCATATACGCTGGTACTGCATGCTGCCACCTGTCATGCAGACCTCACCAAGCAGAGCAGAAGCTGGCACCATGCTCTTGGACTTCCAGAACAGTGAACTAAATAAACCTCTTTTCTTACAAATTACCCAGACTCAGGTATCTTGGTTTAGCAACAGGAAACAGCTTCATACAAGCATCGTGAGTGTGAAGGGAGGGTAGACCCTGGGCTCTTGCCTGTTGACCTGCACAGATTCACACGGACAACACCTATTCACTCAGTCAGTCACCTCTCTACTTCTGCTCCCTCACACTCTGCCCACTCCTCACCTGTCCAGAGCCTGGGGAAGGACCTGGGCCCCAGATCCCTGGATCCACTCTAGGTGAGGGTGACAGTGACACCAGCCCGGGTGCTACAGTGATTGTGCTGTCCTGATGGCAACTCCAGGCTCCAGCAGCACCAGCATCTTCCAGGCAAGCTCCCAGCCCTTCCTACGGCCCTTGCCCCTGGCTCCGATGTAGTATGTGTGGACAAGGAGAGCTGCCAGCTCTTTGCCGGGCTCTCTAACAAGTTCTGCTGGTCTGTTTGTTAAAGAAAAATTCCAGTGGGTGCATCCAACACATGGAACTCAAGTACAGAAATTATATTTATCCACCCCACTGCCAAGGCAATCACATGCCCTGTGAATCACTCCAGATGTGCTCAGAACAGAGCCTCTGTGTGGATGCTCCGGCCCCCAATCCCAGAGAGAGTAGGATTAAGAAGGTGGCGGCTCTGTCCCACCCAGGAGGTTGCCGTCTGCTCCACCCTGCTGAGGCGGGACGAGGACATCACTGCACTTCTGGAAAGGAGGGTGAAGGAACCCTGTCTTCTCTCTGGGACGAACTCAGGAGCCCACCTGTAGCAGCTGGGTCTGAGGGTCGAGTGTTTACCTCTTTGGAGGAAGACATGTGTTGGAAGACTTTGCTGCTTCTGCTGTTGTATTATAATGCTCAGGCTACCGTGTCCCATGGATGGAGCAGGGGTGAGTTGCTTTTTATTCATTCGCTCATTTGATGCTCTCTTGTCTTAAATATAGTTAGGAACTTGGAGGAGAGGGAAGGAAATCAGAGCCCCTGGCCCCTCTTGGATCTCATCTCTGCCGGTCGCTCTGTGTTTCTTCACAGGTCCCACCCTGGTTAGGTGCCGGCTGACTTGGGAACCAGGTCGAGGCAGAAACCTCAAAGGGCTTCCCCTTCTGGTGTGCCAGGGAGAACTAACTCCTCTGGGCTTCAGGAAGTAGGCACAGGTTCCTCCCGGCTCCCCACCAGCTGCTGCAGAGCAGGTGCCGAGGCCTGTGACCCACATGAAAGAAGGATGGGTGCTGGGATGCAGGAGCCCTTGTGCCTGGGGCACCAGGATGAGGGACTCTCAGCCTGGGTGGCCAGGAGGGAGGGCTACATGCTTCCCCTGACCAGCAGCAGATGCATCTCTTCAACCAGGTAGGGCTGGCCCGGGAGCAGGTGAGGAAAGAACCCCGTGTCTCCTCAGAGTGGTTGCCTTGCCACGCCCACCAGCCCCTGCCAAGCCACCTTGGGGAAGAAAGGGGCCTGCAAAGGCTTGCCTCTGATTGCTGGTTTCCTCTCCGTCTCCAATTTCCCCTCCCTCAGACGTCATTGCTCAGAGCCGGGATGGCATCTTTCCCTCTGAGCCCAGGGACTGGCCCTGCATGGCAGGCACTGACCGCCCCTTGAGCCAGTTAGGGTCCATTACTGATAGGAAACGAGGGACCAGGAGTTCTGCCCACTCCACACAGATCTGGTCTGAACTCTTTCCACTGGCCTGAGTCAGCAAGTTCACATCCCAGGAAGAACTGGAAGAACAGTGCTCCCTCAAGTCAGGCCTGGGGGTGCCTCTAGAGACCCAAATCTGAGGAAGGTGGCCTGGTGGCTGCATGGGTCACATCTCTTCTTCTCAAGGCCAGTGTCAGTCATTTTGGATTTTGTTTGCTTGTGGTTAAGCCCAATATCAGGGACTTGCCAGTCCTCGGAGCTGAGCCAGGACATGACTATTGTCCAGAAGAAAAGAGTACAACATTTTCTTTTTCTTCTTGTAGCTATACAGAGTTCACAACCCACACACACACACACACCTACACGCACATGATGTGCACACACTTTGGGCACACTTGAAGTAGCAAACAGATCTTGCAGCTGGGCTCGGTCACTTAACCTCTGTCACCCAGGGCACTACTTAATTCCCCTACCTCAAAGGATAATAATACCCACTCTTCCTGATGCAAAGCCAGAAGATAACTTGTAATATGGCTTGTAAAATCTCTAGCTGCTTCAGGGGCTCCAAAACAGTTCTGCCCTTAATTAACTGACTGTGTGATCCTCCCTGAGTTTTAGTTTACTAACTATAACAGGCTAACGTAACAACACTTAGCCTATGGTGGTGTTGTGCAGGTCACATTCAAACAGAAATGAAATGGTTTGTAAATGATGAAGCTCTCTATAAATGTTAGCTATTACCTATCAGGTTTTCTTTAATAAGCAAAAATTTTCCATTAAAGAAAGTTTGAGGTCCCCAGCAGTGTTCGGTAGCCACAGCCCCGGAAGCAGTTATTCTGGCCAGGCCTCTGCTCCTGGGGAAGGTCTGTCCCCATCATGTTCATGATCTTCATGATCGAGATAAGCACGAGGTCAATCCAACTGACACCAGGGCATTATGAGGCGGCCAGTGACCAGCTCTAGACTTGTGCTCCAAGATCCAGGTCAGCACCAACAAATGATGTGGAGTTCCTCCAGTTCATACCCAAAGTCTTCCTCATGCTTAATTTTTTTCATATTTAACGTTTTTCCAATAATAATAGGAACACACAGTTCTTGTCATTTCTTAAAGTGGAATTAAGGGACACACCCAAATAAATAACAATTTTTATTCCTTTCACCATTCTTCTTACCTCAGTCCCAACTGCAGCCCTGCCTTAGATGAATCCCCTCTGAAAGCAGTCAGAGGTGTCCTCTCCTATCAGATCTTCCTGGTCCACCCCCACCCCCAGCTCTCACATGTAGAACTGAGGTAATAAACTCAGGGAATACACGGCTGGCAGCACACCCTTTTTCCTACAATTCCCCCAGCCTCTCCCAAAGACACACTCTCTAGGATTGTGCCCTAGGAGGGAGTTTCTATGCCAGGATCCAGGGTTGCCCATTCCAGCCCTGCTGGCTTGATTCTGACCAAATGACTCACCTGCGGTTAGTGTGGCCAACCTGGGGATGCTGGATTTACACACACACACACACACACACACACACACACACACCCATGTCCTTGCATGTCCCAGGTCCTGCCAGAGCAACACTGGAGCAAAGAGGACCCAGCAGACGTTTTAAAAATTGAAAAATATGGGACTGAGGATGAGTTTAGCATACATGCAGCCCTGTGTTCAATCTCCAGTACTATGGAAAGAAAGAAGGAAGAAAAAAGGAAAGGAAGGGAAGAAGGAAGGAAGAAAGTGAGGGAGGGGAAAAAAGGAGAGAGTGAGTGAAAAAGGAAGAGGGGAGGAGAGAGGAAGGAAGGAAAGAAGAAGGGAAGGAAAGAAGGATGGGGAGAAGGAATGAAAGGTTGGAAACTTGACCTTATTAACCAATAGGAACAGTCACATTGTTGTCAATAACACATAAGCAACGCAGGTCAGTAGGGAAGGATGCCCTCCATCCTTTGCTGCTCGTTGGACTCTGTCAGCTCAGTGTCATCCCAGAGTTGAGGGCGCCCTCACTCACAAGTACTGTGCCAGGGAAAGGCCAAGTTGGTGCCCAGCAACAGCATCCTGAATGCCCTGTGCAGAGCCACCTGTGTCTTCCACACAGCTCCAGGAGGCAGGTGGTGCTGTGACCATTTCCAGGAGAGGAGATAGGAGGGTGGACCAGAAGGGAGTGACCCTGGGTGTTGACTGTCTCGATGTCCACACTCCTCCTCCACCACCTCTCCAGGTGACACTGCACCTTCAGACACTCTCCTGAGGACCCAACACATGGACTGAGACACTGGCTTACTCGGGCAGCCCTAGGTTCCCTTAGGGCTGGCTCAGGAGCCAAAAGATGGGTGACAGCAGTAGAATCTGGCACAAGATCTTTCACAGGCGAGCCGTTTCCTTTCCATGCTCACTGTGGTTTCCACAGAGTTGCTTCAGCTGATACACTAAACATAGTTGTGTTTTGGCTCCATGACGTCTGCAGTCTGAATCCTTCCCAACAAGCTCTCAGGCTCAAGTGTTTCACACACAGTGAAAACCAAGGAGCCTTAGCGTTGTTGTTATATGGAGTGGATTGTAGAAATGTGAGGAGGAAGAGGGAGACTTTTAATCCAAGAAGAGTGTAAAAAGTCTAAGAAAAAGTCAGACCGCAGCACAACACTGCCAGCTCTACTTGGGGCACCTTCTATCTGTACATCAAAGCCAGAAAGTCTACAGGGATAAAGCATGGACATAACAACTGCCTTTACTGGGATAAATTAAAAATCTCTCCTTCCAGGCTAGAGCAGGAACTCCTGAGATATAAAGGAAGGGTGTGGTGGAGACAAAAGTCAATATGTGCTTTCTGATCATTGGCCAGGACCTAGAACTACAAATATTCTTTAGAATCACGCTGTTAGAAAGAAGAAGATTTCTGTAAATATTCTGATTGAAAAGAATCAAGTTTGGTGACAGGGGTAGGTAATATGTTGCTATGGGATTGTTCCTTCAACAAACAGTAATGGGCATAGTGCTTGGAACTGAGGATATCGCAGTGAACAAAACAGACAAAATCCCAGGCCCACGTGGAAGGGAGGCAGAAAATGAACACATGAACAAATAAAATGTGTGGGTTTTGGATGTCAGTAAAGTAGGAACAGTGGTTAGTGGGTACAGAGGTTTAAAATTTTAAACACAGTGTTCATGGAAGACCTCATGGAGAAAGTGAAAAAAGACCTAAGAGGTGAGGAGACAAGTCACACAGTCTCTGTTCCAAGCACAGGAACAGCTATACAAGGGCTCTGTGGCAGAAGTTGGCCTGGCATGCTCAGAAGCAGTAAGAGGCTTTGTAGCCAGGGTGGTGTGAGCTCTGGAAGAGTAGGACATGAGTGCAGAGAGGTAGAAAGAAGTTAAGCTGTGGAATACCTGTAGCCACCTGAAGATCTTCATCTTGTGCTCCGAGAAGGGGTTCTGGGCAGAGGAGCAGCACTGTGAGACCCACAGCTGCACAGATTCACTCTAGTTTCTGTTTTAAGAATAGAGTGGAGCAGGGGCCTGGGATGGTAGTAGAGACATTTACTAGGGAAATGTTCAGGGCTAGGACCAAGAGGCTGGCGGGAGTGTGGTAAGAAGTGGCCAGGCACCTGATCAATGGTGGAGGTACAGACAGCAAGATCTGCTCATAAGTTGAGGGTGGGATATAAAGGACAGAGAAAGTCAAAGATGGCAGCTGAGCAACTGACAGAGACTGGGAAGGCTGGAGATCAGGCAGGAGATGTGCGTGTGTGTGTGTGTGTGTGTGTGTGTGTGTGTGTGTGTCAGGCACTGGGAATGAAGATAAGGAGAAACAGCTATCACAAGTCCAAAGGGGAGCTTCCATTAGGAAGTCTGGGCATGTGGTCTGGAAATAGCAAGTTGAAGGCACCAGAAGCAGGAGCAGAGCCCACAACTGCAGCAAGCACACTGCAACATGGAGACCAGCAGTCAGGGAGCAGGCATTGTTTATTACAGTGAAAGACAGAGCAGTGTATTTTCATGTTGTTGTGAAAGACCCACCTGAGAGGAGGAAGTTAAAGATTTGAAAAGAAAAGTTTGGATTGTGGAGGCACCATCTTTATGGGGGCTTCAGACACACATGGACAATGTAGCTCTAAATGAGTGCATGGTCTGAGAGCAGAGAAGTCCATGTGTGTAAGCCTGCTCAAGTGTGTGAGGCAACCAGCTCACAGGGTGGTGGGAGGTGTGGAGCAGTCCTCTGAGAAGGAAGGAGAGGGAGAGGGAAGGGAGATAGGATAACGGGCAGGCAGCATTTAAGGATCCCTGTGAGCAAGGCTGTAATCTCCCCTACTTGGGAGGCTGAGGCAGGAGGATTGAAAGTTCAAGCCCAGGATGGGCAACTTAGAGACTCTATCTCAAAATAAAAAACAAAAAAAGACAGGGATGTAGCTCAGAAGTAGGAAACTTGCCTAGCATGTGTGAGGCCCAGGATTCAATCCCCAGCACCACCACCACCACAAAAAGAACCCTGTCAGGTAAGTGATTGTGCCATGGTGCTTCCCTCCTGCCACATGCAGGTGCTCAGGTGCAGGTGTGCAACAGGTAGGGCCAGGGTGTGCCCTTGCCAAATAAGTCCAAAGGAATAAGAAGGGAGCAAAGGAGTTGGGATCTATGCAACACCTAAAAGTGGTTGTAGTTTGACCTTGAAAATCACATTATTCTAAATCAAAATTAGAGATTTAAAATGCATTTTATTTAAGAATATGTTCTATACCAAAAGCATCCATTTATTCACATTTATTCACACTGGTCCTTGCCATAGCTACCCAGAACTGCAGAATGCCCAGCCTTGGGACAGACATCCCTACGAAAAGATAGTATTGTTCACTCTATCCGTGAACCTGGGTTTTGGAGTCTGGGAGATCTGGGTCTTAATTCTAGTCCTATCTCAAACAAATTGGGTGGCTGAGGGCAAGTTCCATAAGCTCCAACTTTCTTTAGCTATAAAATAGGAAGTTAATACTTAGCTTTCAAGGTACATCTGGACAGCACAAACCCGGCTGGCTGGCACACACTGAGTGTGTGATCTTATTATACCTGAACCCCACATAGGGACAGGTCAGTCTGAGGTCCAAAGGTGTCTCTCTACAGGAGAACCAGTCAGGGCATCGGATACCACGTGAACCCTGCACCTCTGGACCCAGTCCATGTCCATGACCATCAGTAAGTGAACCCGAGCCCACTATGTCATAGATGCTATTTGTCTGGGGAGTTGAAGGAAAGAGCCTCAGTTTCCCTCCCTAAGGCTAGCCTGTGCAGCAGATGATCCATCATGGGGGAGACAAGTGATTCCCGGGTGTCCCTAGGACAGGCGCACTGCATGGCCCTCATAGATACATCCACACACTAAAGGAATGCCTGGTGGGTGGGCTAGGTGGAGAAGACAGCAAGTGGGCAGAATTTTATGCCAAGTGAAAGATACCAAAGCCAATAACTCCAATACGAATCTCCCAGTAGCCCTCTTAGCTGAGGCTCCATGGACCCTGGGGTGCAGCAGCACCCCCATGTCAAGGTCTGGTCTCCTCTCTGTGCTCTCCTTGCCCTTCCATCTCAGAGGAGGTGCCATGGCTGTTGGGCATCCAGGCAGGCCCTCGAAGGGCTCTCTTTGAGAAGACTGATCTGGCCAGTGCAGAGAGCAGAGACCTGAACTTTTGAGCACCTCCATAAATTTAGGGGTGGGACATCAGAGAAAGGAAAGAGGCAGGGAAAGGGGAGACAGGGCTGTTTTCCTAGTGAGGGAGGAGGAAGCCTAGCTTCAAGCTCAGAATCAGCCAGTCCTTGCTTTGGCCACCAGCATTTCCTGCAGGAGCCAGCCTTTCTCATTGTGGATGGGAACATCTGGGAGTGACCTGACATTTCACTCCCAGCCTTTCCAGTGAAGGGAGATGTACTCACCCTGGCAGCTGCTGAGCCTCTGAGGTGTCTATGGAGGGCTTGCTGCCTACCCACCAGCAGCCTAAGGCAACACAAATGCCCAGCCCTTCCGGATGCTCAGTGCTCCTGATTAATGCAGCTACAGAACCATGGGGGGCAGCCTTACCCTCCAGTACACCTATGCCAGAGATGGGGGAAGGGAGGGAAGCCCCTGTGCTAAAACTCCTGAGCTCCCCACATACCCATCCTACAGTGGTTGCCATTTTCCTGGTCCAGGCTGAGGCCACTTCTAACCATCTCCACCCAGCTGTGTTAGTGGCTATAGGAACAACCGGAAAAGACTGGAAATAAGCCCATTACTAAGCTTTGAACCAGGAAGTGCTTCCTGCTCTACTCTGGGAGAACTAGGTCTCTATCTGGCTGAGCTCCTTCAAGGAACTATTTGCAAGGAAACAATTGAGGAAGAAAGCTCAGGAGGAGGAGGGAAAGAAAAGGAAGAAGAAAAAGGAGGAGGGGAGGGGGAAGAGGAGGAGAAGGAAAAGATGAAAAAGGAGGAGGAGGAGGGAGTACAGGGAGGAGGAGGAGAGAGGAGGGAGGAAGCCAAAGATGAGGAGAAGAAATGGAGTAGAAAGTAAAGTCATGCTTAAATCCTGTCCTGAGAAGGGCTCTCTGACCCCTTTCATGGTGGAAAAAGAAAGGCACAGAAAGAAAGAGCTCATGCCTTGACGTAACACCGGTTATCTTGGTTTGCTGTTCTACCAGAGAGAAGGCAAAAGCAAGGCTGTCTCCACTCATTACTTATAGAAACATAAAACCACACTCATCAGGCCCCAGGCAGCTGAGTTCAGATGACACAAGGATTCCTGGGACGGCAGCATTTCAGCAACACTACATCGCCAGCTTTTTCTGAAAGTGGGAGATTCCTATAGGGAGCTTTTCAAGAAAGCTCCTTTTTAGTTGAAGATATATCGTTTTTTATCTCTTCTGAGGGAAATCTTTCTAAAATGCTTTAAACCGTCCCTGCCCTCTTTAGCAAGCCACATTGAACATAATCTGATCTTTTCTCCATGGCTCAAGGGCACCAAAACCAGCAGAGCCATCATTATGGTTACGCAAAATGTAACCCTTGCACCTGACGGCCTCATATTCCCATGCCTGATTTTTACAGTGCTTCCCCCAATTGTCTGGGGAATCATAATCAAGAGTCGTTTATTTGTTGTTCTTTGTTTTGTTTTTTTGATATAGGGACTCATTATGTAGTTCAGTCTGGCCTTGAACTTGTAACCGTCCTCCTGCCTCAGCCTCCTGAGTGCTAGGATTGCATGTGTGCACCTCCATGCCTGGCTCATAATCAAGAGCCTTGAAGGGCCAAGGATTTAGCTCAGTGGTTTCATTGCCTGCTGCGCAAGCGCAAGGATCTGAGTTTGATCCCCGGTACCAAAAAAAAAAAAAAAGAGCCTTGAAGAAGCTGCACTTGATTTAGCAATTGTAAGCCTGCTAGCCCACCACTTCTGTACAGTGCTTGCTACCCATAGTTGACTTTGTGATCAAATAAGTGAAAGGTTAATTGTGTAGTTGAGAGTTGGAGACAGGGGTTGCACGTTCACTTAAGCTGCTGAAAAAGGCACATATAAAAGTTGTTTTTCATCTGCACTCCCAACATAGCATTTTTCATTATAGTTATAATACTGTAATCACTATTTGTCCTCCAAGTAATGAAGGGCTCATCTAATGAGGCCAGAAGCTTTATCTTGCTTGGTTTGTAGCACTCCACATCCATCTGGCAAAGTATTTAGCATTGAGTTATATTCTTGGTATCTCTTAGTTAGAAAAATAAAAGAATATCTCATTAATATTAAAATATCTAGAATCATCCTTGTTCCAAAAGGAGAGGATCATTCAGTTTACTAAGTCAATATCAAAAGCTATAAATCTTTCTATTGAAATCTATCATTTACTACTGACTGTAATTGTGTTCAGACTCCTGGGAGCTCTGTTTCCAATGAGTAGGGTAGCCAGAAGTCGGATTCTCTGATTAAATTATAAACCAGCACTGCATAGCGATGAAACAAAGTGCTCAGTTTTGTGGTACTACTAGGGGACAGTATTTTTAGGAAATCCCTTGTTGAATTGGGAGATTTTTGTTTGTGTGCACATTTCTGCTTTGCTTCCTTTAGCTTTGTTTTAATATAAATTCTCTAGCACAGACATGTCCCTAGGCATATCAGTTCTTCAAAACTTTTTCAAATGGTTCTGATGAGCCACTGGGTTTGAAGCCATCAGTCTGAGACTGCCTGGGAACTTAGTGGAACCTGCCAGGGGAGTCTGTCCCCTCTACCTGCAATCTGTCAGCTCACTTTGAAGACTCATGGCTTTGTTCAAGGCCAAGTGCAGCAAGGCAGCTGATTGCTCAAAACAGCCTAGTGTACACACAGCAACCCAGTTCACTCTCATTTCTTCCAGCTGTACTCTTCCCTGCTGCTCACCGGCCAAAGAGGTCCTCCTCCATGCCGCTGAACCCTGTCCTGCAGACCTCCCTGGAGGAAGTGGAACTGCTGTATGAGGTAGGGGAGGGCAAGTGGTCCACCCAGATCACCCAGGGGAATTTGCACCTTCTCTCTTTTGGAGGAGCAGAGGGGGCCTGCCCATGCCCCCAGACATGAGTGGCCTGGGCTTTGGAAGGGAACAGCCTAGACGAACTGTGGAGGTTTTGGACTCCTGCTTATCCCAAAGCAAGACTCTCCTGGTATCTCCCCTCCTCTCCTGTGTGCCACAGTGGGGATGCTGGCCTTGGGAGTTCAGTTCAGGAAAATGAGAGATTAGGGTGGTCCCATGAATGCCACCACCCATGCCCAGGCACCCAAGGGTGGCCCATACCCAAGAAAAGGCTTTGAAGCATGGTTCATCAGTAGGATCTGCATGTGTGCCATGTCTCTAAGGCCCTGCTGCTGTGACACCAAGGCCACCTGCCTGTCCTGCTAGCCCGTCCAGGGTTCTGAATGCAGGAGCCTCCCTGTAGACTCTGCTCTGCCACCCCTACTCCAAACTACAGGCCAGACGTTCCAAGGCTGCCTGGCTCAGGCCAGCAGTTCAGGCCCAGGGTCAAGATCTGAGCTTTAATCCATCAGCCCTGTGACCTCGCATGAGCCACCATTTCTCCCTGGGTCTGACTCTCCTTAACTGTTAACCTGAGAAGAGTTCAGCTCTGATCCCCAAAACTGCCCTCCCACTTTGACATTCTGACTCCGCATACTAGAACTGTCTGGTTAAGAAAGACACAGCCCATATGGCCACACAGAGGGACTGGGACAGAGATGCCAAGCCCTGCCTTGAGGAGCAAACTGGCAGATGCATAGCATTGACCTGCCTTGAACCTGGGAGTCACAGAACAGATCCATGGTTTAGAAAGACATCAGAAAGTGTTGGACAGCAGGTCAGAAAGCAGATGGAGACTGAGATCTGGAATCATTCCATCTATGTATATATTCATCTCCTCCTGTGAGGAGCCAGGGAGACTCCTGGCTATGGACAGGGAGGCAGATGACAGACTTTGCCCTTATACTACAAGCTGGAGAGAAATGAAGACAAATCTGAATGCAACTAAATCCCTAATGCAAGGTGCTACATTCCTTAAAGTCCCACTTTCTGCTATAAAAGCTTTTGAAATAGCCAGGCATGTGTTACATTTACGTATTTGAAATCCCAAAACTCAGAGAGGCTGAGGCAAGAGGATCAAAAGTTTGAGCCTGACCCAGAGAATTTAGTGACTTAGCAAGACCCTGTCTCAAAATAAAAAATAAAAAAGGGGTATAACTCAGTGTGAAAGTTCTAGGTTCAATCCCCAGTACTGAAAAAAAAAAAGTTCATTTATCCATTTATGCTTTAGAAGATCTTTGGTGGATGAGAGAAAGAAAGATAAAGGATTGATCTGGTTCACTAGAAACAATAATTGGCCACTTAAATAGTGGCTTTGTACCAGGTACTATCTTATGGAACTCTCGCGATACCCCCATGAAGTAGATGTTGTTACTAATCATTTTACAGAGAAGAGAAATAAGGCCTAGAGAAGTTAAGCAAGTTGTCCACAGTGACACAGGAAGTGGGAAGATCAGAACTGGTACCCAGGCCTCTTTGATCCCAAAGCTCCTTCCCCAGCTCCCTCCCTAAGCAGACATATGTGACAATGGCAATAGCTGTGTCCTGGACAACGCTCAGCTTCATGTCTTTCCACATCCCGTGTCTCCCCCCAGCTCCTGCTGGCCGAAATTGAGATCAGCCCTGACCTGAAGATCTCCATCAAGGATGAGGAGCTGGCCTCCCTGCGGAAGGCCTCGAACTTCCACACCATCTGCAATGATGTGATCCCTAAGCGCATCCCTGACATCCGAAGGCTGAGTGCCAGCCTGGCCAACTCCCCCGGCATCCTCAAGAAAGAAGACTTTGAGCGGACAGTGCTGACCCTGGCCTACACGGCCTACCGTACAGCCCTGTCGCAAGGCCACCAGAAGGACGTCTGGGCCCAGGCCCTTGTTAGTCTCTTCCAGGCTCTGAGGCATGACTTGATTCGATCCTCAGGCCCCAGAGTGTCCCCCTCAGAGCCTGGCCCACACCAGGACCTCGAACCAGGGACCAGTACACAATAATCTAGAAAGCTCATCCTCTGCTCCAGTACAGAGACTGCCAACAAAACACGTAACAGGGCAGCAGTGATAAGAGGAGACTGTGTTATTGCCCATTGCAGTGTGACCTAGGCTGGATTAAAGAGCCATAGAGCTCATCCAAGATGCCTACAGAAGCAGCACAGATTGCCTGAGACACCCGGAAATCTAAGATTGCTGCAATGTAGAGCAATCAACATACACCTGAGAGGAGACATAGCTAGAGAAGACACCAAGAAGTTGGGTGTGGGGGATAAAGGGAGACAGATATCTTGGATCCTTCAGCCCAGGTTGAATGAAACTTTTCTCCATCGTAATATAAAGAAATCAGAGCTATACCCCAATAAACACAGTGTTAACTAAGGATAAACCTGACTTTTCCAAAAGCCATCAAGAAGAATTGGTTAGAAAATCAGTAGTTTTATGACCTGCGTGTCTGGACTCATCCTTTCTGAATGCTATTCTCATACAGAGGAGGAACAGAAAGGGGCCACAGAAATGCCACCGCTCCCTCCATGCCTTCTCCTCTGGACAGAGACACCAAGTGAACACAAAGAGGGGATCCTAATTAAGAGGGGTCACTGGTACCCATGCCCATCTGGCATAACTTAGCCTCATCAGAGAGTTAAGTGCACCCAAGAGAAATGATCCTCAGGTGACAGAATTTTACTTTTTCAAATGTCAACATTTTCATTTTAGAAATGTTGGCTTGATATGAATTTTAAACATATATGATACCGAATAAAAGCTTAAGACATTTCACACACATATATATAGCCAATCATTTGGACCACCTCAAAATGAAGGAGTTAGATAAGATAGGCTCTAAGATTCCTTCTACCTGTGAAATTTCTACAAACATTTAACAACTGTGAAATACTACATAGGGAAGGGTCTGTGAAGGGGGCTGGACTTCTGGTACCAGTCTGGCAGGACCCCAGGCTCTGCTAGATCTGTGTCCCATTTTGAGTTCTCTTCTGCCTTCCTCTCTGTCAGGCAAAGAGATCATTCTTCATTGCTTCATTACATGACATCCAGTATTTCACTGTAATAACAGAGAGTGTTTCATTGTTACCAACTTGCCCTTTGCAGTTTGCTCTTCCTTAAACGCCATTGCTTGAAAACTAAGAAAATTGGGACTGTTGTCATTCTGTGTTAAACAAGACTTAATAGATGAAAGTGTAAAGTACCTGATAAGGATTCCTCACCAGCACAGGGATCTTTCTGGCTTCTCTTCCTCAGTTTATAGCTGGGTCCTGGAGGCTAAAACTGCAAGAAGTCTGATCTTAGAAGGAGTGAGATTCTCTGAATTCAAAATTGATTCTGAAAAAAGTATTTAGCAAGTGTCATCTGATGAGAAGGAGGTCTGGACTTCCTCAAATCTTTGAACAAATGAGCTTCTAGATCAGCACTAGGCACATGATCATACATAGGCCCAATTCTGAATATCTGTTTATATCTTCAGGTCTCTGTCTTCTGGTTGACTTTTGCTCACTCTCTCTGTCTCTCTCTCTTTCTGTCTCTCTCTCTCTCTCTCTCACTCTCATGCATGTTTGCTGTATAGTGATTCCGTTCAGTTCAGGTATTTGATACATATACACTTCTCATCTGGATCATTTTTACTCTCCATTCCCATTCCTCCCACCACCACCCCCTTCCTATACTGTGACAATGCATCATCTTTCCCTTTCCTTTGTACAGGACAAAGGCTGATGTGCAGGCAGGGTTGGGACTCCCCAGAGGAATTGGCCCTCATAGCCAACCTTTGCTCTCTGTACTTTTCCTGGAGGTGGGGAGGGACCAGCAACGGCTTCAGTCCCTACATACTGTCCAATGGCCTGACAGTTTGCATCCCACCCCGAGACTCTGCCCCACCAGAGTGGATCTGAGAGCCTTCCTGTGCTGGGAATCATTTGGTGGAAAGACCCACCTATGTATTCTTGCCAGACCTCATGGCATAGAGGGCTGCTCGCAGGGGCAGGAGATCTGTGAATAAGAGCCTTGTTCCCAGGACCACTGGTAGCAATGGTAGTTCATTCACACACAACAAAGATGAAAGGCACTTCACAGACATAGGTCAGAGCTTGAATTTATGTGGCAGTTGATGCCATAGTGGGGGGGGAGGACATGACCTTTGAGAAGACAAATGAAGACTCCATTTTCAGTAACTAGATTCTTAATTTTAATCTAAAGAGACAATTTTTACCCACAGAATTTTTTTAATTAAATTCTTTTATTGGTACATTGTAGGTATACAACACAATTACATTTCTCATTGGGAATTGAACCTTTACATGATGCATCTTGGTTCTTATTTTTTCCCCATTCCTAGCCCTCCCTTCACCCCCTCCATCCTTCCCTATTTACAAAGACTTTATTTCCATTTTTTCCATTTCTCAGCATTTTTCCTTTCCCTTCTTTCCTTTCCCCTGCCCCTGCCCCTCCCACTACCCCTACCCCTTTGGACCTTTTCTTCCTATTTTACATTATCAATTATTCATTCTAATCATTGGTACATTTTAGGTATACAATATAATGACATTCATCATTGGAAATTTGCACCTTTACATAATCTCTCTTGGTTCTTATTTTTCACCCTTGCCCAGCCCTCCCTTCAACCCCTCCATTCCTCCCTATTTACAAAGATTTTGTTCCTATTTTTCCATTTTCTCATATTAATCCCATTCCCTTCTATCCTTTCCCCTAGCCCTCCCATTTCCTTCCCCTTTGCCCCTTTTCTTCCTATTTCACATTACCTATTATACATTTAGTCCTTATTTACACTTTCAGTTTCTCACACCAGAGAAACTATTCGGTATTTATTCATGTGTGTCCTATTTATTTCACTTAAGAGTATGGCCTCAATGTGCATCCACTTAGCTATAAATGTCTCTAATTTCTCATTTTTTATGGCTGAGTAGTACTCCATTTTATAAAAAAACCACATTTTCTTGATCCAGTCTCCAGTTGATGGGCATTTGGGCTGTTTCCAAGTTTTAGCTATTACAAACTGTGCTGCTATGAACATGGGCGCACATATAACACTGTGGTATGATTCTTTTAATTCTTTGGGGAAGATCCCCAGCAGTGGAATAGCGGGGTCAAATGGGACTTCCAGTCCAAGTTCTTTGAAGTATCTCCATACTGATTTCCACAGTGCTTGCACCAGTCTACACTCCCACCAGCAGTGGAGCAGGGTTCCTCTTTCCCCACAGCCCCACCAGCATTTGTTATTGGTGGATTTCATGATAGCAGCCATTCTTTCTGGAGTGAAGTGGAATCTCCGTGTTGTTTTCATTTGCATCTCTCAAATGACCAGTGATTACCCACAGAATTTTATAACAATAACTCTACTCTTTGGCCAGTGAACAATAGAGAAGTAGATGGGTAGAAACAGACTCTCAAAAGAAAAGGAATGACTACCATTTTGCCTCCTCTGTGCAACACTCAGCCATGGTCATGGGTGGGCCGTATTTCATCATATTTACTCAGAGTATAACTTGGGGGTGTGACATCTGTAGTGGAAACTCATCTGTGACTCATGGAACCATTTCCACTATTTCTACACTGCTAGGAAATTTCAGGACCCAGACTCTGGAAGCTCCCTATATAGTTGGAAGCCTTAATATCCTGAGTGTCATTCCCCACCATGTCACTCAAGAGATAACAACAAACATCTTTTGTGCTAAAATTAATTTCTCTCTCATCTCACCTTGAGTATAATGAAAAGAGATTTGCATAAGGTATGTATCAGTGAAAAAAGGTAACTGATTAGGTAAACTGGTCTAGAACTAAATGCCCATTAAATGGCTTCACACAACAATTTCCTAACTCATTTTAATTTCTTACATGTCTTTTTTTTTGGTAAAAAAAATGACAAAATTTGCCATCTTAACTATGTAAGCAAACAGTACAGTAGTGGTAGTATGAACTATATGCACACCGTTCCTTATTTGTCTGCAGGGCTAGAGACACCTAGGGCCTTCTGAACGCTAGGCAAAGGCTCTGTCACTGAGCTATGCCCTCAGCCACATTATTGTGCAACAGACCTCGAGAACTTCATCTCAAAATCTGAAGCTCTATATACTCATTAAATAATGTCCCTTTGCCCCTTCCCCCAACACTCGGCAACCAATCATTCTAGTCCTTGTTCTTAAGAGTTTGATCACTTTACCTATTCACACAAGTAGACTATCTTCCATTTCTTGAGCACTGGATGCAGAAAGTATTTCCTTTGTCTGACAAATGGATAGAGTCTTGAAGGAGAACTACTCCTCTTAGTGTGTTGCTTGCCTCACTTAATTTTATTTACAAATATTCATCTATGACATAATAAAAATACCACAATTGACTTGCTAAACTCACTGGAATCTTTCTTATTCTCAGATTATTTCACCAAGAAATTTAAGTGGTTCCTAGGTTGAATAGTGGAAGTTGACTTCTATGTTTGTTATTAGTCTTTCTGTTTGCAACTAAAATATCACACATGTGGTCTTGTCCATTCTGAATTTAAAAACCATTACAAAAAGGAGGCCAGAATGTAGTAAACACAACAGCCAGTCTTTTTCTTTTCTTTTTTTTTTTGGTACCGGGGATTGAACTACAACAGCCAGTCTTTAAGATGTATGCAAAGCTATAAGTTATCAAAGCCTGCACTATAATAGCCAGGTAACTTCTAAGACCTAGGCTTTCCATTTGCACCTGTCTTGAAAGTCCAGAAGAACTGGTTTCTTGGGCCACTTTCCTGGTCACTTCATGTTTGGCCTGGGGATCATGTACCTTAGAAAGTGCCAATCTTTGAATTCTGGAGAAAATGGGTTTCATAAACCCTGTCTCTGCTCAGCAACTCCCAGGTCAAGGTAATGTTGCCAAGACAACCACTTAGAGAAGGTCGGGAGTGTTTTTCTTTTTCCTTTGCTTTTCTTCACTGTCCCAAATCCCCAAGTCCTTTCCTAGAAGAGAAGCTATTGTTTCTCCTGATCCGTGAAGTGCAAAAATCCAGAGTCCGCTGTTCCTGAGCCTTTTCCTTGGACTTGTCAACTTCTTGCCTCCCTGTCCACCTTCTCCTGTGTGCCAAGCAAAGGAGGCCCCGGTGCCCTTCGGGTAAAGAGCCCTTGGTAAAGAGCATTTGAGAGCACGTCCAGCCAGAAAGGCCACTGGCACCAGGGTCCGAGGACCTCTGAAACAAGAGGCATCCAGACTTGTTCAGAAAGGCAGCCACCATTCTCCTTCTCCCCAAACCCCAGAGGAGACTTGTCTCACACCCTTAGCTGAGACCTCATACTCCCAGGCTTCAGAAGAAACAACGCTGGCCAGCTGAGAAGCAGAAAAGTTTAACACTGTACACTCTGGGACACATTTATCCACAATTAGAGATATCTCTCGCCCAAGACACGTCATCTTTTGGAGGACCAGGTCAACAAGGGGCCCTTCCAAGGAGAGATCTGTGTCCTAGCTCAGAAATACCACAGCAAGGCAGGGTGTCGTGGCACACATCTGTAATCCCAGCACTTGGGAGGCAGAGGCAGGAGGATCGCCATGCGTTTGAGGCCAGTCTGGGCTGTAAAATGAGTTCAGGGCCAGCCTGAACACAAAGCGAGACCTTGTCTCAAAAAAAGAAAAAAAAGAAAGAAATACCAAAGCAGTGCTTGGGGAAGTTGGATTATGTTTACAACAATGATCATCACTCCAGCCCCTAGGATGTTTGAGAAATGGAAAAATAAGCTTTGCAAGCTGCTTAGATGCTGCTCAATCAGCAGGCCCCTGCTGTGACCAATCAAGAGCTGCCTTTGGAAGAGATACGGGTTCATTCTTTTCGACTTGCTGATTGGCTTTGAGGAGTGGGTGTGGCTACTGCCTCTGTGTGGGTCTCCCATTGGTAAATGAAAGTTAAAGGTGGACCTCTCGCAAGTTTTTGTCCTGTGATAATCAGGAATGTCTTGGGATTTTTTTTTTTTTTCCTCCTCTTCTTTGGAGGCCTAGGCTCAAGGCAAATTAGAAGTAGGAAACCAATTTGAAGGAAAGAAATTTTAAACGAGGTAGGGTGACACGGCCTGGGAGAGAGCAGCAGACCCCATGTGAAGGGGCTCCCAGGCACCTGTTTGGGGGAAGGGGCTCCCAGATTTTTACACCAGCGAGCCACGTAGGAGATGAAACGCCCTCCCCACTACAGGCCATCCGAGGGAGAGAAAATGATAGCCAGCATGCTATGCTCTTAGTATTTTTTTTTTTAATGTTTTATGTTTTAAATGAAAGGCCAAACAGCAGCAGCAAAAGCGTGGGTTTAATTGCTCAGGAAGGCTTTTGCTGGCAGTGAGCATGAAGATCCTCTCTTGCTAACCAAGCCAAGAGAGAGCCCACTATGCTCCTGTCTATCATCCTTTTCCAGTTGCTTTTTGCTGCTCATAAAACCATGCTCATCAGTCCACCTAAGGGGGAGACCAGGAGCCCACCTCTTGTGGAAATGGGGGTGTAACAGCCCCCCTCTTCTGCCCCCAAGACCAGAGAGAGCTCTTGGAAACCCAGTTTAAGAAGTCTTTCTGGCCGGACAGCAGTACCTAGCGAGGAGCCAGACGGGAGAGCAAGTAGGGCCACCATGGGCTTCCTGCAGGGTCTTCTCCAGGCCAGGAAGCTGCTGCTGGTCATCTTCGTTCCCCTGTTGCTGCTGCCTCTGCCCATCCTGCACCCAAGCAGTGTAAGTACCCCTGGCTCCAGGGCAGGGCACACAAGGGAGGGCGCAACGGGAATGGGGAGCTTCAGCAGCACCCGGAGATGCATTAGTGTATGTTTGAAGAAATGAACTTTTTTTTGCGGGGGGAGGCCCAAATACCTTCTTCCCAGAAACTGCCTCCATCTTAGTGCCAGTCCCCAACCCCGAGGGCCCAGGCACGCATTAGGACAGAGAAGTCACCTTGGCTGAAATCACTGACAGGTCTGCACAGAGCCAGGGCCGGGCACACGCTGGGACCTTTACTACACACACAGGAAGGCCTGTGACACAGAGGGCAAGGACAGGGGCCGAGGGTACTGTGGAGCCAATCCAGCTTGGTGGTCAGTCATGGTGGGCTCTGATAACCAGAATTTGAAAATCGGAATCTTTGAGGCTCCCTGTGAACCCCAGGGGAGGAAAGCTGAAGTCAGAAGTGGAGCTTGGCAAGTTGCTGTGGCTCTGCACACATGTCCCTGGGGTTATCTGCATCCTCTGTGTTTTCTTCTCTGTGTTCTTGAAGGTCAATCATAAAAAGACAAGACAAAGAACGGGGTGGTGACGTGTGCCTGTAGTCTCAGCTACTTGGGAGGTGCAGGCAGGACTGCAAATACAAGGCCAGCCTGGGCAATTGAGCAAGACTCTGCCTCAAAATAGAAAAATAAAAAGGGCTCACAATGTAGCTCTGTGGTAGAGTGCCCTTGGGTTTGATCTTAAAAAGAAAAAGAAAGAAATTAGGCCCCAAACTCTGGACTGTGACCTAATTTTTAACAGGGGTCGTGTGAGCAGGGAGCCATGCTTGAGCTCTGTGATCAGTGGTTTCTTGGACCGTAGTTTACCTCCCTTCCCTTCCTGTCTTTTCACCTCCTGGCCAGTTTTACACCTGCCTGCAACTGGCGCTACTCTTGAGATCTAGGAAAAATAAGCCACAGCTGGTGAATTCTGGTGGTGGGAGGGGAAGAGCACCTTCCACTTGCTCCTTGAGTCACTTGGAACCAAAACCAAGTTAAAAAGTTAAATGGAAGGGTTTAGGATTATTCTTAAAGTCAAGCTAGTTTACGTCTTTATTATCAGAAAAAATCCAGAGTGCCCAGGGAACACAATGAACCCTGGGCCGGGATTAACAGATGGCAATTGCTGCTGGCATCTTTCTCAGGCTGCTCAATGGTTGGTGTCTGTGTTGTCCACATGGGCCCTTTTTGTCCTCTTGTCGTGGTGTTATTAACTCAATGTAGCTTGGTTTAAAGGACTTAAGAAACAAATTCCCTTCTTCCCCACAGCAGTTTTTTTGTGGTGGTGTTGATTTTGTTGTTGTTTTCTGATACCGGGGATCGAACTCAGGACCTTGCACTTATGAGGGAGGCAAGGCGCCACTGAGCTAAATCCCCAGCGCCCACAGCAGTTTTAAGGAGCCCCATCTCGGTTTTAAGTCAGTGCCCATATACAGGAGGCCCAGGCTAGATGCCCAACACAAATTATTCTCACACCCATTCTCAATGCCTCGCATCAGACTGTTCCATTCTGATACGGAACCCTTAGAACTTCTAGGTGGGTTTGTTTGCACGGGACTGGAGAGCAGTGACTGAGTACTTGGGCAGCAATTCCCTGCCTGAGGTTCTGATGGTTCCTCAAACTGCCAAGCGACAGCTACATTCTAGCAGTGGTCCGAATGACTTCCCGGACCTGTCTGTCCTGTCACAGATGCAGACAGTAGGGCTAGGGGTGTAGCTTGGTGGTACAGTGCTCACCTAGTTTGCATGAGGTTGTGCTTCATCCCCAGCACCACCAAATAAAAACTGAAGCAGGCACAAGAGGAGGCATCCATCACTAAGCCCCTCTTCAAGGTCCCCAGTGGGATAAACATTGCACTCAACCTCCTATGCTAAATTTTACAAAGGGCAAATGAACAGACATCAAGCTACTGCCAGCCAGACCTCATGAGCTGTCACTGTGGTAGTCGAGCAGACCCAAGCCTGAGATGATCTCAAGGTAGCAACATTCTACACAGAGACCTTCAACTTTTGAACTCCTTTTTTTTGAACAGTAGCAAAAAGAAAAAAATAGAGAGAGACAACACTGGCCCTTAAAGGCATTCCCTGAATACCTACCAACTCCCAAATTCCCTATGAGCAGTGACCTTGGGTTTCCAGAATATTCCTCCCAGTAAGATAAGGGAGACCCCAGACTCCTAAAAGGGAACACTGCAGGGTCCTGGGTATCTGAATCCTGGCTTGTGTACCTAATTCTGGGAAAACTGAAAAGGGACTGAAGGAAGTTATTGCGATTTCCTGGCTGAAGGTAACACAGGGACTTCCTCCACTAACCTACCCCAGTTCCTTAAGATCTTTACTATTGGAAAGTTTATTGCAGCCTACCCAAATCTCCTAATTCAACCCCAAATGGTGCATGGTAGATGGAAAGTTCTCTCTCTTCCCTTCCTTTCTTTTCCTCTCTCTCTTTTTCCCTGTCCCTCCCTGCAGCCTTACTCCCTTGTGACTCTCTAGTGACCAGGATAAAGGCTTCCCAGTGAGGCAGGCATTCTGTTCCTTTATCTTACCTGGAATTAAGACCTTTCATTCTGTCTCTTTCCCAGAAAGGTAATGAGAAGGCTCCAGAGAGCTTTGAATCCTTCAGGTAGTTTTATTTCCACTACAAAGAGGGCATTTCTCCATTGTATTCTTTCCCCTGTGAAGCCATTTTCCCTCACTACTGATTCCATTGTCTTGTCAGCATTTCCAAAAGTCTTATCTTCTCTCTCATCTCTCGGCCCTGCAGGAGCCACAAGTCAACAATCAGTGGACCCAGTTCCCATTTCCCAGACCTCAGCCCCATAATCCATGCCTATCAGGAGGGAGCAAGGTCCCTTTCCACCAAGCCTGTTGGTCACTCCTCTGCCCTCACTGCGCACAGCAACATTTTGTAACTTCAGTGTAACAGTTGGAGGAGGCTTATTCTGAACTCAGGAGGTTGCAAACACAGCTAGATCTGTCAGGTTCCTGGGTCGGCCACCAGGGGAGGTCTCCTGAGCCCTGATGGTTTAGAACTTGGTGAAAATTAAGAAATTCCCAGCATCTCTGACTTTCTATAAAAGGGCCCTCTGAGTCCTGCAGTTTGGTGATGCTGCCCCTGGCAACCTTCCCAACACCTCCAGCAACATCACTGGGGCAGTCAGCATTACTGGAGGCCAAAGTTAAGGGGGACTGGGTTTAGATAAGAGCTCGTACTTAATTTACTCTGTGCACCACTTGGTTACCCAAGAGCAAGTGGGCTAGAGGAAATGCTGGTGAATTCCAGCCCTCTTCCACGTGGATGGCACTCTGTTCTCTCTGGGAAAGGATGCTCCCATGGCACCAGGCAGGTGAAAGGATGCAGAGAGCAATGAGCACCATTTTCAGTTGTGTCAACTGGCAGCTAGTGAGTAGAGACCAGAGGTGCTGCAACTGTGCTTCCCTGAAAATGAGGTCTAGCTAGAAACTAAGCCCTACTGGTCATTACCGTCACGGTGACAGCAAGTCATGGCCAAGATTCTACCTCGCTGTTCTCTTGCTTGGTGGCGACTCCGTAAGGCAGGCAGGGCAAGGATAGGGCGATGGGGGCTGGCATTTTTGATCCCCAGTTTCAAGGCTGTTAGGTCTTATTTGGGGGGAAATGTGGTAAAATGCCTTACACTGCACAGGACAGCTAGCTCCACAACAAAGAATTGTCCAGCCCCAAATGTCACTAGAGCCAAGGCTAAGAAACACTGAGTTAGGAGTTCCTTCTTCTTCATCATCCAAAATGAGAGTCTCGTTCTCAGGATTGCTGCCTGCCTCTCCTCTGCTCCCCACCAGGCTCTTTGCAGCTATGTACTGACTCTGCAAACAGCCCCATGGGAGGCTTGCCCAGCCACTCAACGGGAGTACAGTACGAAAGAACCTCACCCTGGACATTGGAGGGGGAAATAGCCAACCAGTTCTTGCCTAGCAATTTATTGTATTAAATTTTACTACTAAATGGTGGTGCACACCTGTAATCCCAGCTAGTAGGAGGCTGAGCCAGGAGGATTGCTTGAGTCCAAGTTCAACACTAGCCTTGGCAACAAGAAAAATTGCTATTGAGTAGAGTTGTTTTAGCTAATAATCTGAAGCAAGGAGATTTAACTTCATTTATTCATTTTTAAAGCCATGAAGACTTTTTAAAATTTTTCAAATAAGCTTACATGTAGGCAGCACAGAAATCAAATGAGAGCAGGGCCATTCTTTCAGGGGTGAGGCTGGAGAGGGTTAGGGTTCAAGGCCTTGGTGGTCTCTCTGGGATATTCTTGAGACTCCTCCGGGGTCGTGAGAACACTGTGTGGGAGCCACCCTTGGGATCGTTCCTAAATCTCACTTCTTACAGAACCACTTCCCTTCAGCCGGGCAAACACTGAATGCCCTGTATCTTCAGATCTTCTACCCCTGTGCTGACTGACAGCACACATGGGAGCCAATCCCATATCCTGAACCATCTCCCGCTTCCCCTAGGGTCTCCAGTGTCTGATCAACTTGGCTCCAGTCTGAGTTAAAGCTCTGAACTCTGCCTTCACAGTTTTTCATCTTGGGTCTGGGTGCTGGGCTGAATTTCAGTTCCATGCACCAGCAGAGCCATGTGATATACAGTGGCCCAGTGGCCAGTGTGCTGCACACCAGTGCTGACTATGTGCCAGACATGGGTCCTCAGGAGTGGCCCTAGCTTCACCCACAAAAAAATGGGTCTCCTGTGTTCAACTGCCCAGCACAGCTTTGCACCATGCAGAGCTGTGTCTAGTGCAAGCTGCCCCAGCCCCAGGGTGTATTCAGATTCTCCCTCCCTGGGACTAACCTACTCTGTCCTTCCCTCCAGGAAGCTGCGTGTGCCTACGTGCTGATAGTGACGGCTGTGTACTGGGTGTCCGAGGCGGTGCCACTGGGAGCTGCAGCACTGGTCCCTGCCTTCCTCTACCCGTTCTTTGGAGTTCTCCGGTCCAATGAGGTTAGACCACTAGTGACCCAGCCCCCTGCCTGGGCCCAGTTGTGCCAGTGGTGGAGGCTGCCACGTGAAGGGAGACCCTTAGAGAACTGGAGGAAGTGGGGTTTTTCACCCACTGAGCATCAATTCTTTGCACCTGATGTCACAGCCCCTCAATCTTTCCCCTTTAGCCCTGGGCCCTCATCTCCTTGGAAGGGGCTCGAAACTCGCCTCTGTCAAGAAGCTCTCCATGATTAAGCACATCTAGTTGGGCCTTCAGTTTGGAGCCTTTTAGGACCTCTCTTGTTGGCACCTATGAGTGGGCTATGGTTGATCTTTTCAGGCTCTTCTATGCCCATTTAGACCATAAGCACACAATGGGAGGAACCAGTTTATTGGGTATCCCATTAGAAAGCTGAGCCTGTATAAAGTAGGGCACTTGGTGTTTGTTGACCAAGAGATATAATCTTGTTTCTCTGGGTCCTGACAATGCTTTCATCTTCCTCCCCCCCCCAAAAAAAAAAATCTGTCCTCCTTCCCCAGCTCCAGATTACTGCAGGATCTTTCTTTGACTGCCTTCAACCTCAGGTCTGCCTTCTCTGTTCACTTTCTAGTGGCATTCTCAAAAACTCAAAGAGAAACTGTCAGTAGCAAGCCCAGACTGGTTAAACTTCAGGGCAAGCATTTACTCTTGACACCAGTAAGGCAGAAAACAGCAGCCAGAATAGGAGCAAGGGCCTCATCCATCAATCTGGCTTCATCTGAACATTGTGGCCTTTGTCCCTCATGTTATTCACTCAACATTCTAAAAATTGTTTTCTGAGTTCTGTATCTACCATGTGCAATGTGTGATGGTACAGTACACCTAGGATGACAAAAAGTGAATCAAACCTAAGTCCTGCCCTCCAGAAGCTCATTTCTGGCCCCTCTGAGCATCCATTACTCTTGGAAGCTACAGGATCTGCAGAGGAACAGAACCAATTGGAGAACAATGTGGATATAAATAGGTAGATATAAATTATAGATAGATTTATTACCAGGAGTTGGCTTACTTGGTTGTGGAGGCTGAGATATCCTCTGATCTGCCACATGGGAAACCCATGTTGTAACTCAGTGTGAGTCCAAAGGCCTGAGAACCAGGGGGTTGTCCATGAAAATCCCAGTCCAAGGGCAGAAGATAAGATGTCCCAGCTCAAAAAGTGAGACTGGAAAAAAGTCAAATTCCAGCTTCCTCCCTATACCTTGTCCTCTGCAGGCCCTCAGAGGATTGGAGGATGACTGCCACAGTGGGGAGGACTGTCTGCTTTACCGAGTTCAGAGACTCAGATGCTAACCCTGTCTAGAAATGATGTCCTTTCGGAAACACCCAGAAACAGTATTTAATCCAGGCACCTCCTGGCCCACTCAAGTTGACTTTAAACTTCACCAACACAAGTACATATAAAGGATCACTTTTTGTGGTAATAACTTGTCAGCCAGCAGGCTTTAAGAGTTAAGTGCAAACCCTAAATTGCCTTTTCTTATGGGAACTCAGGAGTTAAGGAGAGATATGGAACTATAGAGAAGGCTCCTGACATTTAAAAGTTTCTGTTCTAAATGAGAATAGAATAGAGAAATAGGAGAGAGAAAGTATAGACCACATGGAAAAACACAGAAGGCTCTGTAGAAGCACCTCATGTGCTGGTACGGTGGAGAACTGACACAATTCCCCAGGAGGGGGAATGTTCTAGATAAATAAAATGTACTCTTGCCAAGGGCCTCAATTTGATGTTGAACACTCTTTTGATTGTTATTTTCCAAAAAGGTTTTTTAATTTCCCTGGTATTTTAAACAGAAGTAATTCAGGCCGGGGATTTAGCTCAGTGGTTCCGGTGCCTGCCTTGCAAGCGCAAGGTCCCGAGTTCGATCCCCGGTACCAAAAAAAAAAAAAAAAACACAAATAAACAGAAGTAATTCAATAATAATATAATTTCACTTTCTTCCTGGAGTTTTCAAAATTTATGAGGGGAAGAAATTCTCACTCCTTGCAGCTGGTGTGGGCTAGAAGATAGCAGAGTTGGTAACTGAGTAGCAGCAGGACAGCTGAAAGAGTCTCCAGTACTATGTCGACATTAGGCTGGAGAGCGCGGAGAACTGTTGCAAAGACGAGTTATAGGACGTACAGATGACAAAGTAGGCTGGGCTGGCTAATGCATGGTGACAGACCAATATTGACTGGATGGGACAATGGGCTGAAATTACAAAATGAAGTTTAATCAAGATAAGTGTATGCAGTTGATGTAAAAAGACTTAGATTTTAGCTAAGTATGGGCTCAGTGCCAGTTCAAGGTGGCTGCCAAACTTTCCAGCATTTACCATATGCCAGGCTCCACAGGACATCATTTCCATTCATTTTACTGCTTAATCTTCTGTGAAGGAACTATTATTCTTATATTCCTTTTACAGAGAAGGAAACTGAAGTTCAGAGAGGTTTAAGTAACTTACCCAAGATTACACGGCTGCTAAGCAGTGAAGGTAGGACTTGAGTCCAGGGTCTTGAGCTCTTGGCCCCTTCCTGGGCAATACAACCCAGAATCTTCTGTTGAATTCATAAATGATGTATGAAGAATGAAGACTTAGGGGACATGATTTTTGTCTTCTACAGCTCAAGGCATCAGGCTTAAAGGGTCCAACCAGGCCAAAGAGGCACAGAGCAATGAGGAGCTCCCCACTCCATGTAGGGGAAAACTCTGGGTTTCCATGCGTGGTCCTCATATTCTTGTCCCTGGAAGCTTGAGCCAGGCATCCACACCAGCAACACTAGTGACAGACTTTGTACCTTGGGAAAGGGATGGACTTTACAGTGTCTTTGACTTCCGGATTTTCTGATCTTCTTGTGACCATCCAGCCACAGCTTCCCTCTGCTTATACACAGGGTCCCGGATTTTAGGTTTTCATTTTTGCTTTGTGGGTTTGTTTGTTTAATGTTAGGATTTTCATTTTGCTTCTATTGCTATCATTGTATCTGCCTCCAGAGTCCTCTAGGCCCCTTCTAATGTATTGACTTGGCACAATGGCTGTGTCCATCCTGTTCGCTGAGATCCTGCCTACAGGAGAGGCAGACAGGTGCACACCAAAGGACTTGGAGTGCAGAGAGTCTGACAAGCGTAGTTTGAATGCCCAGCTTGGGAACAGCCCAGTGTCCACAGCTACTTGTGGTAGTAATGAGATGTGCTCCCTATCTTTACCCACTCTGACACGCACGCATACACACACACACACACACACACTCATACACTCAGCCAGCTGTCTCAGTGGACTTGCACTGTGGGCTGCTGGGTCAGGCTCATTTGGATTCCAGTTCCTGCCAGGGCAACAGAGCAGCCCGGGCAGCTCCCGCTGGGATAAGAAAGGGCCTCTGATGTCACAATCAGCTTCCCCGTTGGCTCCTGACCTTTCTGACCCGCTGGCCACCTGCCCATTGCCTGGAGCCTGACTTTATTTGTTGAACCCAGAGGGTGTTTCCCACTGTCACTCTGCTCTTCTGGCCCCTACTCCCCACGGGGGCTGCATCCCACTGAGGGTGTGGGCTACATTGCGGGCTGGCACCTCCCTGAGCCCAGCCTGCTCAGGATAGATGTCACACCCACCATCCAGGCATAGCCCTGGGCCCTGACCAGGAACCTACAGAATCTATGGCTTTTGGGGACCCACCTCATGTTCCTGTGAGAGGAGCCCCTTCCTCTGAGCCCTCACCAACCCAGGCCTTCACCCCAGGCTCAAGCCCAGCCCCTGCCTCTGCCTCCCCACATCCAGACCACTCATACCATCCCAGAACAGGCTCTAGGGTGGGGCTGAGTCAGTGTCCCCAGCCACACAGGAGCTGGGCCAGCTTTGGGGTTGGGTGGAGGCCCATCTCGGTTTCTCTCCTTTAAACTTCTCTAGGTAAGGTTTGCAAAGAATTTTTTTTTATAAGCAACACCACCTTTTCTTTAAACTAAATCTTAGGAGACTCCATATATAAAACAGATGGAAAGGCAAGTCCTGCTCAAATCGATCGTGGGGGCCTCGAGGGCTGACTACCTGGACCCTTCCTTTCTGATCCCTTCCTTCTATAGCAGCCCTTGAAGTTTTCTGAGGGATTGGGTGTGGTTTGAAAACCTCTGACCTCTGGATGTAAATCAGGTGATGACGGGGCATCCAAACCCACCCAGGGCACTGCCCTGGCCAAAAATGTATCTCTGCTCCCAGTGCACCACATGGACGCCAGTTGTAGCCATGTGGGTCCTTGGCCTTGTCCAGACTTAGCTCAGAGCCAAGGGGAGACCAACCCTGGATTCACTCCTAGGGTTTACAAGATTTTACTGCAAAATTGTTTCAATGAAAATCGTTTCAAAAGTCTCTAGGTCCATCACCAGAAACCACCACCAGTCTCTGAAGGGCCGCAGCATTCCCACCCTTTGAAGAGGGAGAGAGAGGCTCACCCATGGTTGACTGCATTTCTGGTGGGTCCCACCCCACGCCACCAAATGCCCATGTTGGGAGAGCAGACACAGTCAAATTGACACAGCCTGCCTCTCTGGCTCAAAGTAGGGAGGGGATTCCTGGTACCACCATGGGCAAGTATGGTGAAAACGAAGAGTGGGTCAAGACCCAGGTTTGGAGTAGGGGAGAACTGAGTTCAAATCCAGCACTATCACCAACTAGTCTTGAGCAGGTTCTGCATCTATACCTGATTGCCACTTGCTCATCTGAAAAGTGACAGCACCAGAAACTCCACGTGGGGGTTGGGGTGGGGAGGATTCTGGGTATGGCAGTGCCTATCCCTACAACCAGCTTATTGGCAAGAATGAAGAGTTGTCCTATCTCTGTCTCCCCTCTGTTCAGATGGCCCCAGGGAGGATGAATCAAACATTCCTAGTGAGAAAACCAGGGAGTTGAGGTTATCATCTAGATTTCCATTCTCAAACATCTAGGAATGAAGTCTCAAATGCCCCTTCCCATTTTAAAAACTTTTTTCTTGGGCCGGGGATTTAGCTCAGTGATTTTGCTGCCTGCTGCACAAGCGCAAGGACCCGAGTTCAATCCCCGGTACCAAAAAAAAACCCAAAAAAACCCCGTTTTTCCTTCTTTTTTTTTTTGTTGGGGGGTAGTTTGAGACAGGGTCTCACTATGTAGTCCAGGCTGACCTTGAACTCAGTATGTAGCCCAGGCTGGCCTTGAACTGGCTTCCTGCTTCAGCCTCCCAAGTACTGGGATTACAGGTACATGCCATCACGTTCAGTTCAAAACCTTTCCTAAAAACCAAAAAATGTAATATACAGTGATCTCCCCCCATCCAGGAGCCCCAGTGAATGCTTGGAATCAAAAGTGGTACCAAGCTCTATCTATATATTGTTTCTTCCTATATGCTCTGCAGCATTGCCACATAAGACCGAAGCTAGCCTATCCTTCCATGGTGTGAGCCCTGGTGCCTTGTCTGCATTATGGCCCCTGCACTCTGGAGCCATTGTTAGGTAATATACAGGTTTCATGAACACAAGCACTATGGAACCACATTAGGTTCTGATGACTGAGCTGGCTACTGAATGACTAGCGGGAAGGTAGGGTATACAGAGTAGATACACTGGGCAAAAGAATGATTTATGTCTGTACCAAGTTGGCATGGAATGATGTGAGATTTCACCATGGTGCTGAAAGAAGCCTGCAATTTAAAACTTACTAATTGTTTTTTCTGGAATTTTCCATTTACTATTCTCCAGCCACAGTTGGCCTTGCATAACTGAAACCCAAGAAAGTGGCCATGCTGATAAAGGGAGACCGCAATCAATAATTCTGTGTCTAAAGAAAGTAATGCTCATTAACTCTCAATGCCAGCTGATGCCACCTGCTGTTCCCTAGTGAAGGACTAGTTAGTTAGTAGACCACAGTCACCAGCACTCTGTCCTTGCTGCCTCTAAATCTTGCCAAGCCAGAAAGCAGTCACCCTCTACTTTGGGAAACTTTGAGAAGTTGGAAGAGTCAGCTTTTAGGTCTGCCTTGTTCCTCCTGCTGTTTCCTTCTCTTAGTCCTGTGCAGGCTGGCAGAGCTGACTCCTAACCCTCAGCCTCAGCCTGCAGTTCTGATCTTTTCTCCTTTGATGCTAACATTTACCAGACATTTCCTATGTGCTAAGCACTGTTCCAAGAGTCCACCTGCATTATCTTAAGGCCCACATCGTGATGGATTAAATGAGCTATACATTATTGCTGCTGCCATCTGAAGACTGGAGTGACAGGGAGCTGAGGTTCCTTAGTTTGCCCTGTAGCATACAACTCCTTTGTGGGGTCTGGCCATCATGTGACCTTCAGGGCCCGAGTTCTTCATTGCTGTACTCTGGACACCTTTGTAATGTGGCTTCCATGAGTCCATCTCTTCTAAAACACAGCCCCAAAATACCTGTCCTCTGATTTCAGTGATTGGCACACTGAGAAAAACCCCTGAGCAGAAAGGCAGAAAAAGCAATCAAAATGCCACCGCTAATGTCACAAAATCCACGCCTTATTCCTGGGAGCAGCACCCATTTAGAATCTAATTTCTCTTTACAAATAACTCTAACAAGCACTGTCATCTGGCTCCCCAAGTCACAGATTATTAGTCATGGGATGTTAGAGAGTGGGGAAAGGGATAATGGCAGGTGCTGTAATCAAAGGGAGCTGTAGCAGCCTAAGAACCAGAGAGAAATGCTATGGAATGCAGAGTCCGAATGACCAGCAACCTGGACTGTGAAAGCTGTGCGACGTCAGAGCCGCCAGGCTGTGGTGCAATTCGAGGGAGTTGGCAAGTGTCTGGCAAGAGACTGGTAGGATGCCTGGGCTCTGTTAAAGGCAGGAAGTGGGCAGCACGTTGTAGAAAACAATTAAGATAAATCCTCAAGCTTCCCGAGATGCTCAGGGGATTCTGAAAAAGCAAGGTTTTATTGTGAAGGAAAAACCAACAGTCTAGAAAACTAACAAAGAAGCAACTGAGCAGGGTTTTAATTTATAAAAGTGAGACAGGGTGTGGTGGTGCACGCCTGTAGTCCCAGCACTTGGGAGGCTGAGGCAGGAGGATTGCTGTGAGTTCAAGGCCAGCCTGAACTACACAGTGAGACCCTGTCTCAAAAAAGGAAAAAAAAAAGTGAAAGGTGCCCGTGTGGTTGCACTGAGCATGTGCCCACTCTGTGCTACCAGTCCAGACAGGGTCAGCCTTGGTGCTTGGCACTGAGCACAGGAAGCGTCACTGAAGTCCTGGCTGCCAGTGCGTGGGCCATGCCGCTGGACTGGCGCCTCTCATCTCTGCATCCACCCTGAAGTGTGACCAGAATGTACAGCCAGAGAAGAAAGCAGAATGTCCAAGTGAGGGAATAACATGAAGATTTAGAAATATAAAAATCTCTTTCATGGGCTTATAGCTCAGTTTCTTCATCATTAAAAAGGGAAGAGGTTTAGAACTGGTACATTGTGGTTACGTAAGACAAAGTCCTGATGCTTAGTAAATAAATGTTTTAGTATTTAGGGGTAAAGGGCCAAAATAGAGGTAGCCTATCCCCAAATGGTTCAGGGAAAAAAATGTGGCCAGGTAATGTACAGGTATTCTTTGTACTATTTTTATTTTTCGAATTTTTTGGAGCTTTAAAATTCTTTGGAATTATTTTTAAGTGTTTCAAAATAGTTTTGAGGCTTTAAAACATTCATATCATTCCTCCCACTTGCCCCTCTCTAACCACGATGACGTTCTTCCTTTTCCTCAAACAGGTTCCAGGGCTATTAAACTTGCTGCTCCCTCAGCCCAGAATGCTGTTCCACTTTTAGGCCTCAGCAAAAACACCAGACCCCAGAGTGTGCTCCTAGTGCTCCCTTTCCAGAGCAGGCTTCCACCAACTATGGATAATCAGATGGTTCTTTTATTCCCTTAGTGCCCCATTTTAACATACAGTAAAACCTTGGTTTGTGAGCATAATTCATCCCAGAAATACACTTGTAAGCCAAAGCACTTGTATATCAAAGCAAGTTTCCCCATAAGAAATAGTGGAAACTCAGATGATTCGTTACACAACCCAGAAATATTTATATAAAAATGATTACAGTACTGTAATATAACACAAAATAATAAAGAAGATACAAAATATAAAGAAAAATAAGTTAAGCTGCATTTACTGATGTGAGCGAGACAAGAGGAGGGTTGCTGTGTAGGACGACTTTCACTATCACTAATGGAATCATTCCTATCTATGGGCTGAATGGAATCTTATTTTTAAAAGCAACTGTAACAAGGAACCTATCCAATGACATTGTTTTTGCCTCCCTTTGAAGATTTTGTGGAAATGTGACACTGTGTTGTTGTTCAACAGATTGATCACTCGCATTGCTACAGCCTTATTCAGGTAGTGCTTTTCTACAAAATTTTGCAATGTTTCTCACATTTTACACATCTCCCTAATCTCATTTGAAGTGAGGGCTTCCTCTGCCTTCTTCTCCTTCTCTGCAGACGAGATCTCCTCCATAACCTCGTGCTGTTGGGTTATATTGACCATCCACAATCCCACAGAAAGAGAGACGGGGGCGGGGGGGGGGACCATTGGCTCAGTTGTGATCATGTGACATTCCACATCATGTACAACTCCTACTGCAAGACATTGCTCGATTATCAAGTTAAAATTTATTAGAAATGTTTGCTTGTCTTGTGGAACACTGGCAAACAAGTTACTAGCAATCCAAGGTTTTACTATACATACAGTCTTTTCTTCACTATTTTGTTAATGCTTCTGTTTTCTCTCATTGTTAAAATGTAAACATTAAAAATATATACTGCAAGTACACCTTTAAGAACTCTAGCCTAAGGATAATAATTTATGCAAAAAATTATTCTTTGCTCCATTTGTAGAAGCAAAAGAAAAATACAACCAGTATAGTAGCATACTCCTGTCACCCCAGGATTCAGGAAGCTGAGGCAAGAGGACCTCAACTTCTAGATCAGCCTGGGATACATAGCAAGATTTTGTCTACGTTTTTTTAAAAATAAAGAAAAGAAGAAAAAAAAAACCTAAAATATTCAACGGGAGGAAAATGGCCAAATAAATTCTATGATACATTATGCTGCTGTTAAAAAAGAATTTTCACAATAAATGTAAGTTTCATAAATAAATGATTAGGATATGTTGTTAAATGGGGGGAAGCAAGATATAAAACTCTATATACTGTATAAATCCAATTATGTACCTATATAGACATAAGGAAAATCAGAATTGAAAAAATAAGCTCTTTCTCTCCCTCCCCCCGCCCCCGAGTACTGGGGATTGAGCCCAGGGCCTTCACACTGAGCTACATTCTCCATGTTTTAAAAAAATTTTTTTCTTGTTTGTTTTTTGTTTTTTGAGGCAGGGTCTCACTGTATATCCTAGGCCAGCCTTGAACTCAGGCAGCCCTCTTGCCTCAGCCTCTCAAGTGCTGGGATTACAAGCACGAGCCACCACACCTGGCTGCTTTTTATTTTTTGAGATAGGGTCTTGCTAAGTCACTAAGTTGCCCACACTGAGCTTGAACTTGCAGTCTTCCATCTCCGCTTCCCAGTGTGCTGGGATTACCAGCATGTGTCACCACGCCTGACCTGAACTGAAGAAAATATATGAAGATATAAGCAATAATAGGATTAAGTATAATTTTGTTTTAAATTTTTTCTATATTTTGAAGTTTTTTTACACTGAGCATGTACTCATTTAAATAAATTTTCTTAAATTTTCTAAAAACATTAAAAGTAAGATTTGGAGACAAATCTGCCTTACAGAGTAGCCACCGAGCGAGAGAATAGTGGTAGCAGGTACGGTGAGGTGAGGCTGACGGGACTGGGGTTTCGGTTGGTTTGTTTGTTGTTTGTTTGTTTGTTTGTTTTGTTTGTTTGGGGGGTTGGGGTTTTGAGCTCTAGCTTTCAAGGCTGATTACTTTCCGGCTAGGTTTTATTTTCAGGGAAGGGGTTATTTCAGTCACCCTCGCCTCCGCTGGCTCTTTGCCAGCCTCTGTGTCCGAACCCCAGTGCCACGGGCATGGTGCCTTCTCCCCGCGGTGCCAGACCCGGGGCCTGGAGGGTGACCCGCCCGGCTTCCCGCAGGTGGCCGCCGAGTACTTCAAGAACACCACGTTGCTGCTGGTGGGCGTCATCTGCGTGGCGGCGGCCGTGGAGAAGTGGAACCTGCACAAGCGCATAGCTCTGCGCATGGTCCTGATGGCTGGAGCCAAGCCGGGCACGTGAGTCCACGAGGGCCTTCTGTGCTCCCAGGGTGCGGCCCACCCCTGCGGGTCTGACCCTCGGCCGGCGGGGCATCACTTTTTAGCAGGCTGTTCTGGGGTGAGGATGGGATAACAGCCCTCCTCCCCTCCAGGAGCGGTCCCTCAGCGGGTCAGGTTTGAGCCAGTGACGGGCACTCATCATCAGATCCAGTTTACCTGCCGAGCAGCCTCAAGGACAGCAGGTTCAGCATCAGAGGACTCATAGGGAGCACTTGATGGGTCCGCAGAAGTGGTTTCCCACCTGCTTCCCTGAGTGTTAGGACACCCACGGCTGGACACGAAAATGGAGGTCTTCTTGTCATGCAAGGAGATGGAGATATTTCCTCTGGTCCACCCATCCTGAGGTCTTGATGTCACTCAGGACCACCGACCTGAGACTGTTGCATTTGCCAGCCAAGGTGGACAGCGACCCTCCAGTACCTTCCTCTGTCTTCCCTTCTACACCCTAGGCTCCTAGTTCTTACAGAGTTTTACAAAGATGCCCTGATTGTTTGGGGAGCCATAGCACAAATAAACCTTAGCATATTAGTTTTCCACATGTCATTTAGACACACAGATGCCTCAGAGTGAGTTGGGCCTCCCAGTCTGTCGACTGGGCTGCTGACGACAGCTTACTTGACCCCCTTGCCCAGCAATCACCTGTACGAACCCACCCTCCATCTCCCAGGCCAGAGATGAACCTTTTAAGGCTCTCAGTGATAACACCTGTTGCAGCCCAAGCACTGTAGTTTCACCACCATTGCCCTAGGCACACAGTGGCATTTCCTCATGGCGCATTGGTGCCCTGTGGCTCTTGAAATCCTCTGTGTGCTTTTTGTCTTGTCTCTTTATCACCCAGCAAGTTGTCACACATGCAGGACAGACAAACTCATATCACTGTCAGCCTACGCAAAATGCCACCAGGACTGGGCCTTGCTCCAACACCACCCATATGACAAATAGACACTGGCCAAACTGTGCGAAGTCACCTAAAGTAAGAAACATGGGTGGGTTTTTCTGCAGTCCTGGGGATTGGACCCAGGGCCTTTGCTCTAAGCTGTATCATTTATTTATTTATTTATCTATCTATTTATTTATTTTTATTTTTGAGATAGGTTCTTGCTACGTCACTGTGTTGCCCATGTTGGGCTCAAACTCATTATCTTCCTGCCTCAGCCTCCCAGGCATGCTAGAGTAAACATGGGTGGTCTTTATTTTGGCTTATTTTACGGAAAGGCCCATGTCTGTCCAAGCACACAGTACACTAAGTTTCAAAGTCAAAGTCAAATTTGAAGGTTACTTCCTTTCATGTTTTCTTCTAAGCCTGGACTCTCACATCCCATCTGCACAAGTGCACACAAATGGTGACATGGGACAGTTCTATGACTTGGGGACATGACTTTCAGCATGTGGACAGTGGCATGAGGAGGGGCAGAACTGTGAGGCCCTAACATTAATCTGCATGCTCACTAATGACTATGGTGCCTTAGCTGCAAAGCATGGAACATAATGGTGTTTGTGGAACTGCAGAGAAAGAATTCCCCAGACACAAGAGATGCCCATCACTGAGCTCCACCTGATGTCCAGAGAGAGGAATCAGCAAGCCCATAACCTGTGGCCCTTCTAGCACAGCTACACTTTGCTGAAGGAAGGGCTTTCCTGGCTATGTGGCTCACGAAATGCAGTTCATTCATTGGACAGATACTGAATTTATGCTTACAGTGTGCCAAGCTCTGGGAATAGAAGGCTCAATGGCACCCAAATGGGTGGATGCATACCAGTCATGGTTCTTTAGCTCAGCACCATTGGGTGGGTAGGAGACCCCAGAGTTCCCCATGGGGCCCTGGGAGATGGGCCTTCTGCCAGCGCCCTGGCCCCCTGCGTTGTAGGCTGCTGCTCTGCTTCATGTGCTGCACCACCATGTTGTCCATGTGGCTGTCCAACACCTCCACCACTGCCATGGTGATGCCCATCGTGGAGGCCGTGCTGCAGGAGCTGGTCAGTGCTGAGGAGGAGCGGCTTGTGGCGGGGAACTCCAGCACGGAAGAGGCTGAGCCCATCAGTACAGTACAGTTTACAGTTTGCTCCTCCCTGGGCCCCTGCCAGTCTTCCCTATGATATTGCCCAGATTGGTGCCTGGGCCCACAGCGCCTGCCCTTGCTCTCCCCTCTCACCCATGCCAGCCCTGTAACCTGCAGGTCTCTTGGCCCCCATTCCCCCCTCTTCCTTCCTCCTTTACTGATGGGTGCCCCCACTGCTCCTGGCCCCCAGATGTTCACAAGTTACTACAAAGCCCTGGGCCTGACTGGGTCCACGAGCTCCTCTCAACCTCCAGGGCAGAGTGAAGGGAAATCATCCCCCAGCCCACCACCTGTCCCGGCACTGAGCCCTGGGACTACTCTCCCACCCACATGCCAGCTCCAGTTCCACATCTAACTACCTGCCTTTCTTTGTCACTGTAGATCTCGATGTCAACAACAGCCAACCCCCTTTGGAGCTCATCTTTGTCAATGCAGAGTAAGTATGACAGTCCCCTCCCCAGACAGAAGTTCTCAGGGCTCACTGGGGAGATGAGAAAGGATGGGACCATAAACAGCCCTTCCAGGCATATGGACCAGGCTCGGTGTCTTGTCTCCATCCATAGGAGTCACTTGCCAAGATCTCAAGGGCGATTCCCTTGACCCCAGAACACTGCAGTGGTGATAAAGAAATAGAAGGACTAAGACCAAATCTTGGTGGATACAGGAATTTTCTATACAGTTATCAAGTATAATTTCATGAAAATTGATGACCCTCTTAGGAAAATAGTTTATTAATAGAAAAACACTCACATGATAGATGTCACTAGGGATTCTTGGAGAATCACAAAACATTGTATAAATATTAGATGTAGTCTTACCAGATTTGGTCTTGTTATACATGGCAGAGAAAAATCAGGTGACAGGTAGGGGAGTGGGGACAGTGAGTGACACAGCCAGATGATAATACAAAGGAGAAGCTGGGAAAGGAAAAATACAGTCACATTCATGTGAGGTGGATCTATTAACAGCTGATCTCTTTTGGAGATTGTATACTAAATGTGGTCTTCAAGGTACTCTGTGATAAACACATTTCAATGCTGCATTTATAATGGGCTTTGCAATTTGTCTTTTTCATAAATACTGGTGAGCTCACATTCATCAAGTGAAATCAGCATATGTTAAGGGATATATGCAGAAGGAAGCCATCAGGAAATGGCTTTACTTTTCTCTTAGCACTGTCTTCCAGCACAGCCTGTTGGCTTGCTCTCCCCCACCCATAGCTCTTCCAGTTCCTTTCAGATACAGTGGCTTCCTGTTCTCATACTCCAAAGTTCAGCCCAGACTCACAGTAGAACTCCAACCTCTCATCCAATTTCTACAACTCTGCTTGTGCCCACTCTACCCTCTCTTAGAGGTGACCTCGCGTTTTTCACGTCCCCTTCCCCCTTCTGCCCACCTGCCATGCTGGTTCAGACTTCTCCAGGTTGGAGTATCTGGGCTGGAGTCCCTGTAGCTTGGGTTTGGGGCCTTCTGAGTTTCAGGCCTGGTCTTTCCCTTGGGGGACCAATCACAGGGTGTGTGGAGTATCCCCTCAAGGTGAGCTCTACAGAGCCCAGACCCAAGGATGGCTTGTGCTCTTGGGTGTCCATCCATGCCTTCATGGTGCTATGTCTGAGTGGCTGCCTCTCCACTGAGCCTTGGTTTCCAGCTGGCTCTGCCTCCGGGGCAGGGCTTTTTCCAGGTGGCTCTAGCCCAGGTAGCTCCTTTCCCATGTCCCCACCCTGAGAAGCTCAGGCTGCTCCTGCGCCCTGGGTCTTTTCTCCTAGCTTTGGCCTCTCTGGCCACACTACACCAGCTCCTTGCCTTTGCTCTTTCCAATGAAAGTAGTGGCCTATATACTTCAAGGCAGAAGCCAGAGCTGTCCCTAGCATCCTGGGCTGAAGGGACAAGACTGCAGGGGGTTCTCGAGACCAGCCCCTCCCTGCCAGCTGAGGATGTCCTGACTGACTAGTGCAGTCAGTTTAGGAAGAAAGGAGGGAAACATATGGCATCTTCTCAAAAGCATGCTCCACTCCAAACCTGTCGCCTTCTGTCCTCCGCGGTGGGAGCCACGTCCCGTGTGTGTATCCAACACTCTCAAACACTCTCATCTCTCTTCACAGTGGGTGGGCTGGTGGCACCCACTGTCCTCATGACTAGGACACACCAGAAACATCTCCTGAGCACTCAGCGTGCTGGTAATTTCAATAGTCCTCATCTTCCTCTGTCTTCATGGCAAAAGTTGGGGTTCTGCAGGTGTGGGAGGGACTCGGATGTGCAGTTAACTGTCCCCATATATGCAATTGCTGACCAGAATTCCCCCATATCTCGGTCTCTCTTACTTTTCCCTGGGTGCAGTTCCTGTCCCCTCAGATAGGCACATGACAAGAATCACTTTCTAGACAGGGGCGAGGTCAGGGCTCTCCAGTGAGACACAGTGGCTCCTGTCTGTCCACCACTAGCATCCCAGCACTAAAAAGATGCAGATGGAGGTAGTGATGCCTGCAGCACGGATCTCTTATGAGGATTAATAATGTCATAAGGAATAAAGTCTGTCTTTTAAGGGCGCAGCACCTAATAAGCACTGCACGTTCAATATTACTAGGAGTGTCACTGTTGCTTCAAAGGAAGCCAGCCACCCCGATTCGGGAGGAAGCAAGCCCTGTGGTTCCATGAATCTTTACAGCACTGAAAAGGCTAGGAAGATTGGGATGAGATTAGTCCTCTCTGTAGGCTAGAAACTGGATCCAATAGTTTAAGTCCCTTACAGCAAACACTAAACTTGAGGAAGAGAACTTGCCTCTCATGAAATCTGGTCCGCTATAGTTTCCCTGTTTGCTTTGCTTCATTCCAGCACATCAGTGGCAGACTTCGCTTCTCTGATGCATAACAAGGTATGGCCTCAGGTTTTTCCTGTGCTTTGAGATCACTTGAAAGTCCCTCAAGCCAACTGAGGGCACAAGATGCTGGCAGCTTCTCCTACAGCCCAGCAGCTGCCATGGATGTAAAAGTGGAGAAGGGTCACACAGATCAGACATAGAAGGGCTGGTCAGGCTCTTGGCAAGAGCCTGGGTATTCTGAACCCCAGCCCCAGGTACTGGGCTTAGCCACATAAAGTACAAGTTGACCTTTTTTATGGCAACTCAAGACTCAGTCATCCAGATTTCAAGAGCCACAGATTCAAACTTAGGATTTTTGTCAGCAGGGATTCCTTTACAGATCTTACTACCAAAGGGACATATTTATGGGGAGAGCAAAGTTCACCCACGTGCTGCTGTTCAAACCCAACCCACCCTCCAAAGCCAGTTTTAGGTGTCTTTGTGAGAAGTGTAAAAGGGCAATAAAACTGTGGACTTTGCTGTAGTGGGTTTAAAAAATTTTTTGTGATAAAAAAAATAATAAGAGTCCTTCACACTAGTGATGTCCCAGAAAGTCAGGCTCTTCTAGCAGAACAAAGTCATGTTTTCCAGCTTTCGAGAGCCTCCTGGGATGAGTGCTTGACACCAGTGGACAGAAGCTGTGCAGAGGTCAGCCTGGGCAGTGTTCTCAATTCACGCCCTCCCCAGCTTCTGGTCTCTGAGTCCCACAGTGCTGAGGCATGGGGTGGCCCTGGGGTGGTCAGGGATGCTTCCCAGGCACCTGGGTCACCACATCCTCTCCCTAATAGTGTGCTGGCCTCTGTCCTGACAGAACCTGAATGGTGTGCCCATGATCACCAAGCCCATCAGGTCAGCAAACCGACACCAAGGCAAGAAGCTGCAGCCACTGCAGGTAACAGAATCCTTCCTACCTTCTGGCCCTGTTTCCTACATAACGTGCTTGGTGCTTTCCAGGGGCGCTGGTCCTGACACTGATGGCATCAGGCTAGCGACCTGTCACCAGGCACTCTTTACCCACAAGCACTTCTGCCCTGCATGTCCCATGGTGGCCAAGCATCTAGCTCACTTGGCTTCAGCAAGATGTTCCACCCTCATGGGCCTCAGTTCCTTCAACTACAAATGCTGAGGTTGATCTAGATCAGAGGTACACAAGGTCCTTCTCAAAGGTGCTTCAGGGACACTGCAAATATTCTGTTTTAGTATCCCAAGACTGACTGCACTGAAATTGCTTTTCTCCACAAAGATTTCCCTGATACTGTACCATGGCTGTAAATGAGGCAGAGATATAAATTCGTTAAGTCAAGAATGAAGACTTCATGAGGGGAGCACCTTGATTCAAATCCAATCTTCCTGACTATACACCCCCTGCCTGGTAGATTTTGTTACAAAATAGATAGATGCCACTTCAATGCTGCATTTTATACAGTGAGGATCATGGGAAACCTCTGGGTCCCTCAGTGGTCTCTTCTGTCTCTGATCACTTTGGGCCTCCTGTGATTCAGGACAGTGGTTAAGAGCCTTGAGAAATGTGGCAATGTGGTCTCTCTCATTGGTTTTCTTAAGACCTGAGCTGCTGACATTTGTACCAGATTCTCTGTGTCTTGTGAAGAATTAGTGAGGGTAGCCAGGCCTGCCATGGGGAAGGGGCACTTGCTTTAGTCCACACTTCAGGCCAGAGATCAGCACCTCTGGGACATGGAAAACCCATTGTCTGGACCAAGCAGAGCCTGAGAATTCCCTGGCAAGGCTGAGGCTTATAGGCAAGAAGGAAGGAAAAAGTAGAGGAAAGGCCAATTGGTAAGAAGGAGAAGAGGGAAGTGAGAATCACACACTTCAACCTTCTTTCCAGGAAAGCTAGGTTCTTCTGTAATCCAAGAACTGTCGCTCATACTCCACATAGAATGACCATTTCCTGATCATTCAAATGACAGAAACCAGTTTTACTGGAGTTCAAGTAAAAAGCAAACCATGTTGTCAGTATTAATAACATTAATATCACAAAAATTGTAATAGCTTACCATTCATTAAATACCAGGACATGATCTAAGTACCCTATATTTATTACCTCACTTATTCTTCACAATATGGCAGAGCAAATATGGTTTTCCCCATTTTATAGAAGCAGAAACTGCACCTCAAGGCATGCCCTAGTGGGTATACAGTAGAAACTGGAATTTACCTTTCTGACACCAAAGCTCAAAACCTTTCCTCTGCACCATGGTTCCTCCCATCCCTCAGGCTCTGTATGCTGGACAGCCCAAGTCAGTTTTTTTTCCTTTGGTAGGAAAAGCCACTAGTCCTGACTCGAGGCTCCAGGAACCAAGAGCTGAACAGAAAGTGCAGATCCCACCATGACCAGATGATCTGTAAGTGCCTCTCTCTGAGCATATCCTACGCGGCGACCATTGGCGGCCTGACCACCATCATTGGCACCTCCACCAGCCTCATTTTCCTGGAACATTTCAACAAGTAAGTCATTCATTCAGTCAGGAAACACCTACCAACTTCCCAGTGGGCATCAGGACCTGGGCTAGGTGCTGAGGGTGTAGCAGCAGAGGAGATGGGTGGTCTGTACCAAGAGGGAAAAGACAAGGGAGCCTTTACAATTGAGTGACCAGAGAAGTCCCAGATTTGGCTAGGAATGCTCGCCTGTCTAGAGGAAGAAAATGCTCCCCAGAGAGGTGGAGATGAAGTGGCCACCTGAAGGATAAGCCAGAGTAGACCAGATGAAGGGAGGTTTTCCAGAAAAAACTGTGTAGGAGGCTCCACAGCAAGAGAACAGAGGACACAAAGTAAATGATAGAGGGCCAGTGGATGCCAGGGAGGCAGACAGGTGGAGCCCAAAGTGCTCAGCGAGACCTGCGGGGGAGCTTGGATATCACCTGAAAGGCAGTGGGCAGCCTTTACTGAATGTGAATCAGGGAGTGAGGTGAGCAGATTTATAGTTTTAAAAACTTACTCTGGATGCAAAATTGGGGAACAAATTGGAAAGCAGAAAGCAAGAAGACAATGTGGGACACTGCTACAGTCACTCAGGAGAACTGCTGGTAGCTTTGGATGACAGTGACAGAGAGGATGAAAAATGGTCAGTCTGAGAGCTATTCAGAGGTAACTTGATGACTCTTGGTAGGATTAGCAAGAGAGACCAAGCTGACTCTCAGGCTCCTGACTTTAACACAGAGAAACAGAGGGAAAAGTTGAAGAATGAGATTTTTTTGAAAAGTGGACATAGAGGTTGAGATATCCAGTTGGAGATATGGCTCTGAATCTCAAAGGAACACTTAGGCTGAAGGCACAGATTTGGAGTCCATGGCCTGCAGATGGGCCCAATGCTTGGTTTAATGCTATGCTGGCACTAAAAAATTTTTCTTTTTTTGGTACTAAAAATGGAACCCAGGGCCTCATGCATGCTAGGCAAGTGCTCCACCACAGAGCTACATCCTCATTCTTTAGAAATTATTAATAGTGTTTGAGAAAGGGACCCCCATTTCCATATTTCCCTTTGGTAATGAAAGCCATACGGGTAGAGATCACTTGGAAGGTATAGAGTGGGGCAAAGGTCATGAAGATTAAGCTCAAATATCTAAGGCAGACTTCAAAGAGAAGAAAACACCTATCCTCACATCAGACAGGAAAGGAAATCTGGTCATAGCAGTGCCATTCTATTCAATAAGGGAAATGTTTCAGGAAGGAGAGAGTGGCTACAGTATTGAACGTCAGTGAATGGTGACACAAAATAAGGAGGGAAATGCAGCCATCACACTTAGTGACAGGGTGGTTACTGCTGACCCAGACTAGGGGCATTTGGTCAAAAGGTGGAAAAGGAAGCCAGATGTTGGGCCGGGGATTTAACTCAGTGGTTCCAGTGCCTGCCTCACAAGCGCAAGGTCCTGAGCTCAATCCCCAGTACCAAAAAAAAGAAGCCAGATGTCAGTGAGCTGAAGAGTAAGATGGAGATGAGGAAATGGAGAGTTGACTGTTACGGGAAGAAGGAGTGTGGGGGATGATAAAAGGAGAGAAAAGAAAGGACAGGAAAAGGCAGAGGAAAGGGGAAAGGCAGTAGGGAGGAAAATGGAAGGGGAGGGAGGAAGGACCAAAGGATGCCTCAGACCTGATACCCAGGACGAAGCCCCATGGGCTCTGCACACCACTTTACTCTCCCTGGGGTGTTGTTCTTGGCATTGTGAACGGCTAACCCCACAGTTAGTTCTGTGTGTGTGTGTGTGTGTGTGTGTGTGTACACGTACTTGGAGATTCCAAATCCCATTTATGGGCACCATTAATACCTACAACCCTTATGAGGCTCTAGAGCCCAAAGTTCTCCAGAACTGCTGCCTTATGTCCCCTATCTAAACTCACATTCATCCTGTGAGTTTACGATAAATAACACCAGAGTTCCCTCTCCATTTTCTGTGGTCTGAAAAGGGAGATGAGTAGCTTATCAGCCAGAATATTTATATAATTTAAAGGCAAACACATCCTGAGTACAAAGTGTATACACTTTAGTAGTACTGATTTTAGTTGCTTAGAAGCCTGTTTAGCTTACTTCATGAGTCGTCTGGCCTCTGTACAGCTGCAACTAATAAATGAGTTCTAGATGATGTCCTACCACACTGTTATCTCTCCTTAGCCTTGCTGTGTGTCTTAAGGGGCATGTAGCTATCGTGTCTAAATACCAACTCTACCCAAATTCTTCCTTTCCGAATTGCTGACCTGTTTCTCCCTCCAGCCAGTACCCAGCCGCAGAGGTGGTCAACTTTGGCACCTGGTTCCTCTTCAGCTTCCCCATATCGCTCATCATGCTGGTCATCAGCTGGTTTTGGCTGCACTGGCTGTTCCTAGGCTGCAAGTGAGTCCCACGCTCAGCCAGCAAAGCACCACGGCTCTGCCATCCAACCAAAGGCCACGGCACCGTCCCGGAGGGCTCTGAGGACAGTGAACCTGTGCAGATATAGTCTCTTCCTATCATTCTGCTCTTCCCTACACTCTGCACTTCACTCCTGGCTCTACAATGAAATGTTCTTGATTCAAAGTAATGGGTTAGAGGGCCTGGATGATTTATAAAAAGTCCGGACTGGGGGCTGGGGATTTAGCTCAGTGGTTCCACCACCTGCCTCGCAAGCGGAAGGACCTGAGTTCGATCCCCGGTTGCAAAAAAAAAAAGTCCAGACTGGAGAGGGTTTAATGAAGTTTTATTGCTCTCAAAGCATACACAGTAATTCCAAATACCCTTAGAAATATGATTCCAAGTAAAAGTTGTGTTAGGTTTAATTTTATAGACAAATTTCAAATTTGTACTTTGTGTTTGGGATATGTTCACATACCTCAAAATAGCAAGTTAGATATATCCCTTGTCATATTATTTCTAATAGTAATCCACTTAGGAAGCCTTTTCTTCATATTCTCAAACACTCAAAGGGAAGATGTATATGATGCTAAACAGCCCATAGAGCCCAGCACTCCACTGGTCAAGAAATGACCTCTGGGCAGACTTCCTCTTTACTGCGGCCACATCGCTGATGGCTGTGTATTTGTGTAGCTCCAATACTGTGATCTAAGACTAACATCCACTTCTACCCCAGACAAGCTCTATCTCTAGAGAAATGAATGTCTGCACATATACACACACTCACATTTGAGTGTGGGGGACACAGACATACATGTAGATGTGCACACCATATCACACAGCTTCTTTTACTTATGAACAAGTGTGTAGAAACAACCCCATGTGCACAACCTGCGCACAAGTCCCTAGACATCACCTCACATTGATACACCAGGGACAGGCACAGATGGACAGACCCAAAGGACTGGGGGAGGTGAGTGGAAGGTTGGGTAACTGGGCAGACAGAAGCAGTGAGAACAGGAGAGGAATGGAGGGACAGCATGAGGAGAAAGGTGGCCACAGCAGTGGGTAGTTTAGTAATAGCTTAATATCTATTCTCCTCTGGGCCTCGGAATCATGTTTTCCCTACTTGTGTGCTCATTCTCCCTTTTCAGCTTTAGAGAGACTTGTTCTCTGAGCAAGAAGAAGAAGACCAAGAGGGAAGAGCTGTCAGAAAGGAGGATCCAGGAGGAATATGAGAAGCTGGGAGACATTAGGTAAAAGTCACTGTGGCCCTTTGCCCCTTCTCCAGGAGAGAGCACAGCTGCAAAGGGAAGCACAGAGCAGCCTTGTTCCTGACAGTCCCTGACCTCAGGGGAATGTCCACAAGTACAAGTCCAGGCACTGAGAAGATGCTATTCAATGCCGAAGCCAAGCTGGCCTAGATTCCAGGGGCTGCCTCTCCCCTCGGCTGTACTCAGAGTCTGAGGTGTAACCTTGGCATGAGGTGGAACCCGTGGATGGGGCAGAAACAGAAAGAACAACAGAAAGACAGAAAAGCCCTCTTCTTGGAACATGCTGGTTTCTGCCAAAGTTGGGTTGCCTGGCATTGCTCAAGTGGGCCACCACAGTGATCTAGTGGTCACTCCCAGGCACTGGGGGACATGGTGCTGTATTTAGAGTGCAACCCAGCATCAAATACAGACTCATAGACAGAGGTCCAAGAATTCACTGAATACCCACTGCGGCATACGCCTGTTAATCCTAGCTATTTAGGAGGCCGAGGCAGAAATATTACAAATTAGAGGCCAACCTGGGCAACCTGGTGAAATCCTGTCACAAAATGAAAAATAAAAAGAGCTGGGGACCTAGTTCAGGGTATAGCATCCCCTGGGTCCAGTCCCCAGTACAGCCCAAAAAGAAAGAAAGAAAAAAGAAACCCCTAGCCAAGCCTTGGCCACTTCTATCAACATTTACACAGCGACCCAGCATTCTGTTTAATGCTATTTCTCTTCTTACAGCAATCGGCATGTACAACTTTGGATAAAAACAATTCTAATAGAAACTCATTCTTTAAAGCTTTTAAGTTATAAAAGTTCACTGTAAAGCTTTATAAAATACAGGAAAGTATAAGAAAAAGTTAAAAATTGATTTGGATTCTTTAGCATCCCAGTATTAACTGTTCACACCTGTTAAGATGATATAGCTCTTTCCACACTTTTCTGTGCAAAATTACGTCTTTTTGGTAAAATTCATATGGTATAACTTGCCTTTTCTCATTTAACACTGTATTGTTACTGTGTCCCCGTAGTATTAATTCTGCTGTGGAAACATGACTATTAATGTATGCATCCCACCTTAACACATGTAGTTGTACCAAAATGTGTTCAGTGTCACTGAATATTATTAAACAACAAAATTGTTGTTCCTATTTTTTAATGGGTAATAATTTGGCATATGTTTCCAGTTATTGTCTTAGATGAAGGGAATGACCTAATTTAAGGTTCCTGATGTGTATGCTCAGGTGGTCTCAGAAAGATCATACGGATTCCTACTCTGCCCTGCAGAGTCTGAGGGGGCCCACTGCCCTTCACCCCCTTTCAGTATTTAGGTGAAGTTGTTTGGTAGTTACCAAACAGTGCTGTGTGCTTTCCCTTCCTACCCAAATCTCTCTAGGAAAGCTGGTGAATGTCATGTGTTCTGGCTTCACTCAGTCAGTTCTCTTCCCATTGCACTGCCTGCCACTCTCGGGGTTAAGCAGTGGCCACTTTACATTTCGACTGTCACATGTCGCAGTTCTGGATCCAGGAGTTCCAGAAGCAAAGCGCAAAAGCTAAAAGAAACTCCCCAGTTCCTGGAGCAGGTCTTTCTGTTTTATTTTATAGCTACCCTGAGATGGTGACTGGATTTTTCTTCATCCTGATGACTGTGCTGTGGTTTACCCGGGAGCCTGGCTTTGTCCCTGGCTGGGATTCCTTCTTTGAAAAGTAAGTGAGGGCCGGGGATTTAGCTCAGTGGTTTCGCTGCCTGCTGGCAAGCACAAGAACCTGAGTTTGATCCCTGCTACCAAAAAAAAAAAAAAAAAGAAAAGTAAGTGATATGGTTTCCTCCTTGAGAACCACCTCCTCAGCCAGTAACCACCAGCAGGTGCCCCGTGTCCCACCACAGCTCTGAGGGCAGACACAAGCCAGGAAGCCTTTGTCTCCCGAGAAATCCACTTTCTAGGGAAGCAGCAGTGTGGAGTCAGGAAGGAGGCACAGTGTTTGGAACCCCAGGCAGTGGCTGGGATCTGGTGCTTCCACTGACCAGCTGTGGGGCCTTGGTCTTCTTACACAAGCTCCTGGAAACAGGTGTCTCATGGGGTGCTGTGAGAGTTAAAGGAGAAAATGTGTCTAAGGTACCAACTGAAAAGGGACTATGGGCCTGCAGAGCTGAAGCTTTGGAAGGAAGAAAATACCAGGAGAGATACACACCAGCTTCCAGGCCACTCCTGCCCATGCCCTCAAGGGTGCAGACCCCCAGGTACAGGTGCAAGCTCTCCAAGCACCAGCTTCTCATTTGAGGAGGGACATAGAAGGAGTACAACCTCACAGAGAAGCTCAGGCTTTTCTGTTATTCTTCATCTGAACATCGCTCCTTCTAGGCCTTGCCCCAACTCATGGGTCCATTGGCTCCCACTAAGACATGTCCACTTGGCAGGCCCTGCACCAAGACATTAGCTGTTGCCCATGAATCCACCATGGGACACCTGGCAGCAACTGGGAAGAAGCCAAGTTCTCAGCCGTAAGAAGGAAAAACTAGAGTCATTTATAGGTAAATGGATGCATATCGAGGCCATACTCTTAAGTGAAATAAATAGGACACACATGTGTAAATACCGAATAGTTTCTCTAGTGTGAGAAACTGAGAGTGTAAACAAGGGTTAAAATGATTAAAATGAATAACTGATAATTTGAAATAGGAAAAAAGGTCCAAAGATGAAGGAGTGAAGGGAGGGGGAGGGGAAAGGAAAAGAGGGAAAGGAAAAACTATGAGAAAAGAAAAAAAAATGGAAATGAAATCTATGTAAATAGGGAAGGGTGGAGGGGTGAAGGGCGCACAGGTAATGGGGAAAAAAAAAAGAACCAAGATACATCATGTACAGGAACAAGCACCCAATGATAAATGTAAATGAATCGTTTACCTAAAATGTACCAATAAAAGAACTAAAAAAAATAAAAAAGAAGAAGCCAAGTTGCTGTCACCCCTAGACTAGGTCCTAAAAATAGGCACTGTGTTCAGACTGACTGTCCTGAGACTCAGCTCACTCCCAAGGATTCCTAACCCTCCTCCTCCATCCATGTTTGTCTCTTTACTAGGAAAGGCTACTGCACAGATGCCACAGTCTCCGTCTTCCTGGGCTTCCTCCTTTTCCTCATTCCAGCCAAGAAGCCCTGCTGTGGGAAAAAGAAAGATGGTAAGAGAAGGTCCAAGGGAAGAGTTGGGGATGCCCAAGTCAGAATATTCTAAAGGAGACCCTTTAGCCTGCCCTGAAACAGCAGGGAGTCTCCCAGATTCTCCAGTTCACCCACTAGTCCCCATCTCCACAAACCACACCAGGCAAGGCTTATCTGGCTATCCACTGCTCTCCTCCCGTGATCCAGGGAGAAGCCATGAGTGCTCCCTGGGGACAGAGCCCATCATCACATGGAAGGACTTCCAGAAAACCATGCCCTGGGAGATTGTCATCCTGGTGGGAGGAGGCTACGCCCTGGCTTCTGGCAGCAAGGTAATCCTTCAGTTCTGTTCTCACAGGTCAGATGTTCCTCCAGAACTTCTAGCCTTGGGAGAAAAGGCTCAAAGTAGCTGAGGAGAACACGTGGTCACTAGGTCATGGAGGACAGCAATAGATCAGGACAGGTGTTCTGCCCTGACCTCCTGACCTTCCTAGTGCTGCTGGGAACAGATTAGGTCAGCTGTGCCCCGAGTCATGGACATGGGGGTTCAAGCCTTTCAGGTCCCACACTGCTGCCAGCAAAAGGTTCAGTGGGTTTTGCAGCCATCTCCTTCTGGGGTCTGACAGTGGGGACAGGCAATGGGTCTATAGGGTGCCAGAGATGCTCCAAGTGCTGATGCAGCGGACTGTCCTTCTGTTGATCCATACATGTAGATTGAGCAACTGCAGAGAATCTTTGCTGAAGCCAATGTAAAATTTTCTTGATTTCCTAGTTGGGGACATTTGGGATGAGATCATTTTAGTGGGGGTGGTGGTAAATAGTTGAAGTTCCTAATGTGTGAGACCTTTCTGAAACAGAGAACAATCCTAAGGATGAATCACATTAAGACTTGGGTTTTCTCCTCTACCTTGTTTATCTGCATCAGCCCATCCCAAATGTTCTCTTTGATTGCCCGCTCACTGTGGGCCGAAATGCTGTCTGCATCTCTGATCACCAAGTCACAGAATCCTATGCTGGGCAAGAACCTCAGAGGACACTGAGCCCATCTCCTCCCCAACTGGACATTTCTCTCCAGGACACCCTGGGTTGGACTCCTCAGGCACAGGGTACTCCCTGTGCAAAGGATACCTGCTTTTTGTCTCAGGCCAGTTGGTCTTTACTTTCTGCACATCATCGCTGTTGGGTTTGGCTCTATTCTCTGGTACTTTCTCCTAGGTAGTTAATTATTAAAATAAATAACTTGCTGGATTTTTCCCAGCTAAAGCTAGTTAGCCCTTATAATCATTCTTTGAAAATGTTGCCATCTTGGTCTCTCGCCTCAGGACTCATCACAGTTTGCTCTGGATTTATTCAAACATGGTCCAGGGTAGTCAGTGTGCTGCAAAGCGGACTAGTTATATTATCCAACCTGCCTTGCATCCATGATGTAAGCACCACCTGCATTTTATAGAAGCTTTTATAAGGCTTCCTGACACACATGTCAACATTTCTGTTGAAACTGCGTTATCACAACCCCTCATTCTTTTTATTGGTAGTCACTATTAAACCTTAATCTCTTCTGTCCATCCTGTATATATGTTGTCAATATTTCTAATTCTAAGAATAGAATATTATATTTATTATTTATTTGTTTGTTTGTTTATTTATTTACACAGGGTCTCTCTTTGTAATTCAGGTTGGCTCTAAATTCACTATGTAGCCCAGGCTGGCCTCAAACTCATGGTGATTCTCCTGCCTCAGCCTCCCGAGTGCTGGGATTACAGGCGTGCGCCACCACACCTGGTTTATTGTATTTATCTTTAATGAATTTTAATCATTAATTTTTGCCTGAGTCTAGGCCAGAAAGACCTTTTTCCTTAATGAAAATCATGCATGTCCTAGAGATACTACAGTTGCTCTGTAAAACCTGTTGACTCTACTAATTTTAATACTATAATAATTCAAGTAAAATTTATATGATTTCTACTGAGTTTGAAATAATTTCAGAGTCTTGGACTAGTGAGGAAAATTCAACATGAAATGTTTTCATGCCATGGGTTTAAAAAATTAAGAATTCCTGTGGTTTTTTTCTAACTTTGCAATCTAATGTATCCATTCATTTTAAATTATAGTATAAAAAGAGTTCTGCTGGAAAATTAATTACCATAAGATTGTTTGACTTTATTTACTATTTAGATAACACGGTAAATAAAACTACAATTTTTTTTCATAAAATACACCATTTCCACTCAATTAACTGCTCTTCCCTCTTGCCTGTGACCAACAAGCAAAGTTTCAAGCGTTGCAAGAGGGAGCAATTACAGAGTTCTTGTGGGCTTCGAGGCACTGTACCAAACAGGGACTGACACAGGGTCCACATTCTGGGTCTGGCACTCTTAGTCACTGAAAGAACAAAGGAAGAAAAGTTCTCCATGGCGAAATAGCTACAACTGAGAGAATTCTGAAGGCCTCAAACATCAGTTGTCTCTGAGCTTGCCATGATGTGGTGAGGGTTCTGCAGAGGTCAAAACAGCTTGTGATGAGCTTGAGAAAGAACCTGCAGACAGTGTGATGAAGGTGATCTTTAACAATAAAACACAAGGAGCAGGACTTACAGCTGGAAGAATCATAACATGTCTCACCTTTCTTTCTGCCCTCCACTGCTTTATTGCCTTTGTCTCTTAAGGGATCCATTAGAAGAGTCCAAGCATGTCACCATACAAGGGAGAGGAGGAAGGGAGAATGCATATGGCAACCTTTTTAGTACAAAAACTCAGTGGTAGCTGGGCATGGGGCACACTCTAATCTCAGCACTCTGGGAGGCTGAGGCAGGAGGGTCACAAATCCAAGCCCAGCCTGGGCAACTTAGCAACTTAGTGAGATTCTGTCTCAAAAAATAAAAAAAGGGCTGAGGGTGTAGCTCAATGAAAAGACCTTAAGTTCAATCCAATACCCAGTACCAAAACAAAAACCTCCATCCTTCATTTTTTAGGAGACAAGAGGTAGCCCTCACCATTGGCAGATGAACATCTTCCAACCCAACAAATTATTCCAAATGGAAATATTATTTATTTGAACAGATGTGTATAAATGTTGCTACTGCAAGATTCAATCTTTCCAAAGCAGTGGCAGCCAGTAGATGTCAGCTATGATGGGACTTAAACCTGAACCAGGTTGGGGCTGAATGACTATGCTGTAGCCAAGTGAGGCACCTTTGCCAGTAAACGGAGATAGACTTCTAATTCCTCACCCTTCATTACAGATAAGAAACTTCCAGGGACGGGGATTTAGCTCAGTGGTTTCGCTGTCTGCTGTGCAAGTGCAAGGACCCGAGTTTGATCCCCAGTACCAAAAAAAAAAAAAGAGAGAGAAACTTCCAGTGTTCAGTCCTGCATGGCCCAAAAAATGAAACACAAGAAAAATTACTATCCAAAGAGGTTGGTGGTTTGTTTCCCTGCTTAGGTGATAAAAGAAATGGAGTTTGGGCCGGGGATTTAGCTCAGTGGTTTTGCCGCCTGCTGCGCAAGTGCAAGCGCAATGACCCAAGTTCAATCCCCGGTACCAAAAAAAAAAAAAAAGAAATGGAGTTCAAAAGCAGAAAAAAAGGATGAACTTGGCACTCTGTGGAAAGAGAACTACTGAGTTGATGCACAGGAGCAAGGAAGTCAGAAGCTGGAGACAGGAGGAGATTGACATTGAGGGGCAGAGTGAGGGGCAAAGACCTCCAACCCCTACCGAGCCAGAGTCCTAGGAAGGGACACAGCAATAGGGCAGTGGCTCTGCCTGTCCCACGATGACTGGTGGACCAGAAACCCAAAGATTGAATGAGACAAAATTATAGCAAAGACATTTCTGGGCCACAAAAATTACTGAATCCTAAGATGAGGCTGTCCCTGGCTCTGTCAGACTAAAGACAGACTGGATAGGCCCAAGTGGTCTCTTCCAGACGGTGCTTCTGACCCTTGGAAATCTAAGAACCCATCTGGAATGTGTGTTACTTCTTGACCTCTTACCCGAATGCCTCTTTCTGCAGAGTTCTGGCCTTTCCACATGGATTGGGCAGCAGATGCTGTGCCTGAGCAGCCTCCCGCCCTGGGCTGTCACCCTGCTGGCATGCATCCTGGTGTCCATTGTCACAGAGTTTGTCAGCAACCCAGCCACCATCACCATCTTCCTGCCCATTGTGTGCAGCCTGGTGAGTAGACCAGGGCCCCAGACCCACAGTGAAGGCCTGGCTCTGGGGAGCAGCTTACCACAGCCTTTACTGACTGGGGTTCAAACCATAGCTTGAAGTTTGTCAAAGGGCAATTAATACATAAGAAGATATATTAATAAATCACAGCAAAAGTTTTTAAAACCCTTCCCCAAAAGAGGAGTATTAGTTCAAGGGAAGCCCTGAATAAAAACAAAAGAATGGACACAATAAGCTAAAACTCTAGAGTTCCATTTCCCCACAATCATCATCAACTTTTCTCTCCTGAGATAAAACCTAACAGTAGGCCCAGAGAGGTAACCACAGAAAATGGAATAAAACACACACAGCTACAAACACTAAATGCACAGGTCTAACAGTCATCGAGACCTCCACCCATTTCCACTGTGCCCTGGGAGATGCTGAGCATTGAGAAGAAGGCCAGCCTCACCCTGGGCAGCAGGTCAGTTTGTTACCAGTGCAACAGGAGAGGCAGCAGCTGCCAGATCTTAGCCTGGTGAAGTAGCCCCAAAGATAATGCACATGCTGTATCTGTCCCTTTGAGGAGGAGGAATCCCCACCCCATCTCCAGGAAAACAGACTCCTCGTGGTCTTTCTAACCCCACAATCTCTCCAGCCACTCTCTTTGCTCATTGCTTAGTGTCTTCCATTTCTCCCATCTGTCATCTCACTGTGTGGGCACCAGAGTGGATTTAGTGAAAGCATAGCAACAGAGAGCAACACCATGGGTTCAATCCCAAATAAAGCAATTTGTTTTCCTAGGAAAAAACCCTCAGCTCTGCACCCCAAGGATGAGGAATCCTTGCTTCAATCAAAGCAGCTTATTTGTGAGAATTTTGTTTGAAAAAAGGATTTTTCAGCTGAAGAATAAAGTTTAAGTAGGGTATGGTGGTGCATGCTTGTAATCCCAGCACTCTTGGAAACTGAGGCAGGATCACAGGTTTGAGCTCAACCTGGACAACTTGGTGATTTAGCAAGACCCTGTCCCAAGACTAAAAATAAAGACTTGGAGATTCATTGTGAAGGCCCTGGGTTCAAACCCAAGTACTGCAAAACAAAAACAAGAAAGGAAGGAAGAAAAGAATGAAAAAGAGAGGGAGGGAGAGAAGGAAAAAAAACAAAAGAACAAGTTTTAAGAATCACTTCCTTAACATAGCACCAAAAAATCAAAACATCCCTTCTAGAATTATGTGAGTTTTTATGGGCAGCAAGTGAACAGGAGAGGCCCATTCGGGCCGCTATGAATACTGTGTGTCCCAGAGGACAGGGACCTCACTAGCCTGAGCTCATGGTGTCCAGCTAAGGTTACCCAACACCACGCACCATTTAAAGCATGTCTGTGCACAGGAAATGCAAGCCCAATCTCAAAGTTAATGTTTCTGTGACTTCTCTCTTCTCCTAGTCCGAAACGCTGCACATTAACCCACTCTACACTCTGATCCCAGTCACCATGTGCATCTCCTTTGCAGTGATGCTGCCAGTGGGCAACCCCCCCAACGCCATCGTCTTCAGCTATGGGCACTGCCAGATCAAAGACATGGTGAGTGGCAGGCAGCCTCTTCTGCCGGCCCAGCATCTCAAGTGTCGGGATGGCTGGTCACACAGCTGTCTCCTGAAGTTTACTATTCTGTAGCAGTATCCCGGGTCTGTCAACAGGATGGGAGAATGAATGGTACCTGTCAAAAGGCTCTTGGTTGTTCCATAGCTCTAAGAATACCAGTAATACACTCTCTTTACCCTAACCTGAAAGAAAGTGGAAATGGAGAAAGTGGGAACAAGCACAGGAGGCATGAGCTTGCACAGATCTGTGCTTCCATTTCTGCATAGTAGAAGGGATATTCACTCCAAAACCCACTGGTTTATTCACAAAAGATGAGGTGTAAGAAATTGTATGACACAAGGGGGAAGGTATTTTATGAGAACAGGTTCCTTCAGTTCAGTTCTCTCCCATGCCCTGAAGCAACACAGGGAAATGAGGCCTCCACAGGGCATTTCTTTGCTCTCAGCCGGGCTCTAAGAGATGGCTTGGAGGAGACATTTTGCCTCTGACCTTAGCACTGGACTATCTACCTCCATCTCCCTCAGCCTAAAGTCTCTGGATACTCTTAATACCCAGGGCTAATGGGGGTTGGAGAAAGGATCAACAAACTGATAGAAATTACTGAGGCCTGACTATCTAGAAATCTGCCCTTGCTCAAAGTTATTCCTCTGCAAAATTTTGCACAATCCAGACTTATACTCAACAGCCCTATAAATATCAAAAAGGAAAGGAAGAGAGTTTGTGGCTGGTGGCAGATATTCCTGTCCTTTCACCATCCAAACTGCTCATCCAAGTCATCAGTGCTACTTCAGGGGCAGGTGGCCAGGCTACGCTCTCTTCCTGCATACCCTTCCGGCAGCTCACACTGAGTTCTGCCTCCCACTTCTCCTGCGTACCCCTACCCACTCCCCTCACCCTGCCTCCTATGCTGGACTCTAATGAACAGACAGTGCTTGTCCGAGGCACTAAATGACAAGAAACCAGCCTGTCCCGGGTCCTAGTCCTGGTTAGGACACTAACTCCAGCTTTGATTTCCTCAGTGAGGAGGTCACAACTGAATACTCCCTGTGGTCCCTTTGAGCTCTAAAGGACCTTCATTTAGCTCCTCAGAACCTGTCCCCTCAGCTTCTGGAAAGCATGGGCCATTGTCCATGTCACAGGCCCAAGTGCCCAGGACAACAGACAACTCTAGGCTTCTGTTCAGAGGCAGGAGAGAGAGAACATGTCAGTCATTTGCCTGAAATAATTTCCCAACCTGTTTTTCTTCCTTGTAACTTTCCCAGTTTAATGCCAGTTAGTGGACCAGTCTGGCTATATGCTATATGCTTGTTTAATCCATAGAAAGATGCCAGCTGTCCTTCCTGCACACATTTTTCCATCTGGCCCTGGCTCGGCCAGTCCATGGTTTCTCATAATCCCCTCCACCTGCATCAGTGCCATGACATACATCAATGGGTCAGTCACTGAGGTGTAGTTCCCTGTGAAGGAAGAGGCCAGAGAAGCTGACAGGCCTGTGTCACCTTCCTGCAGAAAGACCTGCACAGGCAGCTGACTTGTGACCCCAAGGTGCCCTGTTTCCCTAAACTGTTTCTTGGAGGGGAAAAAGGTACCAGTGGCAAAGCCTTCATGTAATACAGCCCTTGTGTTAGATTTTCATCACTGTGACCGATAACTGAGAAAAACCACCTAAAGGAGAGGTCTAGGATGGCTCAAGGCTGCAGAGGTTTCAGTTCACAGTCCATTGTTATAGGCCTGGGGTGAGGTAGAAGGTGGTGAAGCAAAGCTGCTTTCACTTCATGGTGGCCAGGAAGTAGAGAGAGGGAAAGAGCCAGAGAGGAAGGAGCCTGCGACCAGTAGAGTCCTCAAGGTCACACACCTGTGATCCATTCTTCAACTAGGTCCCACCTCCTGTTTCCATCAAATTGTGATCTCATCAATAGGTTAATCCATGATGAAGGCAGAGCCCTCATGATCCAGGCACGTCCCCTAAAACACATCAGCTTACAATCAAGCCTTTAGCATGAGTTTTGGGGAGCATCTCATATCCAAGCTATAATATCTCTCCTAAAAGTTTTTCATGTGTGAGCACAGAAAAGGCTCTGAGAAGTTCCTGCTTTAAAGAGATGTTTGTGTTACCACATCTCCCTACCATATCACTGCAGAAATATCTCTTACCATTCCAAGATCAGTGCCCCAAGTAACAATGTCCATTGTATACTGAATGTTGCTGGTAAGAAGTGGAGATGATTCTAATTGCCCTGAGCCAGCCCCAAACCCTGTCTCCAGTCTTCCAGAGTCCTGAGCCACCTGACAAGACCAGGCAATGACTACAACTGAGCAGCCCAGGCAATGATTACAACAGTCAGGGCCCCATGGGTGGGAGCTGAAGCTGGGAGCCTAGATACGGCTCTCCTGGGGAGATGTGCTGGCACCGGGTCACAGTAAATGGGGTGTACCGTTGCCTTGTGTCTGCAGGTGAAAGCTGGCCTGGGAGTCAACGTCATTGGCCTGGTGATAGTGATGATAGCCATCAACACCTGGGGAGTTAGCCTCTTCCACCTGGACACCTTTCCAGCCTGGGCTAAGGTCAGTAACATCACTGATCAGGCCTAACACCAGTGGACAAACTGGCTGGGCCACAGGAGCTGCACTTGGCCAAATCTGCACCACAAAGAAAACCACCAGGAGCACACCCAGTCCCAGGCTGGAGGACATCCCTGCCATCTACCACCTACCATCTACCACCTCAGTCAAGAGCAGAGGTCCTCCAGCCACCACAGCCATGTCCTTGGCTGTTGGGGTCTTCTCCCCCACCCACCTGCCTTAGCACCATTGGTCAAAAAAACTCAAAACTGTTCTCTCTTCTGTGTCTAGTCCTCCTGATTGACTCTTTTGGAAGCCAGGAAAAGAAAGCCTGTCTTAGTTGCTCCTTAGGGATGAGGCCTCACAAACTGACCAGCCTCCCTAGGGTTTATGTAAAACATTCTCAAGAGTTGACGGAGATACCCAAACCATTCTAGTTTTGCAGACAGCGAAATCAGTGATGTCTCCTCTGGGAAAAAACCTGACCTAGAATTCGAGCCATCTCAAGTGTTTCTATCGTAAGTTTTCTCCACAAAAAAGCAATTGTTCCTGGGGATTTAGCTCAGTGGTTTCGCCGCTTGCTGCCCAAGTGCAAGGACCCGAGTTCGATCCCCAGTACCAAAAAAACAAAAACAGAAACAAAAAAGCCATTCTTACTAGGTCCTTTTTATCATTATTTTGATTCCATTTTAACAGTTTTCTTCAGTGGCTTCCCTTTACCTTGGCACCAAATTCCTGTAAAGAAAAATGTTCTCCTTGAGAAAGAGGTTGGCATTATTTTCTTTGTCAAAAGAAAAAGTAGAGAAAAGACACTTGTGATACTAACCAGAAATACCATTGTTTGGCCAAGTGTGGGAGGAAAACTTCATACTGGTCTTACTACAATTGAGACCAAAGCACTATTACTGCTATTACATTGGCTTGCTTCTGGTTTTAATGAGTACCTCCTATCCTGAGAAGACAAAGGTACTACTCAGAGGTCACTTCCTATGTGTGAGTGAGCCCCTTGAGAGAACAGAGATGTCTGTACATCTTGAGTGTGCCTGGGAAACATCTACCGTGTTGTATGCCAGGGCTGAGGACTTAGCTCAGAGCACTTTCATAGCATGTGCAAGGCCATCAGTTTGATCCTCAGAACTGCAAGAAGAAGCAAAAAATGTATAATGTTGTAAAATGTAGCTGCTCAATAAATGTCCCTGATGAGAAAAATCACTGCCAAGGAAGGCCTTTTTCCTCCAGACCATGCCATTTTCATTGCTGGATACAGCTCTCTTCCTCCAGTTTGCTGCCGTTACATTTCTGATTTCAACCATCAAATGCTTGCTAAATATGTCTTAGGGAAAAAGGAGTCTCCCATAGTTATTACTGTATTAACTGATTTTAAACTACTATCAATAGCATGTGCAGTTTCCCCACAATAATTGATCTATAAAAATCACACTTTTAGTTGGTCAAGGGAATATGAGTTGCAATACTTCTTTTAGGCCAGTCAACACACGCACAATGCAACCACAGACTGTGACTGGCCAGGTTTAACCAGAAGTGTTGCTACTTTTGCCCTGTCGACTGGCTTAGCCAACATTTGGCCAATTATAATAGTGAGCCCAAATGAAACACCAGCATTAGGTACGTTACTATTGGTTTGATCATCCCAGCCTCCCTACAAGTCAATTTACTTCAGCATGGTCAAGAGTCAGGGTGTTACTGCTATTGTCTGGTTAATTACATCATCCCATTTCTGAACCATTACTGAACTCAGACTCTAAGCCCCTAAACCAGATTCTGGGAACATAGTAAGAAAAAGAGAAAAAGCTGACTTAGAATTAAGTGCACTTAGAATTACTGGCCACTGTTCAGGTGTTTGAGCCTGAGTCACTCCTGAAGGGAAGCAGTGCCAGCTCTGTCTCAGCAGCTGCTGCCAGGGCCTCCCTTAAGCTGGCACCTCACTACTGTGTGGTTCACGGGCCGCCATCAGGACTGCCAGTGTTCCTTCCAAGTCCAGAGATTTGGGGCAAACAAGACAGCTTGTGCCAGTCATAGGGGATGACAGTCCCGTCACCTAAAGTCACTCCACCGTGGGCTATCTTCTAGCCCTTCTTAGTAGTCTCTTGGTGTTACAATTTGAGTATCTTCTAACATTGCACTATATGGATGGCAGAGCTCTGCGTGGTCATCTGATACCAGCTCACTTTCCAGATAATGAAACCAGGAGCCAAAGACACTAAACATAGCTGCACTTTATTCTCGTCAATTATGTAATCAAATTTGCTTAGTCAAAGTTGCCTTTGAAATTCCACAAAGTCACCCATTAAGGACATGGCATCCAATCTTTCACACTGGTATTTGTCACAAACCTTTGTACACTATCAATCTTTCAATTTTTAAAATTGCTACTTTTCTTTCCACTGCCAGAATGGATCCATTTCTTTACCTTACCATCAAGTGAAGTACAGCTGGGGTCTCTATATCCACAGATTCTGCATCAGTGGACTCAAACCCTCAACCAAACTCAAAAAAAAAAAAAAAAATTAAAAAAGAACTACATGTGTACTTAAAGTTTTTTGTCATTTACACTGTATTGGATGTTGTAATTAAAGGAGGATGTGCACGGGTCAGATGCAAATACTGTACCATTGCATGTAAAAGACTAGAGCACCTATAGTTTGTGGTATCCGCAAGGGTACAGGTGGAGGGCTGGAACCAACTCCCTGTGGCTACTGAGGGACTGACATCGCTGGCTGTTCACATATGGACTGGATTGTTTCAAACAGTATCTCCAAATGCCAGGACCTCTCAGTACTGCAAGATGCTCGAAACACCAGAACACAAAGGCAAAGAAGGGGACCTGAGGACACAGATGGCCAGTGCTGGGGCTCCTCTCACTGAAGGACTGCTGGACACAGCTCCTGTGCTGCGTGCACAGCTCCTCTGTCCCAACCTTGTACCTGCACAAACCTATGATGCAACTGCACACCTTTCACACAGTCCTGCCACCAAAGCAGTGATTGTGGCAGGCCTGGGACCCAGATTTTACAACAGCCCGCCCTGGGCACTTTGCATAAAACCTCCTTCAGCTCTTTCTTCTTCCCCAGTCCCTTGCACAATATGCCATCTGTTAGGTCTTTGCCTCTTGACTAAATACATTGCAACCAGACTTAGGAAAGATATAAGCTGAATACTTGAAATTCTAAGTACCACAAACTCCCTATTAAGACCAGGCAAGGTCTCAAAAGATTTTCCCTTCACCGCCCTGTTCCTTTCCACAAGGCAAGGCCCTAGTAGTCAGTAAGGAAAAAAGAACTAATTCATCTATGCAAGAAATGGAAATGCTACAGGCAAAACCCAAGACTGGCAGTTTAAGGAAAGTCTCATTTGCTCCAGTACAGTATATAGTGTTTCTCCAGGAGGAATAACTCAGAAAATGCATTTAAAATGTGGGAGACCTGAGCAGAAAAACAAACAGCACCACAGTATCTAGGGAGTGAACCGGCTAGTGGAAATGAAAACATTACACATGTGGCCATATGCGCTATAACCTGTACGCAGACAACTAGGAAAACCACACAGCTTTTCTCTGTACTCATATGAATGAGAATTATTGCGTTGGAAAAAAGGAAATAAATTACTTTTAAATCAAAAGCAGATAAATTGTTTAATTTCATGATTTGTTAATCAGAAGAAAAAGACTAAAGATGTTGATTTTTAACTTCAACTCATAAAATTTTGCTCTTTCGATTTTAAATATGGTTAATTTCTTTCCCTCTCCCTTTGTTTGGGAGGATTACAGTTTAAGTCTTTCATGTTAAATGTATTTATTAAGTTTCCAATATCAATCCTGACATGTCAGAGTAATCTATATTATTTTGAGTAACCTGCCCTTTGTAGTCAGGAGAAAGCTTCCTTAAAGCACATCAACAGTTTTCAAGTTTTTTTTTTCTGGTACCGGAGATCGAACTCCAGTCCTTGCGCTTGCGCAGCAGGTGGTGAAACCACTGAGCTAAATCCCCGGCCCTTTCAAGTATTTTTTAAGGTAAAGCAAAGGGCACATCTTGGTGGTCCTTATCGCTCTGTTCATCTGTGCAGCAAGGGTTCCTACCAAACATCCATCAGTCTCCATAAACCCATCCAATGCCTTAAAATCCATGATGATTCCACATTCCTTGAATATATATCTCAATACAGATCACCTTGCCTGAGAAAAATGAACTCTTTTTCACTGCTGCAAGAATGTAAAAATAGAAGGTACCTGAACAGTGGGTATGAAGTCAGCCTGTTTGACTATGTGTGATTTGTGTGGTGAAGCTGAACTAAAGGACTGATTAGCTGGTTGACACCTCTGGTAGAAATCATTCTAACAGCAAAGGCATGGGTCACTCCTGAGCAAGCCCTAAGTCAAAGTGAGCTTTGATTACAAAGTATGACATAAAGAGAGCTCATCTTCTAAGTGACCACTGTCCCCAAAGCTGTAACTCTGGGAGACCACACACATAGTCACAGTGCTTCCATGGGTGAAAAGAAGGATCCTTTTTTGGAAAGAGTTTGCTAAGTACGCCTTGGAATTCTGATTATCCTCAAGGGTGGTAAACCTTTGTCCTTTAAAGCTATAGTTTATTCTGCTAACAACCTAGTCCTTCAAGATCTCATCTTGTTAGCCAGGTGGTATACTGTAAATTTTCATCATTATCTAAGAAACTAACCACAGAATCTAATGACATATGTATTTTGCATGGTTCATGAACTGTTTCCATAAGTGACTCCAGAAACACAAGTAGCAGCAAGATGTTTGGACTATATCTGCTTACTGAACAATGTGTGTAATGCCACGTACATGGTCTTAATTATTTCTTATGGAAACCCTATGAGTAGACAGTATGCTCCCCTCTTAACAGATAATGCCAGTTTCAGAAAGCATACGCTGCTAGGGAGAGCCAAACCATATGGATCCCAACCTGCCACACACAAGGATGAGTCGTACAGAGATAAAACTTATCTCCATGTTTGAGAGTTCTGTTTTCAAAGGGAAGCAGAATCACTTTATTTTAGAATGACATATAGTATCACTGTTATGACTGTCTGAAAATAAGGTGTCACTAAGTAATCCTCCCATTTTATCAGTTCTGCTAACATTTCTTCAGAAAGGCATTACAGGTAAAATTGCCCAACAAGTCTTCTGAAACAAAACACAGGGCTGTGGATATAGCTCAGTGTAGGGCACTTGCCTAGCATGTGCAAGACCCTGGGTTCAATCACCAGTACTGGAAGAAAAAAATGTTTAAAGAAAATACCTAATGGACATTTACCTATACCAGTGCAAATTATATTTCTAGGACATTATCTTATAGCTACACCCTGCACAGACATGTGTAATAACATTAGATTCAATGTTATCACCATAATACCAAAAGAATAAACCAAACATTCATCAGTAGCAGATTAAATTATGGTATATCCATTCAATAGAATCTTATGCAGCCCAAAACAGAATGAGGTTTCTTGTTCTTTACATACTGGTATGGAATGATCTCTAATAACAGCTGAAAAAAAAACAGCTGGACATGGTAGCATGTCTGTAATACTAGCACTCTGGGAGGCTGAGAAGTGAGGATCCCAAGTTCTAGCTCAGTCTGGGCAATTTAGCAAGATCCTGAATCAAAATAAAAAATAAAAGAGCTGGAGGTGTAGCTCAATGCAAAAGCACTGGGTTCCATCTCTAGTACCATGGGGTGGGGGGAGGCAAGGGGCAGACCTGTACGTATGATTTTTGATCATTTGTGTAGATAAATGTGCGTGTGTGTGTGTGTGTGTGTGTTTGGCACAAACTCCTTCTCAAACCAGAGAGTAACAGTAACTGTATGAGCGAGGAGGAGGGAAGAGGCCTTTTTTGGGAAGTCACTTCTGTATCTTCACCCACGGGAAAAGTTATATATTAAACTATTTTAAATTTAAAAATACAGACTATGGCCAGGCATGGTGATGCACACCTGTTAATCCCAGCACTCAGGAGGTTGGGGCAGGAAGATCGCCACAAGTTCAAGGCCAGCCTGAGCTACATACTGAGTTCAAGTTCAGCCTAGAATACAGAACAAGACCCTGTCTTAAAAAAAAAAAAAATAGGCCGGGGATTTAGCTCAGTGGTTTTGCTGCCTGCTGCGCAAGCGCAAGGAACCAAGTTCAATCCCTGGTACCAAAAAAAAAATAGGCCGGGGATTTAGCTCAGTGGTTTTGCTGCCTGCTGCGCAAGCGCAAGGAACCAAGTTCAATCCCTGGTACCAAAAAAAAAATAGGCCGGGGATTTAGCTCAGTGGTTTCGCCTCCTGCTGCGCAAGCACAAGGACCCAAGTTCGATCCCCGGTACCAAAAAAAAAACCCCATAATGACTAGACATGTACCATCAGGTGTGCCTATAGTCTCTGCATCCAGGAGGCTAAAGCAGGAGGATCACTTGAGCCCAGGGGGTTTGAGACTAGCTTGGACTAAATAGTGAGACAACACCTCCAAAGGAAAAAAATGAATTATACAATTTGTAAGGCACAAATTAAAAGAGTAGTTTCTGATTACAGAAAAAAAAAAGCATCTATTGCAGAGAGGAGAAAAATCCTTCTCTTTGACATGCTGGGGTTTTGTGTTTATATGTGTTTATATGTGTATATGTGTGTGTGTGTGTGTGTGTGTGTTTGGTAGTACTAGGGCCTTCACTCTGAGCTACATCCCTGTTTTGAGACAGAGTCTCACTAAATCACTAAGTTGCACCAGCTGGGCTCAAACTTGCAATCCTCCTGCCTCAGCCTCACTGAGTACTGGGATTAGGAACGTATACCACCAGGTCTGGCTGAGGTACTCATTTTATTATGCATTTGGACCATACTTTCGATGGAACAATGAAAATCACTGAATTGCAATGTAAACAATTTTATTTTATACATATATATATTTTTTTCTTTCAAGTCTTTTGAGATTCTGTATAGTCTGGGCTGGCCCTGAACTCACTATGTAGCCCAGGCTGGCCTCAAACTCACAGAGATCCTCCTGCCTCAGCCTCCCAAGCTCTGGGACTACAGGCATGTGCCACCACACCTGGCAATAATTTTTTAATGTGGACTCTATCAACTTCATTTTGTAATGTCCAATGTACCTGTAACCTCCAGAAGGATTCTTTTGAGGGAAGAGTCAGATCCAATACATCATTAAGGAAAAACATGCATACATAATAATTTATGAACACTACTGAGACAAAAAATACTATTCTGCATATTTTTAATTCATCAGCTATTTATAAGATTCTTAGAATATATTTTCTCAATTAATTAATACAAAATTGACTTACTGGTTATCAGTATACTTGGTTATCAGTATACTTACTGGTTATCAGTTATACTTGCCTGAAAAGAGAATAAAATAAATGGATAATTTACTAGAAACTGGGGTCTGGATATTAATTTTAATACTTCAAAACAAAAAGTTTAGTAACAAGTGTTTAACAAGCACCCACTTTTATCACTAATTAATTCAGCATTATTTGTGTCTGATCAGCTATACAAACTTAGCAATTTTTGTTTTGACAAGAAGTAGGAATCCCAAAGAACAAGGGAGAAACTACTAAATAAAGGTCATGTTTGCCAACCTAGCCTAGCACCATAATTTCAGTCTTCAAGCCTCCCAAAGAGATGGAAGGAAGACATGAGAAGACTTGAGGAGCTGAAATTGTGAAGCGTAGTTCTTGACTTGGGGCCCTGTTTTTGCTCCGAGGCAACACAGTCTAGCAAAGAGGAAAATCGCTGAGGCTGGTGACACAGAGCTACGGGATCAGGAGGTCAGGGATGCTGCTCAGAGGCAGGAGGGCAGTGTGTACAGAACGAAGAACTGCAGTAGCCTCAGGAACTAGGGGGTTTCTTCTTGGCTTCCAAGTCCTTTTTAATCTCTTCAAGTTTTTTAGCCAGGTTTGGTATCTTTAAACAGAAAAAAGGATTATTATAATTTTGCATCTACCTACTAATTATTCTTTGATTACTCTTCCTCCAAGGATAAATGGTTTCACAGGTTTTTCTTTTCCTCTGAAAGGGACTTTCTGAATAGTGCTGTTTCCTAGCCTTTAACTGCAAGTGAAGGATTGCAGAAGTTTTAAGCTCCTGGTCCCTCTCTAAGCAGACTCTGACTTCCACTTGCAGAGACACACTTAGCCCTCAATCCAGTGCAGGTGAAAGCTGCACATGTAAGCAGTAAATGTGATATAAAGCAAGAAAGCCCCTGCTAGAGAACCATAACTCAAGCAAAGGCTGACAAAGGGAAAGACCTTGCCACACAAGTTCATGTTTCCCTTACTTGTTTGTTTGGAATACCTTCTAGAGCCCTCACCCATGGGCAGATGCGCCACCCAATCTTCAACTTCCCCATCTACAAATAAGCTTAATGCTGCAATTTCCACTTCACACTGTTTAGATCCATGTCCAAAATTCTAAGACATCTCTGCTACTGGACAAGGGAGTTGAAAAGATCATCAATTAATCTTTAAAGTTTCACAGATCGTGATTTTCCTCGGAGCCAACTTAGAATGACTCTGGGCTAACACACACAACAGCTTAGGCTCCTCCTGAGACCACCTTAACTGATGGACTCTTGCCCTCTTGTGGTGATACAGAGGACAGAGCTTCTGTGCATTAGATTGTATTTTTCAAATACAGTAGAAATTTTTCTATAAAATTCAGGACTTTTCCCTCATATTTATGGCCTCACTTAAGCAATTTACCTCAACAAAGAAAAGAGACTATGGAATAGTTACACAGAATCAAATAAGACATGAATATGGCCACTTACGTCATAGTTCTGAGCCAGGTACATTCCCACCACGTTGCCAAAAGTAAATCCAAGCTGAAAGAACAGAAAAGGAAGAGTCACACTGCACACTGGGTCCAACCAAACACATGAACAGTATCTTCCTGTGGGCTCAGAACAGTGAGGGACCCTGGTGTCTAGTCTAAGATGGTGTAGAATGTGAAATCCACATTTTTCTTCTATAAAACAGAGACACACTCTCTCCCAAAAGGTTAAAGAGTATAAAAAAAGAAAGACTAAATGGTGGCAATGAACAAATCTACCCTAAATTCTCCTTATCCCCTCATATCTCCCCAATATTTTTTTCTTTCTTTGGTTATGGGTGCTGCCATTCCTCTCTATATCAAATAAAAATTATTCAACTAAAATATATTCAGCTGAATAAGAGAATCTTAGAGAATGAAGGAATGTTCATCACGGTCTAATCTCTTCATATTTCAAAAAGGAATATGAGGCCCAGGTTGGTAAAGTGACTTGTCCAGGGTCATTCACAACAGGGAACACAAGACAACATTTCACTACATAGACTCAAAACTAAAACTGCAATGACAGAAAGGAGTGGGAAACTCCTGACACATCTCCGAGCTTTCAGCTCTTCCCCCGATGGGTCTTCAGGAAGAGGGGTCCACCTCAGTGACAGGCACAACTTTTAGAGAACATATTTACCCCACTGGGTTGACTATTTTCCTGAGTAAACACTGTTTCATGAAAATCCAGAGTATGCTTTACACATCAAGAAGGCTGACACTCCTTACCTTTGAGGTTTAACAATTTTCACCCTACTAAGAGCTTCCAATGGAACCGTAATTTCTCATTCCATAAATTCAAATTGGCATTCACTTTTTTCATCATTTTGTGTAGTCAGTTTTACTTCTGGGCAATCACAGGAGGCAAATTAAAACTGAGAAAGTGTGGTCCTTACATTATCAATCAGACATGGTGGGATCCACCCTTATCTTCAAATTGGGGTGGCGCAGGGAGAATGGAATATGACTTCCTGTGCTTCCTCACTGTGCTTCTGCTTTCTGAACCTTACACGGCAAAAGCATAACTGAAGTTGGTTTGGTGTTATCAAATTAAGAAACGTAAAAGAGGCTACTGAGTGTCTCATCACTGACCATTTCTGGTCATTTAACTAGATAGCTTTCAAAATCATACTTTTACCAAGGTGGCAAAATGATTTTTTTTCACCCTTCTATACTGAAACCAGGCAGACAAGAGGTTTTCCAAATGCAGAAAGATAACTGAATTTAATTAAAAGAAAAAAAACCCAGAAATATTAATTCTAACACCAAAAGGAAACCACATGAGATTGAACAAATGACAAGAAAAATAAACGAGAGTTCTGCTTCTACCACTCTTATCTGTACTTTGAAGCAAGACACTTAACTTCTCCACAGCTTTGCTGATTTGAGCTTCCTGATTTAAAAACCATTATAATACAAACATAATGTTCCAGCTCCCATATTCTAAGGTTCTTACCATGTGCCCCCAAATCAACATAGCCAATTGAATGTGGCTTCATTTTGGCAAATTCACCACACGAAAAACTAGAAGTTATTTTAAGACATAAAACAAATAAAAAATCAAGGGCCTAAAGACAAGTCACCTCCACTTCATGTTTCAGATCTGCTGGGTGTGGTGGCACATGCCTATAATCTCAACACTCTGCAGGCTAAGGCAGGAGGATCTTGAGTTTGAGGTCATTCCGGACTCCACAATGAGTTTGAGGTCAGTCTGAGCTACATAGCAAGATGCAGTATAAAAAACAAAACAAAACAAAAAACTACCACCTCTAACACTGGGACATTTTAAGTCTAATATACAATTCAACAATAAGAAGTGTCACTCATTAAGAGAAATGTTAAGACCCAGATGTGAGAATGGATACCTGTAATCCCAGCACTCTGGGAGGCTGAGGCAGGAGGACTACCATGTTTAGCCCAGCCTGGACAATTCAGTGACTTAGTGAGAGTTCTCTCAAAACAAAAGGGGGTGGGGGGAGAGACTGGGGATGTAGCTCCCTGTGAAAGAGCTGGTTCAATCCCCAGTACCTCTAAAAGACAGGGAGGGAGTGAAGGAGGAACAGGGAAGGAGGAGGGAGTGCAGAGAGAGAGCCAGTGAGAGACAGATAGATAAGGGAAAACACCTAAGCCAAAAAAAGCATGTATTATTGTTCATGAGATGGTCAACAGACAGGTTTAGTCAGGAAAAATAAAATCTAAATCTGAGAAACTGACAGTCTGAGCAGTCAGACTGAAACCAGATTAGGGAAGTCTTGAAAAATCTGAAACATCTCTACAGGCCAAGAATGCTTAACTTCTTCCGGGGAAGCCTTATCCATATAGCTCTGTAAACTGGAATTCCTTGGAAAGAGGACTAATATCTAGACTATATAAAGAATTCAAAAATATTAGCCCCTCACAAAATAAAAGACCCATCTGAAAAATGGGCAACTGAAATGAAGACCTTTTCAGAATTAGTACAAATGGTCAATAAATACATGAAAAACTGTTCAAATCTGGCTACTAGAATAATGCAAAATAAAACAACACTGAGATCCCACCTTACTCCAGAAAGAATTGCCATCATCAAGAAATCAAGCACAGGGCCGGGGATTTAGCTCAGTGGTTCTGTGGCCTGCCTCGCAAGCCCAAGGACCGGAGTTCGATCCCCGGTACCAAAAAAAAGAAATCAAGCACCAACAAATGTTGGCAAGGCTGGTGGGAGGGAGGCTCTCTACGTTGTCAGTGGGAGTGTAATCTAGTACAACCAGTATGGAGATTTCTTGTAAGAGTAATTTGGTTTGACCCAGATATTCCCCTTCTGGGTATCTTCTCCAAAGGGCTAAAGACATTGTATTACAGTGATGCATACATACCCCTGTTCATAGCAACACAGTCACAACAGATAAATCTCGTAAGTGGCCTGTGTGTCCATTAACAGATGAATGGATAAAGAAAATGTAGTATTTACATACCATGGTGTGCTACTCTATCATAAAGAAGAATAAACAAGTATGAGTACACCCTGAGACAATAATGTTAAGTGAAATAAATTGGACACACAAATATTACATGGTTGGTCTTTTATGAAGAACCCAAAATAGAACAGCAAAATAAAAGATAACAGGAAATAGGGAGATAGATCTTTCTGTAAATAGGAAGAGGACCAGGAGACGGGAGGCAGGGGGAGGGAAGGGGAAGGAATGAAAAATAATTGTTACACACAGGTACAAACTTTCCACAAGGAATGTAATCATTATGTACTGCAAACATGTACAAATAAAAATTAAAATTTGAAGGAAAAAAAAGCTCTGTAAACTTTACAGGGATAGCTTCACATGGCCATTCCCCTCTCCCAAAAGTATTCTCTGAGAGAAGGCAGAGAGAGAAATGAAATGCCTTCTTACCAAGCTCAGCTCAGCAATGACTACATTACTGTCACACCCTTTGTAACAATCCTGAAGTTTCAGGGTATGAAAAAGTGGTCGCAGCTCACACACACAATGGAAACAAGTGGTACCACATTAGCTATCTGGGGACAGGAGTGATAAGAAGAAAGTGGTAAATAGGACAAATATTAAAAAGAAGTGGGGAGCTAACACCCAGAACAGGAAGACGGAGAAGGGCCAAGAACAGTGTACAAGACAAGAATGGCATTTCCGGCTCTGCAACTGCAGAGTACACTTAGCATCTGTGAAGCCCTGGTCCATCACCCACAACCCCGCACCCTCAAGCCCCATCTAATCCATTTCATTTTTAGCTCATGTGGCAGCAACATCACACCAACGCTGAACTGGTATATGACTGCAGTCCACATCATACTTTAGTGTGAATAATCATTTTTTGCTATGGAAATAGAAATCTTTAAATATAGGACCCTGACTTCAATTCTCCCGAAGAATATGTTTAACAATAAAAATTTACCCAGCCATGGCAGTGCATGCCTGAAATCTCAACACTTGGGAAGCTTAGACAGGAAGATCACCGGGCATTCAAAGCAGCCTGGGCTACATAGTGAGTTCAATACCAGACTATAAACCACATAGGAAGACCCTGTCTCAAAAAAAAGTAATGCATTTGATTACAAAGTGCTATCCAGGCCCTGCTAGCATCAAGTTATATATAGCTTATTGTAAAATCTGAAAGAAATCTGATTTCCCAAATATATCCACACCTAAAGATTTTAAGGGATAACAGACTGCTGTATACTAAAATTAAGTTCATATTCAGCCCTGTGAAAGGACTAAATACAGTCTCTGTCCTTAGATATACAGGAAGAAAAGCTACACATAAACACAAAAGCCACGGGATCCTGAATATTCCAGATACTCCAAAACCAGAACTAGGTCATGCATTAAGGGACAGAATGAATGACAGAGAAGGAGTTGTTTTAAGAACTATGCCTGAAAGAGAGGCATATCACAAGCTGTTTAAAGGCTCTGAAGATGTTGTTAAAATTTAAACTGTGAAAAGAACTGAGAAGGGAACCGAACACAGAGAAACAAGATACAAGACAGGAAAGATAGGATGACTAGAATAAAAGAAATAGGCCAGATTAGAAAAGAAGACTTTTGGTCAGGAATGGAGAGAAATATGCCTGGAGAGCTGGGCAGGACTAGCTGATGCACTTTAAAAAGCAAGGAAAGAGCCAAGCACGGTGGCTCACACAGTTGGGAGGCTGAGGCAGGAAGATCACTGTGAGTTCAAGGCCAGCCTGGGCTACAGAGCGAGATCCTATCTTAAAACAAACAAAAAAAACAAAACAAAAAAAGAATTTCCTTCTGGGGCAATAATGGTCTGGAGCTACTGAGTGATATTCAACTGCAGAGATATGATGAAACCACTGCTTTAGAAGCACTCGCCCAAGTAGGTGTACCCAAACAAGGCTGAGAAAGTACAGAGTAAAGACAGACCCCACATCAGAGTGGTGCCATATAGGACAGACAGTAAGCAAATGTGAATATGATAAAAATAAATGGAGTAGAGAATCCAGGAATACATCTTCACATTTACAGTCAAGTGACTGGCAATAGGAGTGTTAAGATAGCCAATGCAGAAAGAAATGGGTGGTGGGAAACTAGCTATCCACATGCAACAGAATAAAGCTGGACCTCTATGTCACATCAAATACAAAAACTAACTCAAATGGACCAGAAAGCTAAAACTATAAGACAGAAAAAAGAACACAGGAGTGAATCTTCATGGCTTGGGGTTAGGAAATGGTTTTCTTAAATATAACACCAAAAATACAAGAAACATCAAACAAAAAAAATAGACATTAGGCTTTATCAAAATTAAAAATGTGCTTCAAAGAATAACATCAAGAAAAAGGCCATATACCAGGATAAAATATTTGCAAGTAATGTATCTAAAGTATTTGTATCCAGAATAAAGAACTCTTACAATTAAATGATAAAAGGACAAATAACTCAATTTAAAAACTGAGCTAAAGATGTACAAGGATTTCTCCAAAGAAGATACAAATGGTAGACAAGCACATGAAAAGATGCTCAACATCATCAGTCACTGTGGAAAGACAAATCAAAACCATAACAAGGTACCATGTCACACCAACCCACTAGGATGGCTTTAATTTAAAAAAACAAACTGGTAAGGATATGGAGACACTGAAATCTTTATTCCTGCTGAATGGAAATGCAAAATGGTACAGCTACTCTGGAAGCTAAGCTAGCTGTTTTCCTCAAAGCTGAGTACTGCATTATCATATGATGCAGCAATTCTACTCAGGGTATATTCCCAGAAAAACTGAAACACACAACCCCCGAAAAACCTGTACATGAAATTTCTAGCTGGATTTTTCCTAAGAGCCCAAAGGTGAAAACAACACAACTGTCCATCAACTGGTGAAACAATTAACAAAATGTGGTATATCCACATGACGTAATATTAGCTATAAAAAGGAAGGAAACAATGATTCATGCTACAATATAGATGAACACATTACTGTCTGAGTCCATTTAAAGGAAATATCCAGAATAGCCAATTGCACAGACACAGACAATTGGTGGTTGTCCAGCATTAGGGGAGAGGGGAATGAGAAACGAATGTTAATGTGTACAGAGTTTCTTTTTAAGACATTATATACAAAGTGAAATGGTGGTGGCTGCAAGGTCTATGAACATATTAAAAACCACTTTAAGTGGGTGAATTATACCCCAAAGTGTAAAAATCACTAGTATTTGGAAACATGTCAGCTATGCAGGATGAAACTGAGGAAATCAAAGATAACTTCAAGATGAATGCTTTCTTAAAAATCCAGAATTATCAGAAGTAAGAAGGGAGGACCAGGGCCTGGGATTTAGCTCAGTGGTTCCACTGCCTGCCTCATAAGCCCAAGGTCCCAAGTTCGATCCCCAGTACCAAAAAAAAAAAAAAAAAGGAGGACTGAACAGGTAAACAGTTGGCCCGGTGTAGTGGTGCATGCCTATAGTCTCAGCACTCAGGAGGCTGAGGCAGGAGGATCTCTACTAATTCAAAGCCAGCCTGAGTTACATAGGCAAAAAAACAAAAAAAGATAAAACAGTTGGCTTTGCAAGACAGCTTTAGGCAAACCATTGTCATTCTTTTTTTTTTTTTTTGGTACCAGGATTGAACTCAGGACCTTGTGCTTTCGAGGCAGGTACCGGAACCACTGAGCTAAATCCTCAGCCCTTTAGTCACTCTTTTTATGTATAAAAGCACATGAGCTCATTAGTCACGATATTTTACTAACATAAAAATAGCATTAACTCTTAAAAAGTACAAAGCCAACTCCAGAGCAAACTGAACTCCTCTCATCATCTGCCTAACCCCTTCTCTACTCAAAAATTTGTTATGTCCAAAGATCACCAAATAAAGCTACAATGTTTATCTTGGAAAGGCTCCTGGTTGACAATAACCCAAGTATCTGACAAGTCTCAACTATGACTCATCAAATCATACTTTCAAAAATGACACACCCAAATTTAAATTACTGCCAAGGGCTTAAGAAATCTAAAAATAATCTCATTTTATTTACCAAATATACCTACAACTAATACTCAAAAGGATACCTAAAAATGATTTATGGTCTGAGGTGAAAAAAATCTACCCACTGATATTTACATGAAAAGTAAACATTTTAAACTGATAGTTTTATTTCTCAATTTTAGACTTAGCTAAAGAAGCAGTCAGAAAAATCTCCACATTCCAAGGAGGAACACACACACACACAAAAATACCATTTTTTTGTGCCTCAATTTTTAAATTTGGTGTTGAAAACATCATCAAATGTGTTTAACAACTGCTTCAAGTGGTAATAAAACCCACATTCTATACATTAAAACAAAAATCTGCTAATGATATAATCTATATTCCTTCTCACAGAGAAGCACATTTTAAAGGGTTAAGTGAAGATTTTTATTCAATAGTCTTTCTTAGAAAATGAGTGAAAAAGAAAGAAAAAGCATTTCCTTCTTTAATTGAGCCAGTAACTAGACAGTCATGAAAACCAGTAACACTCTGGAAAAAGGTACACTTTCCAGAGAGAACTGCTTTGCCTGTTCTCAAGGAAGCTGATACAAATATTCAGATATCTTAAGACCAAAAAGGTAAGAGGAAAAAAGAGGAAGACCTAAAACTACAAACAATCATCCCTTGCTACCCACAGGATTGGTGCCAGGACCCTCACAAATACCAAAATCTCCAGGTGCTCAGTCCTTTCTTATAAAATGCCACAGGAACCTACATATATCCTTCCATACACTTTATTTATTTTTTTTTTTAAGGGGCTTTTTTTTTTTTTTGGTCTTTTTTTTCACTTTTCTTTTTTGGTACCAGGAATTGAACCCAGGGCCTCACATTTGCCCGGCAGGTGCTGCGCCGCTGAGCTCAATCCCCGGCCCCCTCCCATATACTTTAAATTATCTCTGGAGTATTTATATCTATTACAATGCAAATGCTATGGAAATAGTCAAACTGCTGTATTATTTAGGAATAGTGATAAGAAAGAAAATCTGTATTTTGTTTCACAGTGGACCCTTGACTTATGAACTCAAGTTGGTTTTAAGTCAAGACTATTTTTCCCACAAGAAATAATGGAAACACCCATAATGCATTCCAAATCTCCTAAAGCACCCCTTAACTAACCTTTTAATAATAAAAAAGGGTTGTAAAATGTGCGTAATTTACCAGAATCACCAATAATTTTCCTAGTGCATTCCCCAAAAAGTTATAAAATGTGCCTCGTTTACCAGAAACAACAATTTCATACTGTTCTCACCATTCAAGTTGACATCTTTAGCTTTCAGGAAAGGAGGATGCAATGGAAGGTGGTTACTGCTGCTTGGAAGGAGAGTCCCATTCCATAAGAATATCAGGAATCTGGCTCTCTGGTTTCCTTTCTCTCCTTGAGAGAGTCTGTAGCCCACTAGGACCTGCTTCTGGCTCACGAAGTCTCAACCTCTTCAGAACAAAAAACTGATCTAAGGTTGTTTGTCTGCCTTTTCTTTAACACTGTTCTCTAGTATGATATGACATTGTCATTAAGCAAGCGAATGCAACAATTGGCTTTTTCTGTCTGGATGGGTCTTCTCTACAAATGTTTGTAGCTCTGTGCATTTTTTTAGGATTTCCTTTATTTCAGAAGAACTTTGCTGCATTGACTGTTGATACTCCCCCTCCTCTTCAGAAAGCTCCTCAGCTGCCATTCTTTGTTGCTGAGCCAGAAGTTCCCTGTAGATAATTTCTCTGAATGTTTCTCCACCAGTTCTTCAACATCATCACCGTCTAACCTGTAAGCCTATGGACTCTGCTATAGTAATAATGTTATCAACCACAGGGACTGAGCCAGGCTCCTCTATACAGCCTTCAAAGTCACTCTCCTGTATAATTTTAGGCCACACTTTCTTAGGCTAATGGCCTGACATTTTTTTCTCTTCCTGGGTAATGTTTGTTCTCTTCGGCAATTTCTTCCAGAAAAGGACAGTTTTCTCACTGTTGAAAATTTAATGAGAGCAAATGCCATTTCTCTGTGACATCATTTCAAAGTGGTGTATGTAATTTTCAGCAGCCCTTTTATCAGCATTGGCTGCTTCACCATGCCTAGTTAATGCTATGAACCCCAGTTCTCACTTTAAAATTGTGAAATCACCCCTTACTGCCATGAAAGGTTTCACCATTATCACTCGTAGATGGATTATCCTTTATGAGATAGCCCTACCTTTTTCACAATTACAGACTCAGACAGGCTATAACCTGCCATCTGCCATTTATCCACACTGATAATAGCCTTTCTACCTTGTCTTATCACTGTTAATGGTGACTTACTAATTTGAGTAACACCTTTAGCAACACTAGCTTCCTTACACGAATCTTTTCTCTGTAAGATTGAGATGGATTTTGATATGCTGCACATATTTGCGAGATCAGTCACATGAATGCCACTCTCATATTTCTCCACAATTTCCTTCTTTTTTTCAACTGAGATTGCTTTCTTCTTTAGTTTCTTTTTTGGCTTTTGTGGGGCCATTTTGATTGCAGTAATCATAGTGATTACATAAAACACTGACCATAATCACATCCACAAACCTACACATCTGGACTCGGACTAATGCTTACCTATGTTTGCATACACTTTTCTGGTGTCAAGAGTCTTTGTTTACAACCATTCAAGTGGCTGGCATTTGGGTTGTAACTCAGGACTGGTTGTAAATTAAAACTAAAATTCTAGTTGTAACCCAAGTTGATCATATGTGCAGCTGGTCGTAACTCGAGGGTCCACTGTATTTTCAATCCACAGTTGACTGAATTTGCAGATGTGGAGTGCAGATATGGAAATATCTACTGTAAATTAAATTAATCACAAAGTAGTGACTAAGTGCCTTTTATGTCCCCAAACTAAGGCCCTTAGTGTAGATCAGCATATTAACTGAACTAGAACTAATATGAACTGAACTAATAGAATTGAACTAGAACTAATATGGATCAGCACATTAACATGCATATTAACAGCATATTAACTGAACTAGAGAACCTAAAATAACCTTCCAATTCAAAACCTAAATCCTACATCAGCTACCACAGTGCAGCTAGTATGACAGGTGGGGTGAAAAGTACCCATTCTGTGAAGTTACCAAAGGGAAGAGAGCTTTGCATAATGAACAAGTCTTAAGATGGCTTAAAATAACATTTATCAAATACATACCATATGTAAGGTAATATTCTCCTTATAAAGCAGGTATTATCACTGCCCAGTAATATATTAAGAAAATGAGGCACAAAGCCATTAAGGGATTTGCCTAAGATTGCACAATAGATAAACTTATGTGCCAGGCCCAAAGCAGGTAAATGACATAAAGAATGAAAGAAAGAAATCAAAGATTATGTCATCCTTTCAAGTTTAGGAGATTCAGAGGAGGGGCAGAAAGAAATTAGGTAGGGGTAGAGACTGGGAAGAAGAAATAATGGGTCCAAACATGTTCAGTTGTTGGATGATAACCAGGGAACTGGAGCCCCAAGTAGTTTTGGAAGCTGTCACAAAGAGGTATAAATTGACAGTGTGACTAACAACACAGTCACTTGGGCTAGGATGGGATGGAGGGGGGTCAAGAACTGAGCCTTGAGCAACACTGTAACCAGGAGAAGGGAAAACTGACCAGTAAAAACAGGAGAGATTAGATACAGCCGTTTCCCAAGGCCCCACTAGGGCCAGTCACCTTACCCAGCTCAAGCTTTTCCTTAAAAAGTAGTTTTGCCACATTATAACATTAATGTCTGTGTAACAGTACCAGACACGGGATCCAAAAGCCAAACCAAGAGGGATTAAAAATAAGGGGGTCATGTACCAAGTGCCACTGACCTTAAGAGGTAAGAGGAGTAACAAAGGGCAACAGTAGCAGTGCCACAGGTACTACACAAATCCCCTTTCCTTGGAAAGCTCTCTTAAAACAACTGTAGTTATGCTATAAACAAGCTATTGAAATAGGAATGAAGGGCAAATATTTTAATCCAAGGAAAAAGGACAATGAAAGAAAGGAATATACAAGCATACAGTCAAGAGCAGTGGATCCAGTGATGCTCATCTTATAGGGCTCAAAAAGTGTGATGACAGGCTTAACTTGCTACTGTCACCCCTTCCAAACCTCTGTCACATGCCCTTCTAAGTAAGCTAATCCTCCCTTCTGAGAAGAATCAAAATCAGACTTCAGTGACACCTTACAAAAGAGAACATGAACAATATCTGAATCCTGAGTAAGTGCCAATGCTTTTAAGCATTTAATGGATTAACTTCTCTCTTTTCTTTTTGGTACCAGGCATCGAACTCGGGTCCTTGTGTTTGTGCAGCAGGTGGCGAAATCACTGAGCTAAATCCCTGGCCCTTAACTTCTCTTTTTAATTCTCACAACAAAACCATGAGGTGAGTTCCTATTTTCAGATGTGGAAACTGAAGCACAGAAAATTGAAATAACCTGCCCCCAAAACACAAATTTTCATAACCAAATAATGAGAATAACAATACTTACTACACGTATATTGTTATCTTTAAATTATTTAGTACAAAACATAAACCAAAAAGATTCTTACAAAAAAGAAATAGGTAACAACACAAACTTTCTTTTCAACAAAGATGGAGTACTACACTGCCATAAAGAAAGATAAACTTGAGGCATCCATAGGTAAATGGATGCAACTTGAGAACATAAAGTGAAATAAGTCAGACACCAACACACAAGCTCAGATATCACAGTTTCTCTATTATGAGAAACACTAACACACACACACACACACACACGCAAACGCAAACAGCAAAACAAAAGAGACAAATAGGAAGTAGGAAGTTCAAATACTTCCCCAAATTACATATTCCATTGTTTAAAAAAAATACTGCAATATATATGCTAATTTGTTTCGGTATCTCTTAAAATGCTGAAAATTTTGTGAATTCTCAAATCTCAAATATAAATCATATATATAGCAATAGTCCCAAATAAATTCATTCTGCAAAAACATTTAAAAGGTTAACTAAATGAATGTCCTCTCAGTTTATCAATGAGCAAAAGATGTACTAGTAGGGTGCTCAATTATATCATCTTACACCTGGGGTCTGATACTGCTTTTAACTAAGAGTTTCCTACAAGTAACGATCATAATTACTCCTAAAATCTAGTTAGGACTCTGAAGAAACTCCCAGAGGGAAAAGAGCAGCAATGTCTTCATTAGGCAGTTTATGTCAAGGAAATTTAACCATCAATCTCTGTTTCAAAAGGACATGTGGGAAAGCAACTCATTCCTAGAGCACCAGGTCTCCACTGACCACCTGAAAGATAGTATCTGCCTCATTAGAGGTTGAAAGCGTCAAGTTTTTGAACTGCACAATAATTTGGTAGAAAAAATTCCAATGGAAATGGTAAGTCCAGTGGAATACTCACTAGGCAATTATGGAAATACATTGAGTTTGCCAGAAAAGGGGTTTTTAACTCGAGAAGCCATGAGAAATAATCTTACGCTAACACTCATTTTCCTTAAAAAAAAAAAAAAAAAAAAGCCACCACCACCACCAACAAAAAACACCATTTGGTAAAAACTTTTTTGTCTGACTCTGCCACTCTGAAAGGTCCCACGAGGGCGCCCATCCCTCGCTGACCGGCGAGGTGGCAGAGGCAGTTGCAGTTTGTCGCTGGCCCTCAGACCTGGGAGCCACGGCAGCCGTCTGCGGCCCGGGGCTCTCGCTGGGTCACTGGGGCGCACAGCGCGGGGTGCGACGCACTCGCCCGACCCCTCCACGTCACAAGAACCTGTACGTCTGCAGATAAACACTGACGAGGGGCACGGAGGAGGCACAAGAGAGCCCCACAGGGCTCCACTCACCAGGAACTGGAGCATGTTGGCGGGGAGAGCCAAGGAGGAGCCCAGGGCCGCCACAGCTACTGGAGTCGCTCCAGCTACCTACAGGGCGCGAAGGCGGAAGCGGCCGCCGTGAGCTTCCGGGTCACCCCCCCCATTCCCATGACCGGAAGCGGCTCTTGGTGCCGTGGCGCCCCCTGGCGCAGCGCTCCGGTGTCGTCGCCTGAGCCCGGCCGGCTAGCGGCAAGGTACAGGCCTGGCTGGGCAGCTTTGCGCATCAATCTGTGTTATTCCAAGACTCTCGATGATTCTGCTGCACAATTAGGTTTAGGGCTCTCTGGCCCAGAAGACGGGATGAGCAGCGGGTCGCATCCCTGAGTGCGCAACTGAATCGCCTGGGAACTTTTGCATTGCCAATCCTCGCTAGTCCCACGAGGACTACGAAGGAAAAGGAGCGGGCTGTATTTTTCAAAAGCTCCAGGAGCGTGATGTGCGGCTGAGTCGAAGACCCATGGTAGAGGTCAGATGCTTGCTTAATTGCTAGGATAGAGGCCTCTGGTGTGTGTCTGGCACAACTAGGTCCTAGTCCTGATGGTCTTGCACCGCCTGGTAGCCTTGAGCAGCAACCTAACCTCTCTAAAGCTCGGTTTCTGCCACTGTGAAGGGGCTGCACACCAGATAGCAAACTGTTGTGGGAACCAGTTCAATTGAAGAATTGGTTCAGACAGCAGCTCTGCCTGGGGGCCTCTCCCAGCTCCCCTTTTACCACAAAGCTGCCTGCCCCAATCACACTGCTGGCCACCTCCTGCTCCTAGTCTTATAAAGTCTCTCAAAATGCCCCCCTACACACACACACACACACACACACACACACACACACCCACCCCCGATACCACCCTCTCTCTTTACTGCCCCCCTCCCGAATTCACTTATCTACTAATTTACTATGAGCAGAAATCTGGCTTCAAATAATAGAAAACTAAATCATATTAGCTTAAACCAAGTGGGAATGGACTATATGGATACGGTGGACAAAGACGGGGTACAGGAAAGCTGCAAGAATTTAAACAGCATATTCTGTATTCCTGTTTTCTGCATACATTTGCTCTATTGCTTCTATCTGATGAACTGACAAACTACAGAGATCTGTATGATCTCAGGTTGTAGGAAAAGTTTAGATAAAATATGATAAAACTTGGCACCCACCAAATTGGTAAAAATGTGAAAAGCAGGATAGATGGAAGTGTTATCAACAGTGTGGATAAACAGGACTTTTCACTCTTTGGGTCAGAGTACACTGCAACTTTTTCACAAAGAAACAATTTCTGGCGAAATAAGGGATTTAAGCTCCAAGGCAAGATTTCCATTTCTAGTGGTATTACCCAGAGAAGCCTGCTTACGTGATGTATGTCTTCCCCAAGGAGATATGTACACTAATCATCGTTTCAGTGTACAAAATACTGGGAAGCTAAATGTCTCCCAGTCCACTGGTAGTCCGGGTATAAGTTAGGCTATTTGTACGATGGGATACTGTCACTGTTCAATAATCATAATAAATGATCATGAAAAGTTATCAAAAACACAATGTTGTGCCAGGCATGCTGGTGAATGAATACCTGCCATAACAGCATTCAGGAGGCTGAGACAGGAGGGTCGTGAGTTCAAGGTCAGCTTGGGCTATAGTGAGACCCTGTCTCAAAAAATAAAAACAAAAAATACAATATTGAATGGAAAAGCAACCTGTAAATTGCTTCATACAGTAAAGACACATAGGAAGATTGTGTGCAAGACAACACGACTGAATGCTTGTGAATACACACGTAAGCAAAGGAAGCAGAAAACACGTATGTAGTGAGAGCTGTGAGTGGAGAGGGGGCTCAAGTTCCTGACAGTGGTGATCTCTGGGGCTGAGGGGAGTAGGGAAGTGGGTAAGAGTTCCCGGGGGGTCTCAGTGGAATCTGTTTCTTTTCACAAAAAACCAAGACCTGGAGCAAATGCAGTAATTTTAAGATTTGATGAAATTAGGTTTGACATGAAAGTAGAGTATCTGCAAGTTTATTATATTATTATTTGGTTTTGGTTTGTGTTTTTTTTTTGGTACCGGGAATCGAAATCAGGACCTTGCTCTTGACAGGCAGGTGCTGATTTTATTACTTGTATGATTGAAACAAAACATGATTTTTCAAATATTTTAAGAGAAATGACTAAAGCAATGGTGGAAAGGTTTTCTGGGAATGAGAGATTCATTCTCCAAGTACCACCCCACAGATTACTTACTGGATTGGGAGACAGATAACCTTTAAGTCATAATGCCAAGAGCACCTTGACCAAGTGTTCGGTCACAGCATCATGAAACACACTGCTGCGCACCTCCTGATAGGAGACCGAGAGCGCAGTATCACCTCTACAGTTCAACTGCGACCAAAAGTGTAAACATTGAATCTAATCCAATAAATAAAATACGGAAGCTTCTTAAAATCAGCTAGAATGTCACCCTCACCCCCCAAATAAAAGGGGGCAAGGAACTATTTGAGAATAAAGATGAAGAAAGAGGTAACTAAATGTAATGATTCTTGATGGAATCCTAGGTTTTAAAAAAGTTCTAAAGTACATTTTTGAGACAGTTGAAGAAATTTGGTATAGATGGGATATTAGAAAATTTTATTATTTTATCCAATGTCTTAAATGTGACTGTTTTGTTGTTAGGAAAGAAGCTATGCTTATTCTTACAGAAATAGGATTAGAGTGCCATGGAGATTACAACCTAAGGAAGAAAAATAGTACACGTTCACATCTAAAAAGATAAAGCAGTGTGCAAACTGTTAGCAGTTGCTATCTAGGTGAAAAGTAGATATATATGGTTTCATTATACTTTGCTTTCAGTTCTTCTGAAGATCCAAAATTCCTCAGTTAGGGAAACAACAAATATTCAGAAAAGGCTAGGTTGTGTATTAACAGCCTGTATAGCACAGATAAGAAATGTATCAATTTATCCAAACTATCGTGATGACTACCAAGAGGGAATATACCTCCTGATTTCCCAACCTCAACAAACTGATCAATTCAGTTAAAATCCTACATTTATTTAGTATTTTTGAGGAATGGGTAAGATAAGCCTTTCAATGCTAAAATTTTGAGTCTCTAAAACTTGGTTTTCTCTTCTTTTTGCCTTGCTGAAGAGCCTCTGAAGTACCTAACACCTCTCCATGCCCAGGTAAAGATATCAGGCCAAGTCATCTACCGTCAGACAGCACTTCCGGTCAGCAGGCACAGCACTCCTCCCATGTGCCTCGGCACTGCCCCAGCTTCCAATCCAGTCAGCTGCACTTTTGGAAGAAATTATGGGAAAACAAGGTAATTGTGTTTAGTAAATCCAAAATTCTTAGTTCCAAATTTGGCTAAAATTTTCTCTGGAAGACTTTACACCACAGGTTTATAAAGTTTGGGCTCTGTGGGAGGGTTTTTTGATTATTGCTCAGTTGGAGCCCATATCCTGGCTAAGATTACTCCCTGTGGGCTGGGGGTGCAGCTCAGGGCCAGAGCACTTGCCCAGACTGCATGAGACCCTGGGTTTGATCCCCAGAACTGTAAACAAAACAAAAAATGTTTGCTGTAGGCTCAAGTAGTGGAGCATCAGGCACAAGGACTCTATTTTGGATCCAATTACATCTTCGTTCATTTCCCTCCAAGACATCTATTTGCTGACAGGATGCTCTCCAGCCAGACTGTTTATAACTAGTAGTCAGTGAACTAATTTCAAAACATAACAGTGATAAAACCTGTTTTAAAAGATGCTTAAAAACCATGGAAAATTTAAAATTAAAAAGAAAAAAGTACAACAGCATAGCCCCATGGAACTACATGTTAATTTTGTTTCTATATGAGAGTCAAGGTTATTTCTCCTCTCAGCAGTGTCCCCTGTGAACTAGGGTAAAATAACTGGTGGCTGGAAAGGGAAAATGCACTTTCAGATGACACAGTCAGTAGAATGCAAATATAATTGGGCAAGAAATAGAGTGGGGGTTAAGTTTTTTGCCCTACTGGCACCCACCACTCTAATGAGAAACACAGGCAGACTAATTTCAGTCATTTCTACAAATACAAATTACCAAATCATCATTTAATGCAGAAAAAAGGCAAAAAGACTGGGCATGGTGGTGCACGCCTGTAATCCCAGCACTTGGGAGGCTGAGGCAGGAGGATCGCCATGAGTTTGAGGCCAGCCTGAACTACAAAGGGAGACCCTGCCTCAAAGAAAAAAGAGCCAAAAGCTAATTACTCAAGAGAGATGGCTTAACTTTTTGAGACATATCCACAGTACATGTTTCGAGGTACTGAGTAGCTGGTAGATGGCAGGGCACAGCTGCAGTTTACTATCCACTCTACCCCATGCAGTGTGGATAAAAAATGTCAAAAGTGTGATGTAAAAAGGTAAAAAATATTAGCATTTCCAGACTATGCCTTTAATTTAGCATTCAGAATATCTCTAGGAGAAAACCATCACTGTAAAATGTTTCTATGTTAGAGTATCAATGATAATGATCATTTCCTAGATAAAATTTCAAAAAACTGACCAGGTATTTCATTTTTTAAAAAAGTATTTATTTTTTCACTAGTGAGGATAAAATCAGGAAAAGATGTTTACAGAAAAGATTCCATATATAAAGAAAGAAATAGCAAAATATTTTTGGTCATAATTTAGAAACAAAGTAATCTATAAAAAGGAGACAGTTTTCCACAATTCATCTCTTCCACAGAAGAGCACTAGGTGCAGGCGCTCAATTCCTTGATAACCTCAGTAGGCCGCCAATACGCCTGACAAGAGCCTGTATGAAACTATAGCGAGATCGGACTTTTGAATATAATCTTTCGATGTCCAAAAGCTTCTTTTGTAGTGATTCTCCAAATGCGTTGATGGCATCAGCCTGAAGCTAGAGGTGACATAGATAAGATTATTAGAATTGCTGTCTCAAATATCTTCTTTCTATAGCTTCCAACTTAAAAAACCTTTCTATTTTTGTAATGTGGTCTTTCCAAAGTAAAATACTTTGGGATTTTTGTCATGTGATACCAAATTAACTACACAGTCACATTTTCTACCTTAGAATTTTGGGTATGATCTTAGTGTTTTTTCCTCTTTCCTTTCTTGTGTAAATGAATGTTTTAAATAGCAACAACTACTGATGCTGCTATACTGACATATATGCAAAAACAATTCCCAAAGGGCCACATAAATTAGTTAGGAACTCAGGGATGGTGACACACTTCTGTAATCCCAGAATCTCTGAGAGGCCGAGGCAGAAGAATAGCAAGTTCAAGCCCAGCCTGAACAACTTAGTGAGATCTTTTCTCTAAAAAACAACAAAACAAAACAAAACAGGTGGGTGTCTTTGTGGGAAAAAGAAGGGGTGCTGAGACAGGAGGATTTTTGTGAGCTGAAGGCCATCCTGAAACACATACTAACACCCGATCTTAAAAAAAAAAGCAGAAGGAAGAGAAGGAAAAGGAGGAAAATGAGGAGGAAAAGAAGTAGAAGAAGGGGTAGGTGAGAAAAGCATTTACTTTCTACTTTATTTTGCAATGAAAACATTTGCATGCATTTGTTTTTAAGAAATAGCAATGGGGGCCTGGCAGGGAGGAAGCTGGTATACACTTCACAATTCAAATGTATTTAGAATGCATATGTAGTTTCAGATTATCTTTTTGATGTTATACCGAAAGATAAAATGAAGTACAAAAGTACATGAATCTACCCTGCCTTCAGTTTTGCATTAAAATCACACAGCAAGAATGAGATAATTTATCCTCCATTTTTTCCCCTTAGCTTTATGACAGACCAATCTAACTGGGAGAGTAAAAAGTCATTAATTCAACAGTCATTTATTAAACATTTTCTGGATGATCTATTCTTTGGCCAATTCTGTACAGGGCCTCAACCCTCTACTTCCTTTTATAAAAAGGTCACTGAAGGGCAAACACAGGCAGGCCCAGGGCAAGAGTGTATTATTCAGGACCTCTAGGGGGCTGGGTCTGAGGGCTGCTGCACCTCTCTTTCCAGGTTAAGGCCCAGCCATCAGCTTTACAAAAGGCAGCAAACGAGGATTTGGGAAAAGAGGCCTTATCAAATCACAGCTATAGATATCAGGTGCCTAGCAGCAGATCTAGCTATAATCCATCTTCCCTAATCCACACTGTCATATACCTGCTTGGTTGGAAACAAGCCCTCATACAAAGTTTTCACTCACACTGTTTCTGGGATATTCTTCATTTTTCCAACACTTCAGATCAAGAGGATACTAAGAGCATAACACTGCATGTTATAATAAACTATTACAGTAGAATTTTCACTGGTTGCTCTCAATCTCATTCTTAAATTATTTCCTGGAAAATTAAATGCTGAGTGATACTTTGTGCCTAAAGATTCTGAAAAGCTAATAAAAATAGTAGAGATGTACAGACTGCTATAGTTTGGGTGATAAATGACCCCCCCAGTCCCTGTGTTATAAACGCTTTGGCCCCACAGAGGTCCTTAGGTCACGATGGGTGTGCCCGTGGAGACAGGACTCTGGGACCGTGGATTTTCTCTCTTCTGCACCCTGCCATGGGATCTGTAGCTTATTCCACCAGCTGTCCTGCATGCCCAACAGAGGCCCCATGCCTTGGGTCTCCCCAATCTTGGGACAGAACCTCACAGTCTGTGACCCAGAATAAATCTGAAGGTGATGGAAAGCTGTCTAAAACACAGACCATAATGCCTACCAATTACTGAACACCCACCACCAGGAGCTTTATATACATGAAACCTCACTTAACTCTGACAAGATCTTCTGAGGTTGAATTATCATTTCTTAGATGAAGAAATGGAGGCTCAGAAAGTAATTTCCAAGCCTCATAGCTGTTAAGTTAGAATGCATCTCAGATCTCTGTATGCAATCCTGAAAATTATAATCTTTAACACAACTGGCTTTCCTTTTTACTTTACGAAGAGAAAAAAAGAGTGAGAATACAGCCTTACCTGCTCTATATCATGTTGGCTCACTACAGTTGGCCCAATTCTAAAATCCAGACTGGTTTCTGTGGGCAAGGAATCTAGAGAAAAAAGACACAGTCAAATGAGCTCTGCAGGTCTATCTTCAGCACAGTGGGCAGGAGAACCTGGTGACTAGAGCAGGAGTCCCAAGAGAAGCGGTCGGTCCAGACTGGGAACCTCTCTGTAGCTCTTGGCCACAGAAGGCCCTGGGAGGCCTCCCTGAGCCAGGCCAAGGCTCCTATACTTTCCTTCTGTTCCTGCAATGAAGAGACCCAGACACCCACAGGCCACATGGCCTCACTTCAACCACAGGCATTATAACCTAGTCGCTGCCCTGCTTCTATGCCTCCGGAGAAATGTTTGTGACCAGAGGATCCCAGAGCAGAGTTAGCCCTTCACTGAAAGAAGGTAAAGTGCCACTATGAGATGGCTCTACAACACTCTTGTGCTCAGCACAATTTCCTATGGACAGAAAACAGAATACAAAAAAAAAAACAAAACCTGTGTCTACTAGTAGCTCTTAATTACCTCATTCACTCATAGCAACCCACAAACACAAAAATTAAATAAAAATTGGGCTAGGGATGTAGATCGGTGGTAGAGCTACAACAAACAAACATAGTTAGGTTTACAGCTGGCACACCTGCAATCCCAGCTACTGAGAAGGCTGAGGCAGGAGGATCACTTGAGCCCAGGAGGTCAAGGCCACCTGGACAACACAGCAAGACTTCATTGCCAAAATTAAAAAGTGACTACTTTTTCAAGGCACTATAATACACTGACATTTATGATTCAACAATTTGCAGAATGAAGTTTACCTTGTAGTCTTCTGCTTTTAAATAAGGGTCTGGAGGCAAATAAGGAATCTTGGGAATTCATGGGTGAGCAGTGTAACATGTAGTACTCCAGGTGGCGCCAAAGAACAAAAAGGCAGGTCTCTATGATATCTGTGCACTCTGGGTAAAGGACAATAACATCATCATGTGTCTTCACACCCAGCTTCTGAGGAGAAAAAAAGAGAGACCACACTCCCACAGTGATGCAGCCACACCCATGGCCTGCCAGATGGTGAGGTTCCACTGAGCAGCTTTCAGAGACCAGCAAGGGGCTGAGCAGACGGTGGGCTGGGTGTGCATTAGCAATCTGGAGTCCTTACTCCTGCCCTGACACAAAGGGTCTGCATATATGGTAATATTACTGGCTACTCGAAAAGCAAAAATTACAATTTGGATATGTACCAGCATTTACGGGAAAACAACAGTAATTATGTTCCCTCCTATCTAGTTTTAGTGGCCAAATAATGTGACCACCTATAAACAGCTCCTACATTGAAAGGTCACCACTCAAGTCTATGACTTCATAAAGGATACAAGAACACAAGGAAAGCAGTTTGGCTCGATTGTTGATCAGCTTCACTAAGCACCGTTTTGCCAGAACATATTTCTGGGTAGTGGAGATTTTATCAACACCACCAGGCATCACAAACTGACACAACTAGGAGAAAAAAATAAACATTATTAGAATGATATAAACTGTAACAAATTTAATGAAGGTCTGCCATTAGAAGGTCACTTTGAGAAGTCCTGTGGAAAGTACTCAAGTTTAAATATCCTTGCACACAAGAGTCTGTTATATAAAAATGAGAACCAAAGAAGCAGTCAAATTCACAGCAGCTCCCTTCTCCTGTCCTGGCCATGGACACTTCCAACCTATTATGGGCTTACAGCCCTGCAATTCTTGTCACATGAAATTCTTGCATACTTTGGTACCAGCAGGTGAAACAACACCATGGAGCATCTCTCCAACAGCTGTCAGGTATCTTCTGAAGATGAAATGTGGACGTCTAGGGCACAGCCAACATGCAATCATCCACCCTGCAATCATACCCTCCCTGGCATACAGACAAGTTCAGAGACACAGATCTGACAGAAGGGGTACTATGATGGGCTGACGGAACCTACCTGCTGCATGTGATGGTGTAATTCATCCTGCAAACATGGCCCTCTATAGCCTCAGGTTCTGCATCTAGATTCAACCATCTCACTGATCAAAGATTATTTTTTAAAAGTACTGTGTCTGTACTGAATCTTTTTTGTCATTATGCCCTAAAAATACAGTAGTATAGTTATCCAGAAATAATTTAAAGTATATAGGAGAATGTCTGCTAAGCTATATACAAATGCTACACCACTTTATTAAGGGACTTGTCCGCCCTCAGATTTTGATACCCTTAGGAGTCCTGGAATCAACATCCTGGCTATAATGAGGCATCGCCAGTACACAACAGGGAGAAAACAATAGCCAGCCGTGCAGTTTCAGGAGTTACCCGCACCTAGTCAGTAACTTATGCCTCACCCTATTCCCGTTCCTGTGTGTCTTAGGGCAAGTCATCCAAAACTGCTGTGCCTCAGTTTCCTCTCTTCAGAAATGGGAATAACACCACCACCTTCCTCCTTATTCTGGTAGAACATGCAGCTGAGGGCTTGCTCAATAAACAGTGCCTTGGTTATCAGAAGAAGTAGGCTTTGACTGTCCGTAAGAGTGACAGGGAATTTTTCAGGAAGGCTGGTGGTAAACTAGGACTGGCAAAATGGCTCCACATCCAGGATGCCATGGGACATCAGGAAGCTTCAGCACCACCTAGGGAGTGGCTAAGAAAGGCCTTACATGTAGTTCAGCTATCCTGAGAGGAAAAGAAGGCAAGATACTCAGGAAACCAGCCTAGTAATCCCGCATTGTTAGCTACAATAAGGGCAAGAGAAAGACTAGGGCCCTGAGAAATGGCATCAAGTCTAATATGTTTTTCCACTTGTCTGAAAATTTTCACTAAATGGATACTGAGGGCACTGAAGGCAGAGACAGTTATCTAATTTCTACTACAAAAACATCTGCAACTGGGCTGAGTATTTAGCTCAGTGGAACCGGACCGTGCCTGCCTCACAAGCGCAAGGTCCAGTTTGATCCCTGGTACCAGGGGGAAAAAAAAATCTGCAATACAAACTCCAATTTCTCAGCACAGATTATAGAATGTAAATCTCTCAAAACTCTCAAAGGCCAGCTGCCTTTCTATTTTGAATGGGGGCTACCCGACTATTTTTCAGTCAAGAGTGTCCATGCTTAAGGAGTGGGTGCAAAGGCGAGAATAAGTTCCTTTCTCGCTCAAGTTCTTCCAAGCACACAGAAGAATCACTCATTTCTTTAGTAACATGGGAAACATCATCGTTTACTCCCATACCCAAGACCAGTACCCTCCCCTTATTAGTAAAAACAACGGTTTTTCAAGTTTCTGCCTCAAGATTCATACCTCTTTTATCTCATCCGGGGGAAGTTGCTCTACGTTCTGAAGCTTGTTGACACTGCGTCGGTGACTGTCATAATAGCTGAAGAAATCATTGGCACTCTGTTTCAGCAGGTAGACAATAATGCCCAAACCAGGAAGGTGCCAATATGGAACCACTGGAGCTTGGGTATCTAATATAGTATAAAAAAGTGTTCTGCTTACAAGCATTTTATATGAATTTTAAATGATCTGCTTAAAACAATGGATGACCCAGAATTAAAGGGCATGTAAACTATGATTAAAACCAACCCAAGACAATGTTTAAATTATCACTGATAGTTCAAGGAATAAGTGGCCACGAACTAGTAGAATCAGGTCCATATGAAAGGCTGGAGACCTTAAGAGAGAAATCCACCTGGTAGACATCAGTTGAGCTTTTCCTTTACTAGATGAAGACCTTCTCTGAGAACTTTATGCGAGTTATACACCTCTATACCACCTCCACACATATAAACAGTACAAACCGTATGTATAATTTGGGGGGGGTTTCAGAAGTTCCTTCCTCACCCAATGGCTCTAGTTATATGGGTTTATTCTTAGCTGCCATCTTTCTGGTTACTGAATTGACAATTCAAAAACAAAAGAATGTTAACTGAAATATTCCAAAAACATAACTGGATTTAAATTTCAACAAATCTTTTACTACAGCTCCATTCAGGCAGCAATACACAATGATTTGCCTTTTACCCAGCAGCCTTCCAGTAAGAATGCAAAGAAACAGTGGATGACATCCAAGTCATAAAATCAGAGGGAAGAAGACTAAGAAGCAATAATAATACCATCCTAGAGAAAGTTTGTGTGGTGAAACTGGAGCAATTTATTCTAGTGACTAAGGGATTTCATGAAAATACTTTGGTAACATTAAGCTCAATTTGGAGATAATCATTGTTTAATGGCCTTGCTTCCTTCACCACCAATTCCCTTAACTTTGCTCTAAAATCAGATCTCATAAATCTTATGAGGGATATATTATCTATGGAAGCTGCCCCAGTCAGGATCTGCTAGACAAACTGGATTTGCCAGGTTTTCTTTGCCAGTCTTTAGGGAGGCTGTGACAGCTTTCACAATGGAGGTGGTGTTTACAGAGCCTTCTCCTGAGGAAGATCTACACAAAGAGCATGGTCTAATGCAAGAGGTTTCCCACGTATTTTAAGAGTTCTCACCCACTAAGTTGGTCAAGTCTAGAAAATAGTAGAGCATTCAGAGGCTAAAAGACATCAGATGATTCATGAGAAACTGGAGTACAGAACCACAAGTATAGGACTACATGGGGTAAGAAGTTGAAGTGCTACAGAACAGGGTCTTTGGATCACCAGTAAAAATGAATGTACTGTGTGATAATCACAACAGTAATAATGAATATAATCACTAACATTAAGTATGCTAAGTGGCAGGCTCTGTGTAAAGCAATTTGCATACATGAGCACATTTCTTACAGTAAGTCTCTGAAGGACAGCTTCCACTTTACAAATAAGGAAATTAAGGCACAAAGAGGATAACTTTTCTGAAGTCATACCAACTGTTACTAGTAAAACTGGGATTCAAATCAAGGGAATCTGTCATCAGCCTGTGTTCTTACCCACTAGGTTATATTGCCTCTCTATTCTCAAACCTATCACATACCTACCTGCTCGGGTGTCTAGAATTGGCAGAAGACAATGTGGCTGTTAACATAAAAAAGTCTAAGGAAAAATGACAACTAATTTATAAGGCTTCATAAAGTTTATCTTTTAAGTATTAAATACAAATAATGTCCAAGACTGTTTCAAAAGAGGCAACTAACTGAAAATTTCATCATCATCAATAATATCTTATTGCCATATGATAAACGTCTCTGGAGAATCAATGACAAAATTACATTTTTGCTTGAACATCTGATATTCAGGTTGAACTTGCTTTAAACTATTAGTTTCAGTTAGAGGTCTCCATAAAATAGCAGAAGACAGACACTGGCGAGACAAGGCAGAACTACTGTCTGGAATCACAACAGTAGGTGCATAGGCCAGGGCTCAAAAGAAATGATCAAATGCAAGGGGCAAGAAGAATAGGGAAGAGAAAATTATTTCTAGATTCTCATTGTGGTTGTGATTACACAACTGTTTATTAACAAAATTATGAAAACTATCTAAAATGGATACATTTTGTTGTATGTAATACTTCAATTTAAAAAAGAATATAACCCTATTAGCCAGGATACTGTATAAGAGAGTGCTTTGTATAGTGTAGGTTACATGTTCTAGAATAACATCCTCAGAAACCTACCAAAGGCTTCCTAAAACCACCGCTACTCCATTCTATTACCACTATACTGAGATGCTAATGGGCTTTGTCTTTGAGTATCCACAGGACAACAGTTCCTATCAATCCATAGTCCTGCCTCGTATTCCAGATCTTCTCCAACTCGTAAGGAAATCACAGGCTAATCAGCCTCCTTAGTATCTAAATTTTACTTTGCTCTATTATAGAAATCTGAAGTTATAATACAAACCCAATTTAGACACTGAATTCACCTTCACTTGATTTAACACACAAAACTATCTGTTGTATTTTCATATTTTTTACCCAGCTTACTTTCCAATCTTAGTTATTTTCTTTGGGATCTCAAGTTCTATTTAAGACTGTACTCTCCCATGTGGCTCTTTCAGATTCAGAAAATCCTGAATTCCCCTATTCTCTTAGCTCTCCAGGCTCATGACGGTCTGACAATATTACCTCCCATGTTTTCTTTAAAAAGTCCTTTTAAAATTTCCCCATTAATGACTTAGATAATGAAAAACACTGCATTTCACTGGAGCCAGGATGGAGAGCTGTGTCATAATCACAGCAGCTTCATTCCTCAGACACAGAAAAACAAAGTGGGCTCACCTTGGCGTGGTCCATCTCTGTTAATGCTTTCTGAAAGGCTAGGGGTGAAGAGACATACAATGTGCTGGAGGCTAGGGGAGCTCTGGAGTATGAGTGACTGACAATACTCCATTACATTGGCACAAATCTATAATGAAAGAAGAGCAGCAACAAAAATATTAGCCCCCAAAATAACCTGATGTCATGGAAATCTAGATTTGAAGAACAAGAATATAAATCAATTTATAAAATTACATACTTTGGGGGGGACTGAGGATTGAACTCAGGGCCTTCATATTGAACTCAATCCCCAGCCCTTTTTATTTTTTTATTTTGAGGCAGGGTCTCATTAAGTTGCTCAGTCTGGGCTCAAACTTGTGATCTTTCTGCCTCAGCCTCCCAGAGTGCTGGCATTATAGACATGCACTACCACACCTAGCCACGTCTGTTATTTTTGTCACATTTCTCTTAAAACACAAAAACCTTACAGCATTGTTTCATAATCCTCACCCTCTTACCTGCTGCATGGCCAGCTCAACCTCATCTTTCTTGCTCACTCTGTCTCCATCCACATTATCATCTTGGAATTTAAACTGACGCAGTCTATCAGAACCACCAAAGCGACTTAGCAGTCCCAAACACTGGCGCTAAAAAAAAAAAAGGTATTTTGTTCCTCTAGTTGAATGTGTTTACATTAGTGACTTCCTTCCTTCCTTCCTTTCCTTCTTTCTTTCTTTTTGAGACGGGGACTAGCTGTGTAAATTTACTATGTAGTTCAGGCTAGCCTCCAACTCATGCCAATCTTCCTGCCTCAGCCTCCTGAGTACTGAGATTACAGGCATGCGCCACTATGCCCAGCAGTGACATATTTCTTGAGGGATGGAAACAAGAAACAGCAGGGAATGGTACCACCACACTCAAAAGCACCAGGTATCTTACTTCTCACTGAGCCAACAAAAGGTAGCACCTATTAGAAGATTACCAATTTGTTCAGCAGTTAAACCCCAATCAAGTATAAATGTTTGGCTAAGAATTTTATATGTTAGATCAATAAAAGGGACTACTTAATAGTTCTTCGGGAGAGAATCATTAAATAATACACAAGTTGATAAATGAAAAGCCAAAAAAAAAAAAAGAGGACAAGAGGGTAACAATCCATAATAATTTGACTACTAAGGCACACATTTATAGAATGAAAGAGGCGAGGGGAGTCTGTCCCTCCTGAGGATGTTCCTAAGGACTTTTGGGAGGGGTTGGGAACATACAGGTTGCTGTTGCAGAAAAAATGCCATGACACCAGATAGAAAATGTTGAGAATACAATTGTTCCTATGGTTCTAAGAGGGAAAGGACTAGCTTTTCAAGTGATTAGTACATGGGTTTGGATTCAGAGATGTGGATTCTGTCAGCAGGTGTAATTATTGCTATGTGATCAAGGAAAAATTATTTAATTTCTTCACACTTCTATGTTCACATTTTTAAAGTGGTAATAATTTCTATCTTATGACTGCTAAGATTACCTAAGACATTATTTTATCTTTAATGTGCTTAGCACAACATTCTGCACTTAAAATACTATAAAATTGGTAACATTATATACAGGGTCTGACAAAAAGTGTACACATCAAGAAAAGAAAAACTTGGGGGCCGGGGATTTAGCTCAGTGGTTCCAGCACCTGCCTTGGAAGCGCAAGGTCCTGAGTTTGATCCCCGGTACCAAAAAAAGAAAAGAAAAGAAAAACTTGTATAAATTTTTTTTTTTTTGGGTACCAGGGATCGAACTTGGGACCTTGCGCTTGCAAGGCAGGCGGCAGAACCACTGAGCTAAATCCCTGGCCCCATTACTAAATTTACTGAGACATCATGAGTTTAATACAATTTACTTTTGGCCTCTACAATTACAAGAGGTGCTTAGAGCGGTGGTCTTTAGCTTCCAGACATTTATTAGTACGGCAAACTGCTGACATGTGTATTCATTTTTTTGTGTGTACACACAAAGATGCACAGTACATACAAATATACAATGTCTTACTATTTGAACTGATGTTAGATTAAATTGAGATGGGGAAAACTTATTAATGAGACTATAACACCCTTATTTTGCCAAGATAGTCCTACTTAAAAAACTTAGAAATGTGTGTTGCTCCTCTTATAGATAAAAACAAATGTGGTCAGACAATCTCAGAGATTACTTTATGATCTACCAAAAAGATCCTTTTCTTCCTGCTGATAAAAAAACCTAGAAAACTCAAAACAAAACAAAACAGTACTTGGGTTTTGTTGGTAAAAGTGCAAGGGGATCACAAGCTGGAGCCCTGCCTGGGAAGCTTAGTCACTTAGCAAGACTCTGCCTCAAAATAAAAAAAAGAAACTGGGGCCATAACTCAGTGCAAAGGGCCTGGGTTCAATCTCCAGCACAGCAAAGAAAGAAAAAAATGTGCAACCCTGTCTGGAGAGACATTTGATAGACATTCGATTTCAAAATGTACTATGTGCATATCCTTAGACTCAGTTATACATTATATATTATTTATTCCAGAATTCAAAATATATCCATGAAAATACTAATAGCAATATTTTTCTGTTTTAGTAGTGCTGAGGACCAAACCTGGGGCTTCAAACTTGCTAGGCAAGCACTCTACCATCAAGCTACATCCCCAGCCCTAGCGTTTTTCTTTTGAAAACTGGAAAAAACAGTTAAGAAAAAGGAATAGATTAGCCAGGTGTGGTGGCATACGCCTGTAATCCTAGCACTTGGAAGGCAGAGGCAGGAGGATTGCTATTCATTCCAGGCCAGCCTGGGCTACATAGTGAGCTCAAGCCCAGCCTGCACTACAAAGTGAGACCCCATTTCAAAACAAACAAACAAACAAATTAAAATACACATTCAAATATAAAATTACTCCACAGCCAATAAAAAAATGAAGATGCTCATATCAAAGCAAGCCAGGAGGCTTCCAGAAAGACTCACAAAATATCTAACTAATAAACTATCTAGTATGTTCAAACATACTGAAAGATTACACACCTAGAAGAGTTTAAAGATAAATGAGAAATAAATACCAAATTTTAAAGAAAAAAAGCAGCAGCAGCAATTATCAACTCTAGGAAAAATAAAACATCACACGGAAAAGTAACAGTATTGTTCATGGCTTAATAAACAAGTGACACAGTCATGATAATGAATATTAATATAATCAAAATTATAATTATATTGACTTTCAAGGGATGTGATGGGAAATAGACATTGTATGGTGGAAGAAAAGGAATAAAGCAATCAAAATGTTCATCTGCAATGGAAAATCAAAACATGATTCACAAAAAGAGAAAAATCAAGTAGCAGCAATATAAGCATGCTCTTTATAGATAACAAAGAATCAGAAGAGTTCAGAGGGGCTGACCAATCCTAGGAGCAGAATGGGAAGGATGGTCAGAGGACTGTTGTATTTTACAACACTGCAATTTAAAGAAGTAAGGATCAGTTACCTGAAATCTTCCAATATGGCCCTGGAGCTCCATTAGAGATCCTTCGTTTACATCCACATCAAGTTCACTTAATATACCTATGAAATTTGGAGTACTTTTAGTACAATTTTATTCTAAAATAAAAAGGTAGAGTTCTCATATTTTATATTAAGTGCATGAACAGACTTGAGAAATCTGTGCATGAAAGTCTTGAGAAATATGCTTCCTCAAAAACTGCAAGTGCCTTTCATGTAATGTAACATCAGCTAAGTACCTTCATATAATACTAGCATGTGTGCATTTATATGCAATCTAGATTGGTGATTTCAAAGCCTGTTTTTAAAAGTTTTCAAGAA